>CM025787.1:30779235-30795567 GCA_014636745.2 Centella asiatica
TATATATATATATATATATATATATATATATATATATATATATATATGGGTGTGACAGAAAAATAAATTAAATGAATGAATAAATAAATAAACCTTGTCGACCCGAGAAGCGTCAGAGCGGGGCACCTCCTCAACTTCCCACCCCTCCGGGAGTCTGAAGCGGGAGCTGAAGTTGGTGGTAGTGGTGGTAATGGCGGTGGTGGAAGGCGGAGGCGGAGGCGGAGGCGGAGGAGAGGGGTTGAAAAGGGCCAGCTGACGATTGTTGTCGTTGTAGTAGTCAGTGCCGCCGCCGTATCCGGCGAGCAATAAGCTCAAGGGAACATGCATTGATGGAGACATGGGGTCGTGATCCTCCATTGTTTTGGGATTAATTAATCAATCAATCACAAGATTAATTTCTCACACTTACACTGTTACTGTGCGTGTATTTCTCTTTTCTTGTTTTTTAGTTTGAATGAAATCAGATTTTACTACTACTGTTTATATATCATGGGAAGTGACCAAGTGGCCACACATTTTTACCTTTCTTTTTATTTATTTATGGTAAGTTCTGATTATGTGACTAGTATGTGTTATATATGTTGTGGGTAGGATTCTCTTAAATTTCACGCCGCATGCAAGAATGTTTTTGTTGATTAACACGTGTTAAAAAGTCATGTTTCCATATATAATCAGCATAGTACTGTGCTTTCTTTATACACAGTGATTCTTATCTTATTTCATTTCTGTTTCCCATTCGAAGTATTTTATGTTTTTCTGGTACAAACTAGGCTTACTGTTTCAATAATTTTTAGAGATAATATTTATATATCAAATACATATTACAATAAATTTGTAGTAGTAATAATTATGATAGGATCCTTGAGTAATAAAAATAGTAGAATTATTCAAAGTAATGAAATAAAATTTGATGGAATTCATAATTTTTTATAGCTTAAAAATATATAGAAAAAAAGAAAAATAAATGACTGTTTTCATCAGTACTCACATATTTATACACATTATGTGACTCACTTTCTCTCTCAAATTAAATTATGTGATTGTTGATAAAAAAAATCATTTAAATCCTACGATCTCAAAATCATATATTTCTAATCGTAAAACGGAAGGAGTATAGTACAACTCTTGAAAAAATATTATAATGATACAAGTAGGATTTCAGATCATTTCTAAGAGAGATTATTTGTAAAAGAAACTAAATTTAAATCTTACTCCATTTTTTTTCAAAATTAGAGATATATATTATTTTTTAATTATTTTAAAATTAGAGATATATTTATATTTTTGAACTATAAAAAAAGTAATAGAGTTTTTTAAATATCATTTTACAATTTCACTATTTCAATTAACTATACTGTATCAACTATTTGGTGTTCTCTACCATAACTCTTATTAATATTAAACAACATGATAAAAATTATTGAAATAAACAACATGAAAATGTGAACTGCTTCATATGGGAGAAAAGAATCATACATATGCCGGTCATTAGAAGGAAGAACCACCATAAAAAAATTCCTCATATATCATCTGTAGCAAAACTATGAACGGGAGCTAGCAATTCAGATCATATTGAAGAGGTTCCTGAGATATAGCATGAAAGAGTTACAATATTAAGAAACGAGGTACAATAATGAAGAAGTGGTAGAATTACTGGATGAATACCAGCTGTGGCTAATACCCAAAACATAAAAGTAATATTTTCTACGGATTAAAATTGTCTTTAAAAATCGGTATTTTAGAAACGTATCTGTAATTTTTAGGACTGTAAATTGAACCAAACAGTTCGTAATTCGCTTGAACTCAATTCAAAAATTAATCAACTCGATTTGGATTCGATACAAAAACGAGAACGAACAGAATTTAAGCACACTAATACTCGCTCGATTCTACTCTCGAATAGTTTGGTTTCTCTTTTTATACTAAAATATCATAATATGTAATTAATATACATATTGAATAAGTTACATTAAAATTAATGTCCATAAATAAAATAAATTTTTATATATAATTTTTATTGTAAAAGAAATAGAAAATTGTATTATTATGAAAATTTTCACCAAATTTTTGTACTCGTGAATAATTCGTAATCGACTTAAATTCGACTAAAATAAAAAATAAATATCAAAATTATATTCAATTAAATACTCAAATTTAAATTCAAATATCAAAACATATCTCAACATACTAAGCATACTATTATTTATTCGAATTTAACTTTTTTATAACCCTACTAACTTTGGAACGGACGGACTATTAGTTACGCTACCATATATTTTTATGTTTGGAGCTCAACACATGGGCTCCACATTTATCAATAAAATATAGACAGAAAATCATATCTCTAATTAACCTCAATAAAAGAATTACACGTATGAGGAAATTTCTTTTTAAAAATCGCAAGACTTTAACTTTTATGTTTTATATGGGTGTAGATTATAAGGCTGGCTTTAATTGCTTATTCTCAATTCTATTTAAAGAATTACTTAGATTTAAGATACATTTAACCTGCAAGATAAGGATTCTCTTTTGTTTTAGAAAAAAAGAAAAAGAAAACAAATCAGAACGACTGCATCTGTATCTTCAACACTTAACTGACAATGCTAATAAGGGTTGATATTTTCGAAATAAAGAAAATTATCCAATATTTGCTTTATTTCTACATCATAAAATTAAGGAAATAATCTTAATATACGGAGAGATGTTTCCGTATCTGGTATTCTGGTATCTTAAATTCGAAAACTTTAGAATTAATATATTATTTAAATTAGTATAACGTAAAATAATTAATTTTTAAATGTATAAATATAAAATTGATGACATTGTACACAATAATAGAAGATACTAATTCCTTATTTAACTCAACAGAAATTAATTGAAAATTTAAAATAATACATTAAATCAGGATCATAATGGAAATTTAAAATTTTGTTGAACGGTAGAAATAAATCTATTCCACAGTCTATCATCGTTACTAAAAATAAATTTTATATTCATCAATAATTTTGTTTATTTTAATTTTAATTTAATATTTTAAATTCAAATAATATAAAATAAATGAACGAATGTAATCGTTAGTTTGAGAGCAAGAGAAAATGATAATACATGAATGAATACGTGGTAAGGCTTTACCATAGAAGTATAGAAGAGAGCTATGCATAAACGGTGGAATTAGTTGCGAATGCGACCGTTAATAATCAGAAATGAAGCTGGAAGTATTGAATTAACAATTATACTAAACGTCGAAACCCAACTAAATGCTGATCACAATCTAATACTTGATATAAAATATAAGTCTAATAATATGTTTCCTCAATCTGTAAAAAAACAATTAAGAGATAAAGTTTATTATAAATATATGCGCAATCTTATCATTTACGAGAATGGAATTATATTCTTTTCTAACTAATCCCTAACTAAATATACTTTAATATATGAGAGATAAAATAATAGATATTTTAGGTATTGTATAATTATTTCAAATATTATTTAAATATTTATCACCTGTGAGTACATTTTATTGCAAGATTAGACTTTACGAGATTAATAATATTGTTGAACTAATAACATCTTAGGACTAGATTAATATAATAATTTTGTTGAACTTGACTAATGAAATATATGATATTTTTTTTGTTGTATTTAATTCCTTATATGAAGTATTATTTTTAAAAAGAGACTACTCAGTCTAATTACGTATTTCAAATAAATGTACTACTGTTTTATAAAATTAATTAGTTCAATTTAAAATGACAAAATAAACATATAATTCTTTTTTAAATAGAACTAAATAATCTAATCCCTCTATAATCTTGCAAACAAACACATGATATGTGCAATAGAAAATACTCCTTCTGTTAAAAAAATTAGATATATATATATATATATATATATATATATATATATATTTTTTTTTTTTTTGTTGTTTCAAAATTAGAGGTGTATTTTTATTTTTAAATTATAAAAAATAATAGAGTTCCTTAAATATCATTTCACTACTTCAATTAACTCCACTATATTTATTAGCCGGTGTTTGTCCCATAAGATGGTTTGTAGAATGGGAGGTTGAATACAAACCTTAAAATTCTTTCGAATTTTGTGAGTTTAGTAAATATACTGTGTAACAAGTTGCGGAAATGAAAAAATATAATATATCACAAGTGTTTCTGAACTTTTATAAAAGAATGAAATATTACAAAAACTCACTGGTTTGAATGACCAGCTTCTAACAATTCTGTTGAAAACAACAGCTGCTCACTAGAATATGATTTATAGCTTCTCTTTTTGTAAACCTAATTACAACTACTAACTCTCTAAATATGTATAAAAATGTTGTTCTGAGAGATATGTGATCTGAGATAAGATGTATTCTTATTGTTAAACTCAGAGTTCTCAGATATCTTACCTCAGCTGCTCTATGTTTATTTATAAACACAGCTTTCATATACTCCAAGTTTCTATTTTGAGCTGTTTACCAAAAATATCTCTGTAGTTTATTGGTACTTGCAGCTCTGTCACACAACTTTCTTTATTATTTAGCCTCCCTTAGATGTCAGCCTGTTTATGTGACTTTTCTGGTGTATATTCACTGTACCAGTTTCCATTTTTGTTCTTGGAGTTCCCAATATAAGATATCAGCAATATATATCTTATCTTTGCGGGCTTCTCTGGACATAATTAGTCCAGTTTCAATGAACTTCTTACTTCAAGTTGTTATAAGTTGTCTCTGCAGTATTTCAACTTGCTGTTTTACAGGTTTCATGCTTATGGCTTTGCAGGTTTCATACTTGCAACTTGATGTGTATGTATAACTTATTTTCTTGAAGTTTCCTTGGTAGCCAATCTTTCCTTATTTGATAACCATCCTTATCTTATTTCCACTGTCTTTAGCCATATGTCATCCTTTATGTCAGTGGAAATTTATTCTCTGATGGATAGTCTCTGGTTGTTTTAACATTAGTCTCTGATGAACAAACACTTAGTCTCCAATAGTTCAAAAAACTTAGTTTTTGACAGTTCAAAAACTTAGTCTCTAACAGTCAAAAGTTTAGTCTCCGACAGTTCAAAAGTTTAGTCTCCGACAGCTCAAAAACTTAATCTCCGACAGTTCAAAAACTTAGTTTCCGACAGCTCAAAAACTTAGTCTCCGACAGTTCAAAAACTTAGTCTCCGATAGACAAAAGCTTAGTCTCCGATATTCTAATTTTGCTTGATCAATTTTGACATTTGTTGAACTCTCCAAGTGTATTCATTATAGTTTCTGATGCTTTCATGCAGTTTCTTGATAGTAGATTTTCATAGTGCATTACTGCAGGTATTTGTACATTTATAAAATTTTAACAATTCTAAGTATTATATATTATCATTAAATGCTATAATTCCTAACAGCTGGTGGTCTATATATCAAGTCTCATTACTATTAAATAATAATATGAATATATTTAGAATATAAAAATTATTATTTTAAAAATATATATTTAATTTTGAAACATATGCTATAGTATTTAGACGCTTAGCTTTTCAATTATTCTAGTTGCTCGAACTTTCTCGCTGGATGAATTGTTTGACTTTAGCTGGCTGCTTCAAACGTGTAACACACAATATTATGAGTATTATGTTGAGTACATGCACTAATTTAATGATCCCAACGACCATATTTTGAACATTTATTGATTGATTGATTAATTTAATATAAATGACATAGTAACTTACTCTCTCAGGGATTATGATGTTTAGTTAACATCATAGCTTACGATCACGTTCTGTCTTATTGCTTACACTTCATTCTCATAGACCACTGGTACTACAGTAATTTAGCAATAAGTTGTGCAACGACTTAACTTCAATTTCTCCATTGACTTAAGAGTTATTTCTTTTAAATATATAATTTTTATTATATATTTCTGGCTTATTAATTTTAAGAAACTAAAAGTATTTACAACTATATGAAAAAAAGTGATACTTGTTAAACGTGTGATTTGCCAATACTTGAATAATTCTATTTCAAAAATTTAAAATTAAGTCATCAAACATAATATATATCATGTTTGTTTCAGTTTAAATTTTGAGTATTTTATAATGTAAATTATATTGTTAAAATTTAGAATTTTCAAATTTTAATTTAAAATAAACTGGACCATAAGTATAAGCGGATACATAGAGCAGAAACTTAATTTGCAAATGGCTTCTTTGACTAATTTGCGGATAAGACTTGATTTAAATGATATAATTTATTTCTTGTTGACAAAATATTGTTGATATGTTGAGATTATTTAATTGATGCGATGGTTGGCAATATTTTGTAAGTTGGAAAGCAACAAGCATGCTTCAATGGAGTTTGCAATTGCAAGTTGCAAATAGCAAGCAAAAACAAATATGCATAATGCGAACGAATACGAACAATTTGGGCAGCATAATTCTCCATTCAATTCACTTGTAAGTTGTAACTACGGAACCAATACAAATTATTTAATTTTAGTCAATAATATTATGTAATTATATACTATCTACACCCTGCTGTTAATTTGCTACTTTTTTTTTTCCTTTTCAATTTTAAAGAAATAATATTTAATTTATTATTATCAACTTATAGATGATCCGTAACTCTTTTTTTCTCATTTCCTTGTAGGTTTAAAATATTAAAGAAATTAAAAGTTATTAGATTTATTTTAATATACATAAGCAAAAAATGTTGAGTAATTCGGTTTTAATTGCAACAAATTAAAAGTTGGTCGAGTACTTCGATTTTAAAAATTAAAAAGTGAAACTACCAACTGAACCGGAGTTTAAATTTTAGTGTAACAAATATATACATATATTTTTGTGTAATACGGTAAATTACTATTTAGAATCTCTTACATCTTCTAGCTCTTGTCGTGGAGTTTAGATTTACAGAGAAAAAAAAAAGTAAATGGAGAGAAAATTAATCACTAAGTTGTTTTTGAGTTTTTTTAAAGAAGAAAAATGAAAAGAAAATCAATCATGAGTTTTTCTAAGAAAGAAAATAGAGGATTTGTAAAGAAAATCTTTAGTTATGATAGTTTAATTTTTTTTTTCCTCACTTTTGAGAAAAAAAAAACGTAGAGAAAACAATTTTTTTTAAATTTTTCTCGTATTTTCTTTTTTCTTCAATAAAAATTCTTAGATACTACATTATTGTTATCTCATTGTTTTTTTTTCTGTGATCTATAAAATTTAAAATCCCAACTTCTTTGTGATCATCTTTTTTTTTTAGTTATATATGATGATATTATTTACAAACTCACATACACGCTCACACATTTATCATTTATTTTACAGAATTTTTTTATAATTTAAAATATTCAAAATTTTAATTAATTTTTTTAATTTTAAAAAGAGGTAATCGATAACCACTCAAATAACGAGCATGTCAACTTCGTGATCGTCTTAATCATAGCCAAGTCTCTCAATATATATCTAAATCCTATGTCCGTAGTATAATAGAGTAGATAGAAAGTCCCATAAAAAATCGTTTCAAAGTAGATGCGAGGAAATGAAACTACTTAAATACTTACTTCATAAACTATAACGACATGGGTGATGCGTGACACCCGATAGCGAGTTATATCCAATGATTTGCATAGGGTAAGATACACGTCTACATTATACTCTCACCATTTTATAATTTGAAAAAAAGATTGCACTTAGCTTTATCTCAATTAATAGATTATGATGAAATTTTTTGAATATTATGAGATTATTAAATTTTATTATATTGGAGATTGTGAGTTAGTTTAAGTGATAAAAAATATTTTTTTATAATATTTTTAGTAAATAGTTCAAACTTCATGTACGAGTAATTGTTAAGAGATGGGTTAATAATAGTAAGGTTAAGACGAGTATTTGGTGAGAGTTAAGTTAGTAACAGTTAAAAAGTGAGAGTTAGGTTAATAACCGTAAGAATTTTGCAGATAATTTTTTTTATTTTATAAAAACTCTTTTTATACGTAGTTTACATTATTAAATCAAATATAAAATTTAGAATTTAGAATCTCAAAAATATATTTAACATAAGATGATAGCAACCCTCTTTTCTAAACAAATCATATAAGGGAGGACATTAGGTAATATTAATTAATTATTCATTATTATTATCAATTACGAGGAAGGACAATTGAACAACTAAAAGTGAGATGAACCCAATACAAGGAAAGCGAAAAGAAGAGAAGCAACATCGCAGTAAACGAGTGGGAAAGCTAGTAAAAACACGAGTGTGAAATAGGAAGGTCACCATCCATTATAATAACACAGGAGTTTCCTAATATAGAAGTCTTATGTACGGCGGTGCCGCGTTAGAAACGCATAGATTGCACGATACGTCTCGTTACTTCTTACTTGCCTGCTTACGTGAACCATTTCTACACTTGCGACGCCCCGGCCGCAATGACGTAAACTTTTACACTAATTGTTTTTTTTATATTTTTTTATCACTAAAATAACTAATGGTGTCTTTTAATTTTAAGTAACTAATCTTGACTTGACCAACCCTGTAGATATGTATTTTCACTTTCCTAGTAGCTTTCATGTTTCTCACTAGCTAAACAACTTTTTTTTCTTCTTCTTCCCAACTACTTTTAAACAACTCCATATCTCTCAAACTACTACTGCTAGCTACTTTAATTGTCCCACAACACGTGTTCTACACAATTAAGATACCAATTGAGTATGCGTATGGAAGTTCCAACCATATTGCAGATGGAACTCGCCCGGAGTCCGAAATAGAAATTTATATTAGAATACGTTTTACACAAAAATTTCAAGGAGATGATATTATTCCAATAAAAATTATGTTACGGAAAAATAATTAATTTTTAGCGATGTATATATAATTTATTTAACGATAATGTTGGAAAAAACTGACCACAGTGTAATAATAATTTTTTGTAAACTTGTAAACTTTTAAGAAAACAATTAAATAGAGAAAGAATAAATTTGTAAAACAAACCACAAGACACACAAGAATTATACGTAAAAAACTCTTAAAGACAAAGAGTAAAAACTACGGGACTGTAGTCCACTCAAAACTTTTACTCTCACAAATAATTGAGTAATACACAAAATCTTCCCTAGTTAAATTAGAGGCACACAAACTCAGAATATATCGTCACACTTTCTTCAAATAAACGTCAAGAAGTACGGAATAAAAATAGAGACAAAATCAGACAATATCACCTAAAACAGGTAGCCTGTTCATACCTCAAAACAGCACACTTTCGATCCTCCAAAAATGATCTCCACCGTTCAGAAACAAGAACCAGATGTTGCGGCTATCGCTATAGACGATTTCATGATTATGTATGACAGTGAAGCTATCAACCTTATTTGTGATGATTCCTCTTGGGTAGTTGATAGTGGTGTCTCCATTCACGCTACATCTTAGAAAGAGTTCTTTGCATCTTATACCTCCGGTGATTATGGAAGTGTTAAGATGGACAACAATCGTACAACTAAACCTATTGGTATTGGAGATGTGCACTTGGAGACGAATGTCGGTACTTCCTTAGTTCTCAAGAATGTTAAGCATATTCTAGATATTCGGTTAAATTTGATTTTTGTAGGAAAACTTGATAATGAAGGATTTTGTAACACCTTTAGTGATGGTAAATGGAAGCTTACTAAAGGTTCTATGGTCGTGGCTAGAGGTGAGAAGACATTTTCATTGTATATGGTGCATGCAGAGGTTTCTAGTAGTTGTTCGATCACCGGGATGACGAATCCTCTTTCTAAATAGTCAAAAAGGGGGAGATTTGTTGGGTATTTTTCTTTCCTATTTGGAATTAGAAATACTTAATGGTTAACCTTGTTTTCGGATTCCACAAGTAGATAAGAAACAAGAATCTTAAATTAGATCTGTCTTAGGATGGATAGTTTTACATATAAATAAGGTTGATTTGTAGTCTTGTATATACACACAAAACCACATAGCGCTGCTGCTTGAAACCAAGCTCCTACACAAATCTCTTCAACCATAACAACTCTTTACACGATTCCGTTGCTGCAATATACTCAGCTTCCGTTGTAGAAAGTGCAACACATTTTTGCAACCTTGATTGCCATGAGCCCGCCCCCCTGCAAAAGTCATCAAATATCCAGAAGTGGATTTCATATTGTTTTTGTTTCCTGTCATGTCAGCATCCGAGTATCCAACAAACATTGCCTTCCCATTTCCAAATGTAAGTCCTAATTTGGAAGTACCCCGTAGATATCTTGTAATCCACTTAACAACATCTCAATACCTTCTACCAGGGTTTGACAGAAAACGACTAATAACACATACTGCATGAGCTATATCCGGTCTTGTACACACCATGACATACATCAAACTTCCTACTGTTGAGGCATATGGTACTCTATCCGTATCTTCTTTTTCTTTTCCTGTAGAAAGGCAATCTTTATCAGTTAGCTTAAAATTGGTAGTAAGAGGAGAACTAGCAACTTTAGCTTTATCCATATTAAACTTGCGAAACACCTTTTCAATATATTGTTCCTGTGACATCTGTAATGTCTTGACGACTCTATTTCGATAAATTCGAATCCCAATAATCTATTTTGCTGGCCCCAAGTCCTTCATAGCAAAGGATTTACTCAACTGAGACTTTACCTGGGCAATTCTTCAAGCGTTCTTATCAACAATTAGCATGTCATCAACATAAAACAATAATATGATAAAATCATCATCAAAAAATTTCTGGACAAACACACAATGGTTAGAAGTAGTCTTTTGATAGCCTTGCTCTCCCATAATTGACTCAAACTTCTTGTACCACTGTCTCGGTGCATGCTTCAAACCATATAGACTTTTATGAAGTCTACAAACATAATTCTCTTTACCTTTCACCTGAAAACCTTTAGGCTGCTCCATGTAAATTTCCTTATCTAAATCACCATGGAGAAAAGCTGTCTTGACATCCATCTGCTCAACCTCTAAATCAAGACTAGTAGCTAAACCAAGAACAACACAAATAGTTTGCATTTTTACAACTAGTGAAAAAATCTCATCAAAGTCAATACCTTTTCTTTGACTGAATCCCTTGACCACCAATCTGGCTTTGTATCGTGGTTGTGAAGTATGTTCTTCATTCTTCACTCTGTAAACCCACTTATTTTTCAAAGCTCTTTTGCCCTTAGGCAACTTCACTAACTCGTAAGTGTTATTCTCATGCAAGGATTTCATCTCATCTTGCATGGCATTAACCCACTCCTGTTTGTGCTCATCTTCCATGGCTTCCGTATAAGATTCAGGTTCTCCCCTGTCAGTTACTAACATATACTCATCAATAGAATACCTAGTGGAATGATGACGATCTCTGGTAGACCGTCGTAGTGGAATAAATAGTGGAACATCTGGTACTGGCAACTCCTCATAAACATCGTCATCCATCTCAATCTCTTCTGGAGTATCATCTATACCTTGTTGATCATCATCAACTTGTGGAGGAACTGGATCCAAGTCAATAAGATCATCACTATATTGAGGAACTGAATTTGTCTTCTCAATATCTTTTAAACTTTGATCTTCCACGAAAACAACATCTCAACTTCTCACAAGTTTTTTCTGAACTGGATCATAAAACTTGTAGCCGAACTCGTCCAAGCCATAACCAATAAACACATATTGTTTGGTTTTAGCATCAAGTTTAGACCTTTCATTTTTGGGAATATGCACAAAAAACTTTCATCCAAAGACTCGCAAATGATCATATGAAATCATAATCATGAAATCGTCTATAGCGGTAGGAGCAACATCATCATCATTACCACCATCATCTTTTTTCTGATTATTGTTCGTCGTCGTCTTCTTATTCTCCCTTTTCAACTTTCTGCATAATTATTTGGTATGTCCCTTTTTTCCACAATGGAAGCACTCAACATTAGCAAACTTTCCTTTAGAATTGCTCTGTTGAATGCCTTTCTTACTCGGACCTCTACTTTGATTTCTCCCCCTCTTTTCCGTGACTAAGACTTCTGATTGCGAAGAGGAACCCTGTGACTTTTTTCTCATCTCTTTATTCAAAATACTATTCTTAGCCGATTCTATACTAATAAAGCCATCTAGAGTGGAGTTGGATAATAACGTCCTGAAAGTCTCCCAAGAGTCTGGTAAAGTACCCAAAAGACATAATCCTTGCACATCATCTTCAAATTTGATATTCATTTCAGTAGTCATTGGAGTTCCGTCCTAGTACTTCAAGCCCATCAAATGTTTAATCAGAAACAATTTATTATTACATGTCTTTCGAGCATACAATTATTCGAGCTTATTCCACAAAGTGCGTGCATGTGTCTCCCCATTGATATGGTTCAAAATATTATCATCCACCCATTGCCTAATGTACCCACAAACTTGTCGATGCAGAATATTTCATTGTGCCTCAGTTTTTTAGTTGCAAACACTGGTATATAATAATCCTTCATATAAAGAAGGTCCTCCATCTTGCCTTTCCAAACAAGGTAATTGGAACTATTCAGATTAATCATTTTACTTGTATTTGTTTCCAGTCTTCACAAGTTGAATCCCAAATAATAACCGAAAGCTCTGATACCAATCTGTTGGGAAAAACTGACCATAACGGAATAATAATTTTTCCTAAACTTGTAAACTTTTGAAAAAATAATTATGTAGAAAAAGAATAAACTTGTAAAACAAACCATAAGACACACAAGAATTATACATGGAAAACCCCCAAAGACAAGGAGTAAAAACCACAAGACTCACTACAAAAAAAATGGCCTTCAGTGACGATTGATTTTTGGTCACTAAAAGTACTTTTGGTGACCAAATCTGGTCACTAAAGACTTTTGGTGACCAAAAAATGGGTCGTCACCTGCTCGTCATTAAAGCTCAGTCACTAAAGGCTTTGGTGACCATGATTTTGAAGGTGGTCACTAAGTTGAGCTCAGGGGGAAGTTGGTCACTAAAACATAACGTTTAGTGACCAAGGAAGTGGTCACAAATTCGGTCACCAAACAATAAAGACCAGTCACTAAATTTTTTTCGGGTAGGTCGGGCAATTGAATTGGCGACCAACTTGGTGACCAAAACTTTGGTCAATGATTTATCAGATTTGTGACCAATAATTAGTCACCATTTATGTTGTCACTAAACCATTCAAGTAAGAATTCATTGGTGACCAGAAAATTGTTCGTCACTAAATTATTTATTGTGACAAAAAAAATTGGTCTCAAAAATTCATGAAGGTGACCACTTTTTTTGTCATCATTTTACATTTGTGACCAATAAAATGGTTAATAATTTTTTTGATAGTGACCGAAAAGTGGTCACCAAAGCTTTTGGTCTTTAATCCTTAAATGTTCACCTTTATTGTCCCTACAAAAATCTAATAATAAACTTTCAATGCAATTTACTACACAAAAGATATTTCTTTCAATAATAAATAAAAATCTTAAAATCCATAATACTCCAATTCACAATTCACAACTACAATGTATCTATTACAAACACTATCCAAACATGTAAATTTGGTTTGAAGGTAGACTTGTCTTGATGTTTATAAATAAGTGCAGCAAATTGCAGCATCAAAAGAATCACCGCTGAATGGAGCCTGAAAGTGAGAGATAGTAGACAGATGGACTGATGCAATTGGAATCAATATTATCAGGTGGTTCAGATAGTAGTAGATCATCGATACTTATGTTGGTAAGGCTATCACCCCATTCCCCAGGGGTCAATACAACATCGGTCTGTAACTTTATTTTATCCTAAAGAGGGGTAAAAAAACAAGAGAGTGAGAGACAGAGAGAGAAAGGGGAAAAAAACAGACTTCAATGCTGAACATGAATAGAAACTCGTGAAAGCACATCTGACTTGAATTAAAAAAAATCAACTGAAGTAGATGCCGGGAAATTGTACCTTCTTATCCACTTGTCTCAAGTTTTGTATAATAACTTCATCAATTCATGTCCAGTAGACAGCCAACAGTACCTTGTAAAATTTGTATAATAACTTCATGATCATATTACAATAACTACCTTTAAGCTAGCAAATAAAATTTCATTTGAGACCAATAGTCAAACAATCAGCACACAACAGTCTTACCGAACTGTCATCCCTGCTGCAGAAATTACCATAGGATCCTACTGCTGCCATAGGACGCTGCTGCTGCCATAGGACCCTGCTGTATAACTGCCATCCCTTTCAGAACTGCAATTCAAGGAAAAGCCTGCAAAAGGTACTAGGTGCTTAATTTATAGAAGGACACAAACCTGTAGCAACAAGGCATCCAATAAAACACAGCCCCAATGCATAAAAATCAAAACATTACAAAAAGGATCATTCCATCAGTTATGTATTTTTATTTTTTTTGCTAAATTGGATATGTATAAAAGAAAAGAAGATACAAAAAGAAGAGAGACATACCTCCCTACCTACTAGCACAGGTCGCTAGATAGGAAAAGACATCCGAAAGGATGGAAAGGAAAACCCAAACGAACAAAGAAAACAAAACCAAACTACAGTAGAGAACTAAAGCGAGTAACACTGCAGAAACCACATAGCAACATACAACTATTGGAAGGAAAATCCAACTGCAGCGCATGACAAATAAAACAAAAACAAAACGGCATCAATACCAACACTGCAGAAAGCAACTCTGCAACCAACTCTACAACATCTAAACTCACTGCAGAAATTTTTTTCCAATGCTGCAGCATGAGCCGAAATGCAGCAGAAATCAGCAACTGCGGGATTGAAGAAAACAACTACTGCTGGATTGCAGCAAGAGCATATTGCAAACAGAATTCCACCAAACCACAGCCCAAAGCATAAAACAGCCTACTTCTGGAAAAGATAAAAACCAACTGCAGCAGCAACCAAACTGCAGCAGTAAATTCGAAAACCAGAACAACAACAAACTGCTTCTAAAACCACTACAACAACCAAAACTGCAGCAGAAAATTCGAAATCCACTACAACCCCAACAACCCAAACTGCATCTAAAACCACTACAACAACCAAACTGCAACAGAAAAATCGAAGCAACAACGCAACAAACCACTAAAACACAGCGCCAATGCATAAAAATCAAAACATTACAAAAATGATCATTCCATCAGTTATGTATAAAACCAAAAAAGCCAAAAGTTTAAAGACAAACTTAAATAAATTGGGGATTAAAAGTAGAGAAGCCATTAACTCTGATGAGAAAGACAGAACTTCAATAAAGGGAAAAAAAAATTTACCAGCAACTTCGAATTAACAAGGTTGCAAGGGATCTTATCGGCCAGATTACATATCATAATTTTTCTCTTGTTGCCATGTGTCAACCAGCAAGCCCTATAACAAAAAGAATGGAAAAAAATGTATTATTTATGAGAGCAGAGCACAAATAGATTGACCAATTGTAAACTGAACAATTTATAATCATGCATAATTACCACATATATTCTTATTTAAAGAATATATGTATGAACAAAGAAAAAACCATAACAGAAGAAAGATCACAAATGGAAATGAAGTCCAAGAACCTAGAAAGTTTACAATTGTCACCAAGCAAAACTCAATTCCTCAACAAAGTGCATTCATCAAAAAGAATTAATGACTTCATTAGCAAATTAGGGGACCAAAAACTTACCAGTGACAATGAACCCGCACAAAAGTTTGACCTAGAAAGAACCCACGCTAGAAAGCCTCCTCTGGAACCCACAGCAGCAGTAGCGATTATTCTTCCTTTTTCGTTAAGCTAATATAGTTTTGGCTTCGGTTGTCTATGTAGAGATTAGCATGAACCAAAGCAGCAGTAGCGGACTGAACTCCTCTTCGAGAAGGAAGATTCTAGCTTTGGCTCTTTTGTTCTTATTTTTGGTAAAAAGTCCCAATTTTGAAAGAATTGAAATTTCCCCAATTTGGTTCCCGCTCCTATTGTCTCGCCATTTCCATCTCTTTGTCTCTCACTCTCTCTCCCCTTTTTTTCAATTTTGTTTTCCCTGTTCATTATTTTAGCATTATTTCTATTTTATTTAATATTTTTGGTTGGGACAAAAAGTTTAATCTCATACTTTTGTTATTAAAATTACTTTTCTCCTTAACATTTATGCCCGTTTAATCTACACAAATTATATTGTTGATTAAATTATTAAAATTTAAGTAATACAAAGTGACCTAATATAAATTTTATAAGGTTAATCTTATGAGTATAATCTAATGATCATTGTAATATATTGCAAATTATATGTTATTAATGTAAACCAATACAAAATCAGGAGGACGCAACACAAATCACTTTACATTCTCTAACTAGTTATCCACAAATAGAGATAGATCTCACCCAATGCATTGTTGAGGTTAACTAAACC
>CM025787.1:30812876-30904887 GCA_014636745.2 Centella asiatica
TTCATACAGCAACAAAAGACACCATTTGCAAGTTCATACAGCAACAAAAGACAAGCCCTAACGGCAAACTGAAACAACTCCTAACTGCAGCAGAAATAACCCATTTCCTAACTCCTAACTGCAGCAGAAACGCCGTGCGTGATTGCCGCTCACCGGAGCTGCTTCTTCTCAGATGAATTTTTTTTCCGGACCATAAAATCTTTGGAAGACAGGGTTTATTTGATCGATAACCTCTCAACTGCATTGTTTATATCCCTCTGTCTGTATTGAGTCCGTATACTGCTTTACTCTTCTTTTTTTTTCCTTTTTTTTTGGCGCAAGTGTCTTTAACATTTCTCCCTTTTATTTGTTTTTTCTTTTTCACACATTTTTTAAAATCCAATTTAATTTAATTAATTGTTTTTTTCCTTTTTTTTTTTGGTGTAAGTGGTCTTAAAATTTCTCCCTTTTATTTGTTTTTCCTTTTTCACACATTTTTTTAAATCCAATTTAATTTAATTAATTGTTGTGTTCATTTTTCATGTATAAGATTGCATTCTTTTTAATACTCCATTTGTTACATGTTACATAGTATTATAAAATATTTTGCATAATTTTTTTGGTTATATTATTATTGCTTAATATAGAGAGTTATAGTAAAAAAATATACCTTTTTTTTAATGAAAATGTTATCAATAATATGACATAACAAAAAAATAATTATGTCATTAAAAAGTAAAACAAAATTAATATACGTTATTATATCATAAAATTATATAGAATGAGATGAATTTTTTCACCAAAAAATTTAGTGACCAACATCTCAATGGTCAAGAATTTTTAGCGAAAAATTTAATCGGGAACACAACCAATCAATTTAATGACCAACCATAACTTTTGGTCACTAATTCAAGAAATTTAGTGACCAACCATAACTTTTGGTCACTAATTCTTAGTGGGAAATCTACCCGGGAACACAATCAAGATATTTAGTGACCAAGCATGACTTGTGGTCACTAATAGCATGACGGGTTTATTTTTCGCCAATCTTTAGTGACCAGAATGGTTGTCACTATTTTATCTCAAGGTTAGTGACCAGAATATCTAGTCACTAAAAGAACATTTAGTGACGATACCAAGACGTGGTCACCAAATTTGGTCACTATTTAGATCTGCAGCCTCCCGCCACAACAATAGTGACGAACTTATTGATCACTTTCTTGTTTTGGTCACTAAATTTGTTTGTTCACCAAAATTTGGTGACCAAGAAAAAATTAAGTCACAAAAGGTTACTTTTAGTGACCAGAATTTTGTTCGTCACTAAAGGCCTTTTTTTTTAGTGACTGTAGTCCATCCAAAAATTTCACTATCACAAATAATTGGGTAATACACCAAATCTTTCCTAGTTAAACTAGAGTCATACAAACTCAGAATATATCGTCACACTTTCTTGGAATAAATGTCAAGAAGTACGGAATAAAAATAGAGATAAAATCAGACAATATCACCTAAAATAGGCAGCTTCTTCTTACCTCAAAAAAACACACTTACAGACCTCCAAAAACGATCTCCACCGTTCAGAAACAAGAACTAGGCGTTGCGAAGCCGTTGTTTAAAAATCAAAACGATCTGACCGACCAAATTCTGGGAAACGCAAAAATAAGACCGTTGCGTCGTGTTGATGGAAATTTATGAATTTCACTTGTTTTTCTATTTTATAGTAATTGCTCTCTTTTAAAATCTCTCTCAAAATATCTGATTATTTATAAATCAAACTTATTTATATGTAAAACTATCCATCCTAAGATAGATCTAATTTAAGATTTTTATTTCCTATCTATTTGTGAAATCCAAAAAAAAAAGTTAACCATTAAATATTTCAAATTCCAAATAATAAAAAAAAAAACCCAACAGATAATTAGTAATTTTATTGTCGATTATTCTATGATATTATAATTATTATAAAGTTTAGCGGGGAACGACTCTTTGTAGCAAATATTGCACGTATTCTATCATGTTAACCCATTCCCTTTAAATTATCAGATTTTGAATTTTTTTGTGGTGTCTACATATACTCCGTATACACTTTGCTCGAATGGAAAAAATATCTTTAGCAAATAAATGCGTCCAGTAGACCAACACTTCTCGCGGCGGACAATATATACATGCTGAGACTGGTTGTTAGTATAGCATAAATACACATGGTCTAATAATCAACTGATGCCCAATTTAGTGAATAGGGCCCTACCCTTTACTCCATTGAACGTTCTAGAACAGTCAAACGTCAAAGCATCCGATAATACTTATATTATATCTATCTATCTATATATATATACATATAATAGTAATACAAAACATATACTAGTCGAACTTTTCTAAGAGTTCTCACTTATTATAGTTCACCCCACGCGACTGTTTCCTCAGTTGACTCTTCTTACGCGCTCCAATCGTCGCCAGCACTGACGGAACGGGACGGCCCCATTCAAATTGATAGATTCACTTCCCACTCAGTACTCCCACATACCCACTTGCATTCATTTATTTATTTTTCAATTTAATTCTTAATCAACAAGAAACAAAACACAATTCTCTCACTCCAAAAATCCAACCGAATAACATTATTTTTTGTTTTCCACTAGGCGGCCACCTAAATGAATTCAATTCCACTCCCAACCTTATAAATACGATGCACAACATACTCACTTGCACATATCCTATTTCGACAACTTTGTTTTATTTCTTTACACACAAACAACTTATTCCTTTCTCTCTAATTTCTTACACATTCACAACCAACAAAACTAATACAAATTCTTATACGATGACCATGGGCATGAAGAGAGGCAGAGAAGATGACAGAGAGGTGGAGGCACTAGCCATGGCCAACTGTTTGATGCTTTTATCTCAAATCGGCAAGGCTGGCCCAGAACCCGAGGGCCGTATCTTCGAGTGCAAGACATGTAACCGGAAGTTTCCGTCCTTCCAAGCCCTCGGGGGTCACCGGGCCAGCCATAAGCGGCCGAAGCTGGTGGCCGGAGACCTTGTGCAGCACGTGCCGCCCAAGCCAAAGACACACGAGTGCTCCATATGTGGGGTCGAGTTTGCGCTCGGCCAAGCCCTCGGGGGACACATGAGACGACACCGAGCCGCCTTGGAGAATAATTCTGTGACAACTATGACTACGACAACCGCTACTACCGTTTCTGATGATTCGTTAAAGGCCTTACCGATTCTGACGAGGTCTAATAGTTCAAAACGGGTTTTGTGTTTGGATTTGAATTTGAGTTTGATGCCTTACGAGCCCGATTTGAAGTTAGGATTAGCATTGTAAATGGACCATGTAACTTGTTAATTCTTCAACTCGGTGATTGCCCTCGGACCGAGTTTTTTTCTTTTTTTGATTTTTAGGGGTTGATTCTTTCATTTGTTTTAGATGATTAGGTTTTTTCCCATTTTCTTCTTTTACATTTTATACTTGTAAATCTAAATATATGTATTTAATTAATGAGATTTATATACACATGAAAAGGCTGTTCCGATCCTTATAATCAATTGCCTGTGCATAACCAATTGGGATATATATATAAATCAATTATTTACATCATTAGACCAGGCTAAGATCTTTTTACATCATTTCGCGAAATATATAGTTTACCATATGACATGAAATTAATATACATTTTGTTGTTGAGATAATTGACTTATCCCATATTTTTCAATTCATTTGCAACATTTTTATGTAAATTATCTCAAACCATTACCATTTTCAAATAATTATATTGGTTTCTTTGTAACGTTACTTGATATACTAATTTATTTACATTTTAAAATTTGTGACTTAATTTACCACATATTTTTATTCATTTTCAAATTAATTCATATATCTACACATTTTTTCCAACAATAATAAACAATTCAACCAAAGCCAACATACATATTTTTCTTGATAATCAAGCAATGTCAAAGATTCATACATGTAAATTGACAAATATGGGACGGAAGGAGATTTTAGTTTTTTTTATATATACAGTCGTGTGTAACTCATGCCTTCTAAACAAATGTCAACGGAAGAAAGGATTAGATCTATTAATTAGGTTATCAAGAACTTTGAATCTGAATTGCACATGGCTACTTGAGAAAAACCTTCTTTTTTTTTTTTTCGTGGTCGACTGCGTCAGCTTAATTTGCTGAATGAAACCTAAACCATGAGCTAATTATACATAGAAATGAGAAACCGTTAGCTACAAATTAATCAAGCTTCGAGAGATTTGTGGTTTTATTTTTTTTAAAGTTAAACTAATGTCTCAATTCGTTCTAGAATTAAAAATACATCATACAAAATATATTTTTGAAATCTTATAATTTTTAATTAAAATGAAATTTTTTATTTTTAATAACTATACATGAAAAGTAATGGTAAATATAAACTTTTATATTTTTATAAATTTATATCACAAACGAAATTATATTTGTAATTATAATATGCCATTTAAGAATAAAGTTTGATTCCTTTGAATATTGAAGAGATGAGATAAAGTTTTACGAAGTATACCATATAGGAATAACGTAATAATGATTGTAATAATATGAAATTTAAAAAAAGAAAAGAATTAATTTGACTATTGCTTCTAGACGACGATATTATATTTGACATAAAAGATGAGCGAGTGGATGATGTGTGAAACACGAGGCTCGATTCTCGAGAGAGATAAATAGAGGACCTAACCTAAATCTGCTATGGTAAAACTTTCTGTTTATTATTATTATCATTTTCTTGAAATTTCATTACTCAAATGACAAGTTTAATAGAACTAATTTACCCGTTTCCATCTTATGCTTTATTTTATTTTTTTTTAGGATTGTTACATGTCTCTTGTGTTCGGTTCAGTTTGAAAAAAATGCATACGATCAGAAATAAATCAAAATTTACTAAAAAATAGTAGTGAAATAAGTAATTGAGAAGAATGAGAATCATAATAAAAAAAATAAAGAATGTATCATTCCCACTCATTCTTTATTGAATGAAATTATATATGGAAAGAATTGTTTATTTTACCACCATTTTTCATAAGATTATAAAATTTTGTAATCTCTTTTAGTAAATACACATAAATTAAATTCATTTCCACTCGTTCTATTTTTTCAAACCGAACGGAGCATTAGAGTTTTAGTTTTTTCAACAGAAACAATTAAAAAATAAGACACTTGTCAATCAAAAAATGAATGAAGTAGAAGACGTGACATATATTGGAGTAAACTAGTCACTCTCTGCGCCCAAACATAAGGTGATTGACATTAAATATTTCATTTATATCTTTTGTTTATTTTTTTTAATAATCACCTAATAATATCCGGTAATATAATATCAGATCTTATTAAGAAGTAAAATTCTTCCCTTTTTTTTTTTTTACTAGATTCAGATGTTCTGAACAAGAAGTTAGATAATACAAGCGACTCTTTGAATAGCAAAAGTCACAAGGCCTCCTTCATTGAAATGTATTCCTTAATTATACTAAAAAGATAAAAATAAGCTAAAAAAATAATATCTATTTACACCATCATTTCCCGTTCGTATTTCATGACGATGGTACGTACGTTGTGTATAGTATAGAGTTTGTGTGTGAAATCAATTTGGAGCAGTCGAGTCAATCATATATTTTAATCAAGTAGATGTAAAATCATCATTTTCAATTTTTATGTATTATTAAGAATATTCTAGAAAAAAGTTTAGTAAGAGCGTGCAGTTAATTATTTTTAGAATATATTAACATCATTATTACTCATGTTATGATTAATTTTTATTCTTATTTTTGCTAGGTTTTTGAAACTATTTTGGGGCGCGGGGGGGGTTGGGGGGGGGGGAGAGGAAATTATTTTTAGACTCAATAACTACTCTTGAAAGTACGTATCAATGCATCATAATTATATTTGTCTAAAAGGAGTTAGTACAATTATTATCGATCATAATTATATCCCTGACCCTGAAGGTGTTTAATTGTCCAATTATCTTTGGATAAACTTGATTTTTTATTGTATTTTTAAATAAAAAATTTTCTTTGTTGAGCAAAAAAATCAAGGTGTTAGTAAATAATAGACGTGTTTTATAATGATAAATTCAAAATAGACGTATTGATCATGGTGACAGTGGCATTGCCACTGCTTCGTGCTTCACATTGGACAATGGACAGTGGACATAACAAATACACATGCCACGAATTTCGCAAACAAAATTTCCATAAAATTTGAAGATGAAACCAAACATTTTCCAGCCACGCGAAGACTTCAAGAGCAAAAGGATATTTATTTTGTTTAAGAGATTTTGCTATGTGAGTTTAAATTTATTTTAAACTGAATAATCTAATTAATTATATATGTTTGGGGTTTTCTGGGGCGGGAAAAACGGGTAACCCGTCTGGAATGGGGCTGCCGGGATGGGGCACATAACATTTTTTTGCCTCATGAATATTTTATTCGGGTATGGAATTTGTTCTATACCGTGAGTATTACCCATCATGTCCCGAATATTATATTATATATATATATATATATATATATATATATATATATATTTAGGTTATATATGCTAAATTTATAGGAAGTAAGATTTGAACCTATAACCTCCGGTAACTAATTGAGAACTCTAACTAACACTTCTCCTCATTTTTTTGTTTTTAAGTTACAATCTTAAATACAATGAACTAATTTTAAAATATATTTAAATTTAATGTCATTTTATTATTATATAGAGGTAAATTTCTTAAGGATGGTACGGGAAAAAAAATATAAAATATTACAATATAGAGTTTATTCTTATTTATAACTGGTCCCGAATTAGGATCATAATTTTTTATTATTAGAAAAAAGTTATTCTTATATAGAGTATTCATATATAGAGGTTTTATTGTAATATAAGTTTATGAATAAATTAGTAATTATATTTATGTACACATTAATCTATCATATATCATGTACAATAGTAAATAATTATATTTTGATCGTGATATATCAAACTAAATTATATAATAATTTTGTCACGCAATATAAAAACACCTAGTACATTACTACATTGGAACTTCATAAAAAAATATTGAAAATGAAGTTATAATATTTTAAGAAAAAGCAAGTAACATATAGACTATAGTTGTGTTATACATGTACTTCTTAAACTATATATATATATATATATATAATCAATAATTTATAAATGATATAAGATCTATACATGTTATGTTAATTATTAAATATTATAATATATTTATTGAAATATATTTTATTTGTATATAATAAATTATATAACATAAAATAAATATTAATAAATAATAAACATCTATAATAAAAATATAAATATAAAAAAAGGGGCGGGGTGGGGCAAAACGGGGCATTGATAAATCCCCACGGGATGGATATGAGAATTACAAATAATTACCTACGGGGATACGGGATAGGTATGGGGCAAAAAAAATTTAATTGGGATGGGTATGGGAAATGGGAGACCCGCCCCGTTGAGAATCCTATATATGTTAATATATGTGTCATATGTATATGTCTATCTTAATGTTGTACAATTATAATTTTTTAGTCAAAATAAAAATTATTCCCTTCATAAAAAAAAGAAGAAGCAACATTCGAGAATAAAATTTGTTACAAAAAGTAAAAAATAACATTTGCATAGTTTTTTATTTATTTATTATAATGCTATATTTTTAAAGTTTTGTCATTACAATCTTTTTATCTTATCTTTAATTGAACATTTATAACAAATTTTATAAGAAAAACTTATAATTTATACATATAATTTTCAATCAAACACGTAATATTAATATTTATAAAAAAATCAAATATAATTCTTTTTGTAAAACAGAAGAAATAATCTCTTTCCACATATCAGCATTAAACTTATTAATTAATTAGGCTACATTCTTAATACGTTCGCATGATATTTTCCTTAAAACAAACAGTCGTGCGGCGCTTTCATGACACATACTGTCGTGTGGCGTGCATTGGTTTGGAAATGAGGATCCCAATCAGCCAGAAAGAATGAAAGAAATGTCGTAGAAGAAGACACTAAAAACAGTGTAAAACGTACGAAAGAAATGTCTATGAAGGTGACACATTCATCTCACTACATTTATATATCATACCCATATAATATATTTTTTGTATAATTACTAAAAGTCGAAGAATATATCGTAAGTTTTCTTAAAGTTTACGACACTAGATATAAAATGTCTACCAAAAGATCGAGATTGCTGACAAATATTATATTACGAGTAAAGTGGACCTTATTAGTTGAATTAACTAATGTCGATTGTATTTAGTTATTGATCTATTCACTCATTTTTAAAATAAGAAGTACAATTTGATTGTTTAAATTAGATAATCGTACGTTTTAGTAAAAAAGAATTCATAACATAATTGTCACCATAATATGATATACAACAAAGATGACTACTACTTGTAAAATTTGTTTATATTTTTTGTCAACTAAAAAGAAAGAATTGGTTAATGTCAGTTTTAAAATTTAAAATGTTTTCGTTAAACCTCAAAAATTAAGATAGGCTCCGTGTATTAGGGATGACTATATAAATGGTAATTGAACTTAAACTAGTTTAACCGTATCGAATTGGTAGATTTTTAATCAAATCGGTGGTATAATTTGTGAGATTTTGGTTTAAAAATTCTTGAACTAACAACGGTTCGATGCGATTTTGATTTTTACAATTAAACTATTGGTGCACCGAACTGACAATTTAATTTATATTATAAATTTATATAATAGCTTTTATTAAATAATACAAAGTAATATTTATTATTGTAACTTTGATTTTACATTTTATAAATATTTAATTTACTTTATACTGATTTCAGTATCAACAAAAAATGTTTATTATAATGTACTCATATATCATTTTATAGAAAGTATTCTTTAAATATATATTAAATTATTTTTTTAAATGAAATTCGGTGCGATTCGAATGAAATTGGTGCACCAGTCGATGTAATTTTAATTCAAAAATATTTTGAATTAATATTAATTTACTATAATTTTAATGCAAAATATCTTAAACCAATACAAGACTGAATCATATCATAGTCCAACCACAGCATTACCATCCCTAGCGTGTATCTTATTTGGAAAGGGATGGAATATATAGCAACTAGCAACATGTAAATGTTTCGCCAATTGCTCCAATACGTCCACTATCTTACGTATGCCATTTCCTCTCATATTACGCGTCTTATTTGTGAGTCTACGTATGTATGTATGTATGTATTCTCGTCCCTTCATCCGCTAAATTAATTAATCTTTACCTAATGCCAAAAGTTTCCACACTCCAATAAATAAAAGAAAACGAGAAACTAGTGAGCAATTTACTCGAAACGACCTTGCTATAAATTATTTCAATTATAACTATATAAATACGAACATCAAAACCAAACAATTTTGTTACTTGCAACTAACATCTTTAAATCTTCTTGTACATATATATTTAATATTTCACTCAATACATACACACAACCAACAAAACCACAAGTACTTACTTATCATCAACTTATTAGGTTCTAAGAAAACCATGACGATGAAAAGAAGCAGAGAAGATGAGAAAGTGGTTGAGGCACTAGCCATGGCAAATTACATGACGCTTCTCTCACAAATCAGGAAAATCAGCCGGCAGCCACCCGTCGACGACCGTGTCTTCGAATGTAAGACGTGCAACAAAAAGTTCACGTCGTTCCAAGCGCTAGGCGGTCATCGGACAAGTCACAAGAGGCCCAAGCTCATGATGGTTGATGAACAAGACATGGAGGTGAAGCCTAAGATACACAAGTGCTCCATGTGTGGGATGGAGTTTGCACTAGGCCAAGCACTTGGGGGACACATGAGACGACACCGTTCGGCTATGGAGAATTCTATTATCGGTAACAGTACTAGTAATGATACAAATACTAGCAATTCGGATTTAGTAAAGGTTGCGCCGGTTTCGAAGAAATCTAATAGCTGCAAAGGGGATTATTTGTGTTTGGATCTAAAGTTGGGATTAGGATGGTAGATGATTGAATGAGAACACTGAAAACGCTAATTCAGCAAGCTCGCGTAAGATAATCCAAGTAAAATATAATATTCTTTGATCTTCGTGTGAACTTAGCTGATACATATATGCATTTGCTCAAATTTCATTATAGGATTATGAAATGATTGACTATTTGATTATGTAAAATTTAAATATTGGAATGTGTTTGTTTATAGTGAGATTTGTACAGATCAGGACTGAATGTGGTGAAATTCTGAAATTACCTTTGATTTGATTATAGAAAAGAAGGGAGCAATGAATACTTCCCTTTTGTTTTTTTTGTTTTTGTTTTGGGTTCACGTTTATCGCACTAACATTATTTTGTGCACATGTATTCGAAGGTAGCTCCTCTCTATTTCTTCCGATTTCTCTCAATACAATTTATAATTTGATTATAATGGAATTTATTTTCTATAATTTTAACCATACAGATGATATATGCGTAGAACATGAAAAAATGTGAGACTGTACCAAATTTCATATAATTTTGAAGAAAAAATACATAAAACAATTTTATTACTACAAAATATATTACGTCGTGTACAATATCTTTTTAAATTATTTTAGGTATCTATTTACAATTTATTTTAATTGAAACTAAAGCCTGAGGCGACAATCCTAAAGGAGTTTGTAACAGGAGATGTAATAAGGAATGTCGCAGGAAATCCCATCCCGTGCTTTCCCAACGTATCAAAAAATTGCTGCCCCTTTACCTTTGTTGTCACATATGCCCCTAAATTTTCAAGGCCGAGGCCGCCGAATGAAGTAGTACGACAAAATTGCAATCAACTAATAAAAATGGCACGTGCAAGTTACGGTCAGTCCAATTTACCTGAAAAGAAGGTTTTACTTTAGACAGACATGTTGTTGGTATGATTATTAAATCCATGTGTTATGAGATTTGTTTTTCGTCAAATATTTTGAGATTATATTTAATTTTAGCTAGCAATAAAAGTTTGATAACTTAAGTTACACAGTTTCAATAGCTACGTACGTTTAGCATGTTGGCGTACGTTTTTGAATGCGCAGACAAGCATTCAAATAGCCTTTCGCCATGATTAATAAAGACAATTTGAATCCAAATTTTGAACAGCATAGTCAAATGTCACGTTGTCGCCATTCCATTTTTTTATGAACTTTTCTATTACAAGATGTCGTGCAATTTATGCATGATCTTTAAGATGTTTGACATTTGCTTGCATATTAATTTGGTTACATGAGAAAACATATTTGTATATACGGCTGCATTGAGAAAACACTCTTTCATTGACTGCGTTATCTGCGCTACATATAATCCTTAAGCCATAAGCCACCCAACCTTGGATTTCCATTTAAACGTTGACATTAATTTCTATTATTATTATTATTTTGTTTTTTTGGGAGTAAGAGGTCACTGCTTGCCTAGACAACTCACTTGCACATTGATTATCAATACTTCCACGCCAAAGTGATGTCATCCACAAGATTTAAAATCCCAGTCTCTTCTCAAATTGATCGTGATATGTAACAAAAAATAAAAATAAAAATAAATGATGGCGATCATTTATCAAACTTCGTACATTTTATTGATCTGTAAAAACAAGACCAAAAGCAATTTACTTATGTGGTACTTAGTTTTTCTTTCGTTAAACTATCTGATATTCGTTTGGTAGTCTATTTGAATTCCAATTAATCTGGATTCGAGTTATTAGACTCTATAAGGAGGAAATTTCTTTCGATACTCATTTTCTTCGTTTATAAAACTCAAACTCGAGATTTTATTCAAGGAGGACAAACTCCTTAGCACTTGAACCACCAGTGAATATAAGTATGCATTACTTAGCTAATTCATGTAATTAATACAAAATTATAAATAATTAATTGATAAGTTAATTACTACGGCTTATTACCATCACACTTTAATATTACATAATCATCACTTCAATATTACGTGGAGATGATATGTCAAGTGATATATGTATCGATTAAGGAAATGAGTTCAAACCTTGATTGCAAAAACTTGCTAAAAGAAGAGGACAAACTTGAAAAGCTCCTATAGCTTATTAGAAACTGAGATTGAGAGAAATTTTGATAGAGAACTTTTACCAAAGAAAATTATTTCTGATCAAAACTATACCTCTGCTTTGATATACACACACACACACACACACACACACACATTGATGAAGAAGGCAAGACTTAATCCAAATTGGTTTGGATTTTGTTTTACTGGTTACTCTGTTGTGCTTCCTATATGGATTTGGAGTTCAAATTTGAATCACATTAGTAATGTAATACAATAGATACATTACCGATTCCACATATTGGGCACATGAAGAATAATTGTCAGCCTTACCAAATCCACAGTTCTATATCTGGTCCGAACATTTTTATTGAATGAATTTGAGTAGATGAAAGTAAGAAACTTGAAAGCAAGCTCGAGAAATAAGAATGACTGGATATGTAGGATTGTTTTAAAGGTTTGTAATCTCATAAAGATCTGAAGAAAACTACTAATGCTCTTAACATGGATTCTGAATTTCTGAAGTTTTGTAAAATAAATTTACAATTTCAAATTATCTTTGAGAAAAAACGTAGAATTCGAATTATAGCTTTTCACACCTGTTAAAAAAGTCCATGGCTATGTTACATGACTCTTCGTTTTGCCTTGAAAAATTCGTATCCGGCACTTAATAAAGGGTGTGGGTTTGTGATACTCCATTTAGTGTAGTAAAAAAAAAGGTCAAAAACTCAAGTTTAAGGCATACCCTTATCCGAGTGGACACTCTTTCTAAGTATACGAAACTCAAGTCCATGTAGCACCTTTTTGTAAATAAAAGGGAGATGGTGGAGGTGAAGTCTTAATAGGATTCTAAACTGAAACAGAAGTGGGCACATTATAGAAAGATTTAATTAGAAGGGTTGGCTAGGAAAAACATAAATACCAAACTTGGCTGTCACAAAAAATGGAACAGCACGTCTTCTCAAAGGAGATTCCACTGATTCTGCCAATCTATATCTATATAGTATACGCGTAAAGGCGATCCGCGAAAGAGTTAGTTGGGCCGAGATACACAAAGATTCAGTTGATCTTTAAGCTTTTCCGATTTCTCCGGCAAGAAGCCGTAGGCCACAAATTCAGTGGAGTTCCCCGGTTCAATTTTCGTTCATTGAATTCTTGGACCGAGCTTCCGTAAGCGCCTATTTTCTCGCCTTGTCTCCTTTCTCTTTTAATGACAGAAAACCTTGTTCCTCCATTGATGGCGTTGAGATATCTATCATCTCCCATCCATAACTTTACGATTTTCTCTCCTAATTTCATTAGGGTGCTTTTCATTGATTAGTGTTATGTTAGTTTACGGATTGTGTAGCTAAGGGTTTCAGTTTGGTGAGGATGCATCGCCGGACTGACTGTCAATCAGACAACTCCAATAGACAGTGTTACCGTCTCCGACGAAGAAATCAGGACGATGAATCCAAGAGCGAGGTGAATTTCCGAGTTTGTTCACTTTTGGTTTCAATTTGAAGTTTGCGATCTCATCCTCTCCTTTCCCAGTCTCTTTTTCATGTATGCTGAACACCTTTAACATCATCTTTTCTATCTTTTATATACAAAACTGATTGTTTTGAATGTGAACGTGTGGTAGTTTATATATACTTTGTAACAAGGTAAAAGTGTTTATTTCTCAACATGGTTAATGGTTTTGTGTAGGTCTGCCCCCAGGATTGCAACGGGTAATCTTAAAACGGAAAATAGTATGTGGTGGCAGAATTCTGTGTGATTAGAGGGCCTGAAATGTAGTTCTGCCTAATCTTTTTGTTTCCCCCAAATGCTAGGTGATTTTTCTTATATAATGATTAGCAATAAAGTTTAAAACTTTGTACCTAATATTGGTGGGGCTAAATGGGGAAATAGGATGAACCAAGATGGAAATAAGTACGTCTGTTCCCGAAAGACACCCTGAATCTTTGTACAAAAGAACCATGATCTCATTATTAAGCAGCTCGTCATCATAACAGAGCTTAAAAGAACCATGTAATTCTCTTCTTTTAAGCTCTGTTATAACCAAAAGATGTAGCCAAGTATGTAAGATTCTGTGTCTCTTAAGGTTTGTACAAAAGTTGCAAATAAAAAAGTTTCTTATTTCAGTCTATATTTCCTACTTTATTTACATGATACACTCTTAGAATTTTAGTCTGAAAATTTTGCATTTGAGTCCTGATAAAATCAATATCGTGTCGTATCTCAAACTAAACTAGGTTGGTGCTATGATCAACCTAATTAATAATATAAAAGTTAAATTTCATAATTTAGTAAATGTACTTAATTTTAAATAATTATACATATCAAAGTAGAACAAAGGCAATAACTTTAAACAATTCAAAGATATATAAGATACAGAACAATTGCAAAACATCTTTGATTTTATATATTTCTTCTGCTTTAGTTTTTCAATTTCACGTGTCAAAACGTTGTTATAGTTTAAAATGACAAAAACTACTAATAAATAAAAAAATGTGCCATGTTGTACACAGGCTATGCATCTAGTTCTTATATATAACGAGAATAAGCATACTTACTTCGTTTCAATAAAGCAATTATATTTGGGAAAAAAAATGTTCTAAAAAATAGTTACATTTAAATTTTTTTTTTTTGTTATTTTGCTATAAATTAACAAACTTTCAATTGCAAACTTATAGATCTCGTTATAATTTAAAGATTTATAACAAATTACATGAGAAAAATTTATTATTTATACATTTAATTCTTGCTGAAAAATACAAAATTAATAATTATTAAAAATTTAAATGTTAAAACATGGAGTAATATTTAGCGTACTTCTTCTCTATTAATATGATATAACTTGTCGTAACAGAAAATATTAGGGTATGCACAGAGTGCAAGACCATGTTACTAGAACATTCTCGTCTTTTGCTAAATGATTAGTTTTTCAAGAACTAATCAACCAACGACCAAGACTTCTAATTTATGGTGTGTAGGCATTAAGGACTAATAACAATAGAACTTATAATGAATATTGATAAACATTTGAAAAATCCAATTTAACTAGGATAGAAAACCAAATACTACATTGAATATGAAAATCTTATTAAACTCTTATTATAATTTAAATTTTAAAATTTTAAATAAAATAAAATGTAACTCTTTTTGTGAAATACTTAAATTTGAACATATATATAACAATGTCCTATGATAATCCTTTCAATAAAACATATGATTATCATAACAAACGTATTACTTTACCTGAAAAACAATGAAATATATTCATCATGATACTCCGTAATTCACAAATGAGCAAATATAATAAGAACTAAAATCAAATAATAAAAAAAAACAATGATCAATGGTTAAGATTATATTTAAAACATTTTAATTTTATCAAATCATGTATCGAACAGTAATAGTGATTCCTGAGTATGTCTTATCAAGCATACTGAATCATCAAAGAGTTTGCAAAAGAATCAGCATAATGTCAAATTTTTTGTTTCTCATTTTGCAAAGACTTTGTAATCCATTTCAAAATTTCTGAAAATTATGAAAACTAATTAATCAATTAAATAAAGAAAATACTGTTGTGGACTTAAATTATTCTCAAGGGTAAATTAGTCTATCTAGTTAGTAGTTAATTTGTGTCGATATATAGACATCGTTGTACCCAAATGGAGGTTATGGAAATTTGAATAAAGAACTGCCTTCTCTGTATTCCTCCTAATTCTTTTCGCTTTTCTTTCTTAGAACTCCACTGTTCTTAACAAATACCTGACGGCGATGCATTGTGCCACTTGCAACTCCACTATGGGCAATCCACGCCGAGTCTCGAACCCAGACTCAACTCGGCCGAGTCCAACTGCGCACCGCGATTGTTTTGGCGCCAATTGTCAACAACAAAACTGTTACGATCGCCATAAAAGCAAACTACATGGAGAGAGAGGGGGATTTTGGACTTTTGGGTTGGGGGTGGGTGGGTGGGAGCATGAAGCCATGAAGGAAGAAGATGGATGTTCCAGGCTTCTCCCGTTCTCCGTACTATATCTGTACTTTGACCATGATGAAAGAATCCACCGCGACCAAATTCACTCGTGCTGATTTATACATTTAATTATTTATTAAGTAATGGGATTCAAAACTTTTTTATTAAGTTGAAGTTAATTGATTTCATTTTTAATAATTAAAAGAATTATTTTGGGATTTAAAAAAAGAGCTAGAAAATAATGGTCGTCCTTTTTCACAGCAAAAAATCATTTTATTGAAATACGTACTTCGTCTTAAATCATAAGAACACTCTTCTCAATTTAATTTATTTTACAATCCATTATATTGCACAAGATTAATTTTATCATTACTCAGCTCAATTTAATTTATTTTTACATTCATAATTTACGATATTAATTTTAAAATGATAAGACTTGAAACTAATAAATATACTCTCATTCTCCGTACTTATAACGGATGGAGCATTTATCTATCAATAAAACTAATGCTCATATCGCCCAAACAAATAATCAATTTTATTGAATTACATAAACAACAAAGTATTAAACTCAATAATTCTTGATCAATAATAAAAAATTCGTGCAACGTGCAGACAGACAAACAAGTTTTGAAATTAATGTAATTTGTGAAAATTTTGGACGCATGTTATGTTCTAATAAAATATTTTTGTTATAAAATATGTGGCATAAATATAATATTTGAGTCAACAAAAGTAATAAAACTAGCAACTAATATAAGAATCTAATAAATTTTGTTTTACTTAAACATCGAACATAAGTCTCTAATTTTACAACAAATCAAGTATTTTGTAAGAATTTATTAAGAAGAATTATGAGCAATGAAGTCATTATATATGTAAATTGTTAAAAAGTTAATCGAGAATAATTGGTTGGATGTGAATGGGATGGTGCTTCACTTCACAGTTCACCTTTTTCGACATTCCGAGGGGCGTAAGGAAATAAATAATCGAGGAAGACTCCAAGATTTCTCACGTCGCTCATATACTTTTACGCGCTCTCCCCACTTTGGCTACATGCAATTTCTAATTAATTGCATTCTACACTGTTACGTTTTTGTCCATCAATTTTTAAAAAGTCGAAACTGATACGGAGTAGTATAAATTATTCAGACATAATTAATATTTAGTGATAAACAATATAATAAGCAAAATTCACTTTCAGAAACTAAAAACCTATTTTTCTTTTTTCTTTTTTTAAAAAAACTAAAGCAAGTGTATATACAGATCAAAAGTATCAATATTACACAATTTTAAAGATTTAACTGTAAGTGGTACAGCTTAATTAGTTACTCTGTATTTTCATAGATATTCATTTTTCAGACAATAATAATAATAATAATAATCACTCCCGTTTAATTATTCTTCTAATTTAATACTTAAATTTATCTACCAACTTTCTTTTAAAAAGAAACTAATATATATTGCAATATTTAAAAAAAAAAGATTTATTAGATCTTAGTATTTAATTCACCTACAAACTCTAGCGCGAGGTTTTCTTAACCTACAAGAAATCGAAAACACTCTTCAGCTGCTAGCTGCTCAAGGGGTCCCAATATAAATACCCACTCACGCACACACACAACACACTCCTTATCCGTTATAAGCCGTCACGTACGCATACGGTTCTTCGACGAAAAAAAGGAATTGAAAAGCTCAAACGTACGGCAAACAAAAACACATGAATCGGTGGATTAAGATGAAGAAATTCGGATCTGGCGACGGAGAAGTCGAGAAGCTAGCCATGGACAATTGTCTAGATATACTATCTGATATGGCTAAAAGAACCGGCGGTCTAGTACCTAAATCCGGCCGGTTTTTCAAGTGCAAAACATGCCACCGGAAATTTCCGACGTTCCAAGCATTAGGCGGTCATAGTGCAAGTCACTCGCGGCCGAGATTGATTTCCGGCGACGAGTTGAATAACGAGCAGCGCTCGTCAACGAAGGTGAAGATACATACTTGTTCGCATTGTAAAACGGAGTTTTGGACCGGACAAGCGCTAGGCGGTCACATGAGGCGGCACCGCAGAGAAAGAGAAGTTAAAATTGATTGTAGCAGTAGAATTGTCGTTGATGATTCTGAGGTGGTAGATCCAGTAGTGAAGAAGGTGGAGAATTGTAGCAGTAGAATTGTGGTGGAGGATTCCGAGGTGGTAGATCCAGTAGTGAAAAAGGTGGAGAGTTGTATAAGTAGTGACGAATTAGGTGCGGATTTCGACAAATTTGTGCCGGAGGAGGATTCGATTAGCAGTAAGAAGCTGTTTCCGTGGGATTTGAATTTGACGCCAGATGATGAGGATGTGGAGAATGTAGTATGTTAATTGTTTTGATTCAGAGTTTTAGATAGAAACAGATGATCGATTATACTAACTTACTGGTAGCTATTTTACGGTAGAGGCACAATTTTTTTTGTAATATTAATACTTCAAAATTTTGAATTTTGATGAATTCAGTCATATATAGTTCATACATATATTGCTGCATGTGTGTGATGTTTATATCGTTTTGGTCCGACCCACCTTGATCTCTGAATATGCTATCAGTATTGGATATAGACACAAATTTATATATTCTAAAATAATTTACGAATAAAGTTGTAAACAGAAGTTGATAGATCAATAGAGGTATAAACGTAAGAGATACGGAAGAATGACACTTTAGATATGTCATAGACGCATTCCAATTAGGATACCTTCAGCGTTTTGTTCACGTATAATATTAATTAATAAAGTATAATTAATATTTATCAAATTATTATTATTATATTAAATTATTATTATTTTTATATTTTGAACATTCATTCCAACAATCTCCTCCTGTGTTCTAGATATAAAATAATAATAACGAACCATATGAACACATGATACCAAAGTATCATGAAACTAAATTTAAATAAAATCATCTATACGTGTTTAAATCAAACCAAATCAAGTATTGAGGTTTTGAATCAAGAACAAATTCAATAAATGAATAAGTTCACATGTAGGTGAATAATATTTGAATAAAATAAAACAGACAAATGAAAGGACTCAAAAATTCAAATAATCGTAAGATTCTACTCATCTAGTAGATCATCGTTCTCAATAGAGAAATCCATTGATATCTTTCAGTTCCAACATTTTTTGTAAATTTTCTCTAATGACAATTGAACATAGAATTTCATGTAAGGCGTCTCCCAACAAATTTCAATCAATCATCGTCAATTAAAGAATAATACAAGTATCTAGTTTAGACATTCTAAACTTAGTACAAGTCATATCAAAACATGATGCAAAATAAAAACTTTCATTTTTCATCTTAGGTACTAATCATATTCGAAAAATGTACTAATCATTTCTGATTAATATAGTTTAATGTTCAAGTGTCTAATTCAATACCTGACAACTTAGCACCAACCACATATCAAACTACAATGCATCATCATTAAGTTTTGAATCGTAAAATAGTTTGTTGTAGAAGTATCTAGTTCAACACAAAAAAACTTAGTATCAATCACAACACAAAACTATTTCTCATCACCAACAAGTTTCCAACACATAAAACTTGTCCGATTATGGTTTCTCTCATGAAAGATAAGAACCACACATATCTTATTTTGGAATATTATAATCTCATACCTAACACGATTTTATTTTGATATATCATCAAATTTGAAATGACACAACAAGTAATGAGAGGCATATCATCAAATTTGGAATGACATAAAGAAACTACAACATCAAGACATATCAAATTATAATACTCAAACAATAGATTAAGAATAAACCATACTAGGTCACAAATCATTTAAGAGACTCTAATCTAATGGTTTTAGTCTTATCTCCTTCATAATGAACTTGTGATGAAGATTCATTATTGGAATATATTGTAAGAGCAACGGCCTCAACACTTTCTTCAACTATTAAAGAGTGTTCAAACAAAATCTGTTTAGTTTGTTTTTCACCACTTCTAGAGAATACACTTAACAATTTGTCCTTGGAATATCTAGAACAAAACTTCTATTAACTTTGTTTTTAAAAACTAGAGTATAGAGTTTCAACATTAGAGATGACAAAACTATTTTTGCCCATTTCATAGATTTTCAATACAATATTGCACTACCTAGTGTATACATATACACACTGGTATCAAGAGACCATAAAAAATCATTCTAAAATTAGAGGATTTTAACAACATAGAGCATATCATTGAATACTTATAAAGTATGTTATCAGCCTCTAAGACATCTCATACTTCATCAATCTCTAGGGCATCACATACCTCTTTTAGAATTATAGTGAGTTTATTAAACATGTCATCTACAAAGGCTATGTTAATACTTATGCAAGTCCACTACGCACATGAGACTACCGACTAATTTGAATTAATCCAACTGTCCCATAAGTTCATACTCGATCACATTGTGTCTCAATCTCATTGTATCACTGCATTCTTCCTAACGAGTAGACTAAGATAAAATCTTGTCTATTTACAAACTCGTTAACATATCAAAAAGTTGAAACAATATTATATAAAGAAATAATTATAATTCTATTTGACATTTAACATAAGTAAAGGCATTTACTTAAATCACCAAGAACTAATCTCAAGCTCTTTACTCTATATCAAAACTATTGTAATTTAAGTGTTTATACAATATCTTACTTTATAATAATTTGATTAATTAACATATTTAATTATCAAATCCTTACATAATAAACTTTTCAGGTAAGGATAATAAACTTTTCAGGTTAATCTGCGTAGATCACCATATAACCAAAACTATATTTATATCTTAATAATATAACAACTAGAAGAATACTTATCAAATTCATGTGACAAAAAGGTGAATGAATGCCACAATAAATCATTCTCTAATCCAAACATTTAATCATTGGCTACTAAACGTGCCAATCTTGACTAAAATCTATCACAAATAAGTTTCTTATGCAATAATGAACTACAACTTATAGTTGTTCACTCACTTGCAAATCAGCTATTTTACGTTTTATTATGTAACAAAAAGTTCATGTCACTAATAATGATTCTTTTCTTAAGAACGAATCCTTAAATCTTATCTCCTCCTTCCCAGAAGGATAAATCATAATTTAATTGATAGTTCACAGAGTCCTAATCAAAATCACTAAGTACTCATTATCAAATAGATACTTGAATGAATTCTAATTCAACTATCCAAGTGTCAAAAATCAATAAGATTAGGTTCAGACCAGACTCATTCATTATTCAACCATGTTTTTCTCGTTAAATAGGGACATCGTAAATTTGAGAAACAAATTCTCAATAAAAATGCAAACTTTGCTTCTAGCAGTACATTGGTTGAATAACAAAACATGTTTATAACTCTATCTACTGCAAATCTTAGATAAACACATATGTTTATCCTATTTCTCACATTGGACTCCTTAAAATCTGTATTTACTACATATAATATACAGTTCTAAACTTTAGAATTCACAAAGTCAAAAGTTTATTTAGACAAATTCTATTAGAAGAGTAAAAAGACAAAACTTGAGTAAGGTATTATCAGAGAATATGACCACAACTAAACTCATCTCACCAATAACAAGTAGGCATGTCATTTTCTATAATTCCGTCAAAACCAACAATTTATTTTGGCTATACCAATCCATATGTTGAGTAAGAGATTCAAGTTTCAAGGATTCATCAAAAATCGTATAAAGCGCAATATCCTTGAACTCTATTAGTCTATAGAAGTTTAGGCAGACGACAAATCAATTTTATTAAAAATGGACCGGACCGACCGGTTTAACCGCGAACCGGCCATGAGTCCAGTCGGTTCGATCAAAAAAACCGGTCTGGCCAGTGAGTTTTGTTTTTTTGTTCCTTAAAAATGTGTCTTTTGTCCTTTTGTGAACCAATTTAATAAATTTTTAGAATATTTGATGAAATTATTTTGATTATTAAAAATTTAAAACTTATATTTGATGAATTTATAATAATATATGATTTATATAATATTTTTTTTAATAAAATAATAATCCGGTTGAACCACCGGTTTAACTCGGTTGAACCGTGAACCAGTAAATTCACCGGTTCAATGTCTGGTCCGGTTATAATAACATTGCAACAAATCCGTGTGATTATGTAACACGTAGAATAATACTCTTGGAAATTAGACAACTTTGTGTATGATCTTGCGGGCCCTACACATGGCCTCAAGTGGGTCAGCTTTGGGCATAGTTAGGCCTCTCCCTTCAGCTAAATCAATCTCCTCATCGCTCATTCTCTCCCAATCGAAGCATTGGATCAAAGATGCCAAAGCCAAGCCCACTACACGTTGGGCCAGCCCAGCCCCTGGACAAGATCTCCGGCCCATTCCAAAAGTCATCAACTTCTGCTCCTCAGACCTGACACCTTCAAACCTCTCTGGCTTGAACTTTGAGGGCTCATCCCACACATTGGGATCCCTATGAATAGCCCATGCATTGACTAATAATATTGTGCCACGTGGCACGTCGTATCCTCCGATTGTGCAATCTGTTGATGCTTCGTGCGGAACTAATAAAGGTGCCGCCGGAGACAATCGAAAAGTCTCCGATATAATGTTTTGGAGATATGGTAAATTAGATAAATCAGATTCTTCCACCAAGTGATCTTCTCCAATAACCCTGTCTAATTCCATCTTAGCTTTTTCGAGTGCATGAGGGTTATTGAGCAAATGTGACATTGCCCATTCAATTGTCACCGATGATGTATCTGTTCCCGCTAGTATCATAACCTGAAAATTTATCTCATTCAAGTATTGAACTCTTATCAATTACATCTAAAGTGAGTGTAACTATCACTACAAGATGCATTCATATGCAAGCGATTAAATAATTCCTCTGATTTTAATAAATAATATGTACATGTGTTATATTAACCTCCGTTTAAAATAATGAAAATAATAGATCCCTTTTTTAAAAAAGGGAAATGATATTGTCACAACAAAATATATCTTGTCAGAGTAATTTGTCCCCGTTAGTATCATAAACTGAAAAAAGTCAGAGTAATTTAACATTTAATGACACTTTTTAGTAACTAAAATCACTTTTCAGTGACACTTATTGCTCTAACAGCATAATTTTTACTTTGACAATATTAAATTCCAAAAAACTTATCAAATCCCATCCATAAAAATTTTCAAGAAGTACTAAATAAAAAGATATGTTCCCCTGTTTCAATATGTGGCACAAGGGTGGAATTGAGCTCTGCCTGTTACCCACAAAAGAGGTAGAAAGATGAACTACTTGTTAGTTGTTACATCTTTTTAAACAATTTCATTTAGAATTGTCACATATTTTATAATGATTTAGTTTTAGTTTATCGTAATGAATAGGGCTAGTATCACAAATAATATATCACCATTTTATACATCATAACTGAAATAATTGAAAGAGAAGGATGTGGAAACATACCGCCATAATGCCTTTGATAGTGTAATCTGTGTAATAATCTGGCTGTGATTTTTGTAGAGAAAGCAAAAGATCTACCATAGAATTTCTACTCTCGCCATGTCGATGTTCATTGATAATACCTTCATAAATCTTGTTCATTCCCATACTAACTGCTTGTAAATTTTTCTCATACCCCTTGTAATCAATCCATCTCAAAACTTGCAAGAAATCTGCAGCATTTGATGCTCCTCCCAATAAAAATGTCTCTTCAATCACTTCCCTTGCATGCTTTGCGTCTTTTGTATTATCCACATCTTCACCATAATACCTTTTTCCTGAAATCATCCTCATTATAATGTTGAATGACAACTCGTTTATGTTCGATTTCAACTCCACTTTTGCAAACTCGTGACGCGAGTTTTTGGACAATCTTTTTAGTAGTTGTTTAACTTCGTCCTGACGGATGGATAGAAACGAGTTGAGTCGAGCAGTCGAGAAGATTTGTAGTGAACAGAGACGACGGAGGTTTCGCCAGTGGTCACCGTATGGAGCTTCGGCTAAAGTTGTGTAGTTCAAGCCTATGTACTTGCCCAAGAGGAGAGCAGGGCGGTTGGCTAAAACGATGTCGTTTTTTGTGAAGCATTCTTCAGCTATGGAATGAGACGACACGACAACAACAAGACGAGATCCGAATTGTACGGACAACAAAGGACCGAGCTTATTTGAGAGAGCGGCCAAGGTTCGGTGTAGTAATGGTTGTCCGATGAGGAGGTGGAGGTGGCCTATTATTGGAAGCTTTGGTGTCGGGCTTGGAGGCAAACGACGTCGTATTCTTGATTTTGGGATTAACTTTGTGGCAAGAATTAGGAAAATAATAGAGAGGGAAGCATATACAATTGCCATATTTGGCTCCATGACTTTCTTTGAGTATTGATAGGTAATGAAATATAGTTTGATACTTTTGATTTGTGCAGTTTGATTTTTGCACATGAGGTTGTTAAGGACATAGTATTTATATTATATATACATACGTACACGTGTAAAACAAGATAGAGATTGGGTTCAATAAGTGAGTTGGTTACGTATGATAGTATGCCATGCTTTTGATAATAAGTGAGTGGGTTCAATAAGGAGAATTATAGGGCAATTTTTGCCGTAGATGTTGAACTTTAGCCAGGACTTTTGTACCATATAATTGACGTATGCAATGACGATAGATTCAATAGCGTGGTTGGATAGAAATGTGCCGCGAAACATCTTTAATTTGATCCTTAGTTTAAAGTCTGATAAATTAACGACTGAAATATAAATACGTTAGTATTTGATCGTACAATTTTGTTCAAATTACTTCGGTTACACTAACTACAAACTAATATATCATAGTATAAATCAAAAATTTGAAGTTAATTACATCTTAATAATTCATTTAATTGTTGTACATGATATAATTTGCTTTAAAAGTGGTGGTTGTGTGTAACATTAATTATGACATATATTATATATTCAAAAAAAAATTTGTGTGGATATAATTTAGTTTTAATGAAAACGACCGAGCAAATAATCATGAGTAGTTTGTAAACAATTTAGATTCTATTAAAGTAAAATTTGAGCATTAAAAATTTATTTACTCAAATATATTCAAATTCAAATTTGAGTATCAAAATATCAAGGAGTAAAAGTACTCGCTCGACCCGTAATTTGAAAATTTTCACGTGATAATTTTACATAAATATTTGCTTTAACTTTAAATTACGATTCAAAATTATAATGTTTACCCATAAATTACGATGTTTATTGTAACTTTAAATCTTTACTATTAAACTTATGTCAAAATTCAAAAGGTAGAATTTTAATAAATATTATGAATTTTGTTGTGATATGTGTTGCAATATTATTACTGTACTCACTAATCATTGAGCTTCAGCCGAGACTAGGCCAATTGCTACTAAGTGATGTGGATCTATCTTATCTTTCGTTTCTCTTTTGTGAGGGGTGGAAGATAATCTTCCTGCCTATTGAGTGATGGAGTCAGAATGTAATACTACTACTCTGTATCTTCATAGAATTTGGCTATTTGGGTCCTGGCTTGTCTACTTGTTTGTTAACTACAATGGGGAAAGTTCAAGAACAGCTAATGGGACCAACAAACATCATGAGTATGTCAAATTTTGATTCTATCTTATCGTGTTATTTATTCAAGGGGGCCGAGAACATTTTTCTTTTATGTCAGATTTGAAAGATGATTGAAGATAGTTACAAATTGATAATTATTGAGCTCGTACATGTGATTTCACCAAATGGGTTCCTGTTGTTGGATTCATTTCAAGAATTTAGTGTTGAATTTTAGCAGATTTTTTCCTCCCCTCATTTTTATCCTTCGCATACATCTATTGTCATCTTCATCTTTTTTTTGTTTTCATTTCCCTTTGTAGCTACTCTCTGTTACGTTGTTTGCTACTAGATGTTCACAAATCAGACAACTTTTTGAGAAATGCTAGCACTGGTAAATAGTAATACTGCAATACAATTCTCTTGTTCTAAAATTAGATACAGATCATCCTTTTTCATTTTCTCTAGAACTAAAGATAGTAATATTAGCAATATCACAATATTTACATTCCCATATAATTATTAACCACTACCTTACTAACACTAGCTTATTTTTATAGTGTTAAGAATATCTATGCAAAAACAAAATTTCCAAAATATTGCAACCCGAAGCGGAAGCAGTAGGGTGCATTCAAAATAGGTTATTTCTATTTTCTGTAGCATTGAGTACTGATTGGAATCTTTTTCCCCTGTATTTACTTTCACCAGTTGAAGAAACTAAAGCTGCAACTTCACCTGAAAATGCCAATACCCAAAGCAAGTCCCAAGCTTCTTTGCTTAGACGGTACAGCTGGTGGCTCCAAATGATCATATTTACAATATTTGTACTCGCCGGCCAGTCAGTCGCCACAGTGTTAGGAAGACTCTACTTCGACAAAGGTGGAAACAGCAAATGGATGGCAACATTTGTTCAAAATGCAGGCTTTCCAATTCTCGTACCTTTCCTCTTTTTCGCGCCAAACAAAAATAAAACTTCTCGAAATACCAATGAAACACAACCTTCTCTAATAATCCTTGTGTCACTTTACCTGTTCCTTGGCATATTCTTAGCAGCAGATTGCATGTTATTTTCAGTTGGACTCTTATATCTTCCTGTCTCAACTTATACTCTCATATGTGCAAGCCAATTAGGCTTCAATGCATTCTTTTCATATTTCCTTAATTCACAAAAACTAACTCCATATGTAATAAACTCTGTGACCCTTCTCACCATTTCCTCTGTACTCCTTGTATTTGGACCTGATTCTTCAGATTCCAATACCCCGAAAGGGAAGTATGCTATCGGATTCCTATGCACCGTTGGAGCATCAGCCGGTTGGGCATTGATGCTTTCGTTGACACAACTCTCGTTTGAAAAGATTCTAAAACAGGAAACTTTTCGCGTTGTGATGGATATGATGATCTACCAATCTGCAGTTGCATCTTGTGTTATATTAATCGGGCTTTTTGCTAGCGGAGAGTGGAAAAGTTTAAGCAAAGAAATGAAGGAGTTTGAGTCGGGAAGTGTTTCTTATGTGATGAACTTGGTATGGACAGCATTGTCTTGGCAAATTTTCACTATTGGAACATTAGGACTGATATATAAGGTGTCCTCTTTGTTCTCTAATGTGATTAGTACTTTGGGATTGCCAATTGTTCCTGTTGTGGCTTTGTTCACATTTCATGACAAGATCAATGGAGTGAAGGTGATTTCCATGGTTTTGGCCATGTGGGGTTTCATTTCATATATTTATGAGCATTATTTAGATGATTTGGAGAGCAAGGCTAAAACTACAAATGTTCCTAGTCAAGTTTCTCAAGTTCCTCTTCTTATGGAGATGTGCTAAGAAAATATGTATGGACAAAGCATTTGCAGAACTGGACTTTTTAGAACTACCATTTTATACTATATATAGTGTATCAAGCTTCACTATACCTTTGTAACGATAATATTGGTCAAAAAGGAAATCAATATCTTCTATATCCATGTAGCAAGACCGATTTTTTTTTACTCTCGTTTAGTTGATAATCTGCTGAGTTAACTCAAAACTCTTTTACTTTTGTTAAATCAATTGAGTTAATTAACCACATATAATAATGTCAGTTGAATTAATTGAATTAGGAATAACTTTTTATTTTATCAGTTTAACAATTTGTCTTTCAAAATTAACAATTTTTTTGTTTGAATTCCTAATTATTTATTCCTTCAAATCGTATTTTTTTTTATTATCATTATTTTTTTTTTTACATTAACACAATTGTAAAGAAGAATTCGGGCATTATAAAATGAAACAACCTTTCTACAATTTAAAATTTTACCTAATCAAAATATGAAAAATACTTTATCCAATTTTACAAAAGAATAAATAAAATTTAAAACCGAAAAATAAATTTAAAAATTTTACTCAAAAAAAAATCCCATATTAGACATGGGCTACTCCACTAGTTTATCTTTAATAGAGCTCAATAAAGATACACAATAGTAGCTTGTGTACTCAATATTATTCTATCATTTAATTTCAAATAAAAAGTTTACATAAATCAATGTACACTTGATAAATTTTCAAAATTAATAGGTAATATTTTTAGTTCCATAGTTTAACCCAAACACACAAACCAACCTTTTGTTAATTTATTATTAGTACGTAAGTTTTTCTCGGGATTGAGAGAGTAGTAATCAACGGCTTCTCTTAACCATTGGTGGACACGTGGATGAATTCAGCCTGCGTGGCCATAGCCATGACTGATGCAGATCATCACACACGATATATATTTCCTCTAACGAGCAAAAATCAAGTACTCCTCATACACCGTACCTAACTTTTCAACTGCCACAAAACCCCCTTTCTGCCTCCCACAATCGCCGGCCGTTTCTCCGGGTTCGTTCGCCGGAAAGTTTCACCGCTCAATTGTCGATCGTTGGTGGAGGTATACTCAGTTTTCTCTCGTTATCTGTATACACTTTTCTCTAACTATCGGGTTAGGGTTTATAATTGGAGCATTTGATCTTCCCCATTTGAAGAAATCGTTTGAGTTTACACTCGCATAGATCATCCAAATTGTCTTTTTGTAAATTATTTTGGTTTATTTCCATTAATGTGTATTACTGTGTATTACAATCTTGTTTCGTTTTACAGATTTTGGTTTGAACTGGGTTGTTAATTTGATGAAGTAGAAGCTGCAAAATGGTATTTTTATATCTTGTTCAGTTTATAGTGCAAAATTTTTTTCAGTTTCTTCTTATATTTTTAAGTATTAGTGAAACATATATATTGTGTATGATACAGTATATAACAAGATTATATACTACTTATCTGTCAGATTCATCATATCTTTCAGTTATTTGTCTGCTAAACAGTTTAGCGGGTTTGCATGAAATTGCTTTGCTGGTGAATCTTTTACGCTAGCCATTTTATTAGCTGGAAAAAAGGAGTAAAGTTTATGAGATTTTAAGTAAATATGTGAGATATTAAATTCAATATTAGTATTCCCATATTTCTGCTTTCTCACTAAATGTTGGTCTCGACGGAGTTCCTTATGAATTGACAAAACTTGTAGAAGTTGACTAGTGCATCCACCCCTTTTAGATAAACATGTTTTAACTCTAGTTAGTTTCTTGCTAAAATTCAATTGGATTTCACACACTCAATTCTGACCAAGAAAGTGAAATCACATGAGTGTCTTTCATAGCCATGGAAACCACATGACAGCATATGCAAACTGTACTTAAGGTATTTGGGACAGCAGAATATAATTTTTAACAAAGATAGATAATACAATATATCTAACATGGTTCTTTCAATCCATATCAAAGAAAATTAGAACACATTTTTTCTAAATCCTCTTATTGATAAGAAATTGAGGTCGAACATGAAAAGTACTGAGATGCCTTATTGACAGTGTCATAACTCATAAAGCAGTTTCAGATTACCGTAATGAGTGAACAGAATGTGCTACTGTAGTGTAACACGGTCTTGTCCTATGTTCTATTTGTTTATTTATGTGTTCTCTTTACCCATTGTGACATTAGTGGCTACTTCTGTTGTTTGGCTTGACTCTTCATTGTTTTTGAACTTTTAACAACTTGACACGTAATTTAAGCTCTTGAATTTGGTGAAGGATAACTGTGAACCAACTGTAGTTGATGCTCTATTCATAGACACTAGGATCTCTTGACTATGATCAAGATGTTGCCTATTGTTGTGGAAGATGTCAACCGTTCTGCAGGATATTTCAGATTACTCCAGAAATATTAATGCTGCCTTCAGACAAAAGATTAATCACAAGAAGAAAAATCTTAATTTGGTGAATCTGTAAGGAACTTTTGAGGATTGAATTGGGTGACTTGGGTACCATATATAGTAATAAAGCTGTGGGAAGATAAAAGACTTCTATACCCCGCACTGAATGAAAGTCCTTCCCCATACAAAAAACTTACTAGAAGTATTTACATTAGGTCCCCATAACAAACCTCATGATGCCAAAAGAGGTCGCTAATCTTGTTGCTTCCTTCTGGGAAGATTTGAGAGTGATGGTAAAATCATACAAAGAGTCACATTTTTGTATGATGTTTACGTTGTCAAAGTAATATGTGAGTCTTTGATCCGTCTTCAAAGAACATGAAGCTGTTACTGAGGAAAATTCTTGTCTCCCATCTTCAGATAACTGGATGTATTTTTCTTGCAAATCTTTAGTAGGGTATATATGTAGACCTTGTGCATGCATAATATATCCTTATGGTGCCTTGTATATTTAGCTGCAATCGAGATTATAGTCCTTTCGTTTATGTAATTATTAGCTTCAAATGAAAAGCTACATAACCCAACCACCTCGCTCTCTATGGCACACACCCACATAGAGTGTATTCTATTTTATTTTATATGTCCAGTACATAGATGTTCTGGGCATAACCTTTTGCAAAAATTTTGGCAGTCTTTCCATGAAAAGGGTTTCTGGATGGCAAAGAGCGGTGGACCTCTTGATGCCGAAACATTATTCGATAATTCACCCACAACTGAATCAAAGCGATCCCATCAGTGGTTCACAGATACTGCTGAACAAGAGTTGTTTCCTAACAAGAAGCAAGCTGTAGCTCCAAACAACAAAATGACAGCAGGAATGCCGACAACTAGTCTTCCTTGGGATAGTACTCCTGGTTTTCAGTCAGTCCCGAATCAATTCATTGATCGGTTATTCGGAAGTCAAACAACAAAGCCCATCAATTTCAGTGAAAGATATATATGTTCTGTTAGCACAGAAAATTCAGATATGAGAAAGAAGGCTGCCGAGGAACATTTTGAAGATCAATCATCTGTTGGGTTGTCTATGTCTTATGGTATTGAAGACCCTAATACATGTCTCAGCTACGGTGGAATTAGAAAAGTTAAAGTAAATCAGGTCAAGGAATCCGACAATGTTATGGAAGCATCAATGGACAACGCTGCATGCTCGGATCAGGTTTATAATAGGTTCAATGATACCGCTTTTGTGTCAATGGGCCAGACATATGGCAAGGAAGATGAATCTCTGTCATCAATGGTGCATGCCTACAAGGGGGAAGCAGACATTAGATCTACAATCTCTATCTTTGGAAAGGGTGATGAGCATTCTATTGTACCAATTAGTCATTCCTATGACAAGGAACATAATAATACCTTATCATTTGATGGATTTCATGACGAATCAGATCGGTTGGCAAGGCCAATAAACAGCTATAACTTATTATTCAATCAATCATCAGATCAGACATCAGACTCACCAGAAGAAAAAGAATTAGCTGCATCGCATGCCCATGCAGTAGTAAAATCCCCTCAGGTGGTTAAACCCAGAATCCAGGGTGTGGCAAAGAAGTCAGACTCCAAACAGTCTAAGAGAGAAGCACCAAACAGCTTTCCGTCAAATGTTAGAAGCCTGATAGCAACTGGTATGCTTGACGGTGTACCAGTGAAGTATGTTGCTTTGTCACGGGAGGTAATTCCTTTTCTTTTATGATGTTCATTCTTCAAAGTCTGCTGCTTTGTGCATTAAGAGAATTAAGAGATTTTCTTTTTTAATTTTATATTTTATGACACATATGTAAAATATATGTAACAGGAGCTTCGTGGAACTATAAAGGGTTCTGGTTACCTCTGTGGGTGTCAATCATGTAATTACTCAAAGGCAAGTCTATTAACTTTAATAGAATTCTTTTCAATTATGTTTGAGTAGGAGTCTTAGTAATCTTCTCTCTTATTGTAGGCGCTCAATGCTTACGAGTTTGAACGCCATGCTGGTTGCAAAACAAAGCACCCAAATAATCACATATACTTTGAAAACGGAAAGACTATTTATCAGATAGTGCAGGAGCTGCGAAGCACTCCGGAAACTTTGTTGTTTGATGCAATTCAGACAGTGACCGGTTCCCCGATCAATCAAAAAGCCTTCCGCATCTGGAAAGGTAAGACACTTCAATATTTAACTTTCGCATTTTTAAGGGACTGATGTGTTCAACCTCCGGGACATCTCCTGTGTGCACGATCGCTGATATCTTTCCTTTTCTTTTCTTTTTTGTGTGCGTCCGCCCACACATACCAGAATCATTTCAAGCAGCAACTCGTGAGCTTCAGCGTATTTATGGGAAGGAAGAATTGAATCTGTAAGAAGTGTTGCCTTTCCCACTGGGCTCCAACCTACTATGAAGTTGGTAATTTAGTTTGTGTATATGCATGGAATCTGTGGGAAGAGATCGGCGAGCGGGGCGGATTTACGTGCAAATCAGAACTGACTACACTTACCTGCTGGGAGTTTTCTTTAGAGAGATTATTGTGTATAATAAAGTTTTGTCTGTTTATTAAGTATATGTTTAGATATGTTTAATATTTGAAGTATCTATTCTCTCCGTTCTAAATTATATGGGCATTATTCACTTTCGAAATAACCAAAAGTCATTTTCAAATTTAAATTGATGTGAGATTATTACATTTCAGGCAATAAAATTAATATCATAATTTTACTGCACTACAAATTACAATAGCTTATTAACCTCAGAATCCAAATAAATCATTGAGATCAACTAGATTTCTATGTTGAACTAATTGAGATCGATTTTAATGCCAAATTAATTGGAGCCGGAAGTAAATGAACTCGTGAATACAGTGATAAAAAAAGATGCAAAAAGAGAGAGTCGAAAGAATCAAAATAAGCACTAGATTGATGATCATGGTAATTTTAGCCCCAACATCTGATTATGTTGTCTCCAATATAAGAAAATCTTTGTATTTTTGAGTGAGCTATAATTCTTCTTTTCATTCTCTTAATAATGTTATGCGAAAATAATTCTTTGGCGTTTTTCCTACATTTCATGGCTCAAAATTTGGATAACGTACGTGATTCTCACATCTTGATAATTTAGACGAACAGTCATTGTTTAAAAGATCAACCATCACCGGTGTATCGGACTTTTCTTTTTGGTACAGAAAATCGGGCAAGCATATAGAGTATCCACCCCTCCCTGGCTTAGGAGTCCAACGTTCACGTTACTCACCGTCCGTTACAATTTATATCTAACAAAATTTCCACCGTACCTATGTCAAAACTAAACCTTAAAGTTCCACCGAAACCGCAAGTAATGATATTGCTCATGTGTAAGAACAAGACTCAAGCCACCACCAAATGTTATAGGAGGATTCAAACTCACTATTTGAGAGCGTTGAGAACCATCTTACACCCGACACTTTAGTGGTCCCAGTGTATCGTACAAATGTTGCTAAAAATGCAATTTTCTCCAACAATATACACACAAGTATTTGAAAAGGAAAATTTACTCCAATAAATATTTAGAAAACAAAATACCATTAGTCGTTACTACAATATTCGACAGATTCACATAACAAGGTGAATTAAACTGTAAAAGTTTATCATTATACAAACTTAATACAAACCCAAATTCAACAATTTTTAAGTAATAAAGCGACAGAAAGTAGTACAATACACTTGAAGCAAAATTCTGGGAAGACTGAGAATCGCAGCCAGAGGAGTCACCTTCACCCATCAAACAAGCACATCCCCCAGCTTCCCAGGAAATTGTTCGGATTAATTGAATTAAGAACATACCAAAGCAAGAAAGGGGAAGACATTAATTAATCATAATATTTTCACACAAAGGTTATCTTACATGCCTGCCTAAATATACGGGCTGAACTATATCAAAGGTCACGTCATCAAGCAAAGAAAAGGTACAGTTTGCAACAAAATATAAATTTCTGGAAGACCAAATATGAAAAAAAAAAATGGCACATAAGGAAATTTAGACACCCAACATATTGTCATCACAATTAACATTTTCTCATGTTCTCTCGGCAGGAAGGCTCCCATCAGTGGCTTTTCAAAGTACTTCGTTTATGAGCCACAACATGCAGATTTTTGTGCAAGTTGACCAGTTCCAGCTGATGGATCTGGTTGATTGATTTTAATTGTAGAGGGCTGCACCAGACGAACAAATTATGTAACACATTCTGAAAAAGCCCATCAGTGATGCAAATGCAAGCAAAATAACTTATGTCTAGATGTTTTTATCTAGGAAATTTTGCTTGCATTCTATTTTCAAGCATACATAGCAATACATAACAGACAAGAATATGTCGGAATATACAAGATATATACATTCTAGCACACACCCCTCCCTCCCTCCTGCTCTTCATCAATTTCTTTAATGATTTACCATTATAGATAAATTACCTCAGCCTTTGAGTCAGTGTCTGCAAGCCTTTGTTTGATATCCCTTGCAATTGAAAAGAAAACTTGCTCCACATTGAGATTTGTTTTCGCACTCTACATTTGACAATTAACTGTCTTCAAAATGAACATGTTATGGCAGTTCCATTAATAAAAAATTTCCAGCTCACTTACAGTTTCAAAGAATTTAATGCCATACTCATCAGCAAGTGCTTGGCCTTTGGAGGTAGGTACAGCCTACAAAGAGTATAGTTCATGAATCCAAGTTGAAGTAGAACTGTCTTTATGAGATTCATATTGCAAAAGATAAATATATACATATACTTGACTAGATGTGGGGTTAAGGCACTCTCACATACCCTTTTGCTTTCATCCATGTCGGCCTTGTTTCCTACCAGTATCTTGTTGACATTGTCTGAAGCATGTTGTTCGATGTTTCGGATCCAGTTCCTGATATCTGAGAAGACCATAAACATACGATCCTTAAAAATTAGTTTAGATATCCAAAAAAAACTATATTAGTAAATATTACTCTGCAAAACCATGGAACTTTTCAACTATCAGTTGTTTGTAAAATAATAATATTGAGAAAATACATGATTTTAATATACGAGACACATGTTCCAAGCAAAGAGAAGGTAAGAGCAGAGTCCAAAATCGTGTATAACTACAGCTTTCTGGTTTTGTTCAAAATATTATCTTTTCTTGGCCCTAGATAGACAGTCAACACGATTTTATGCTGTGCTTCTGAGATTCAATGGCATGAGGTGAGTGAAATTTTGTATCAATATGATGAGAAACAAAAGGAAAGTAATGATGATTGATGAATATCTTTTCTTGTTTGTAAGTTGAGATATAGAACCCATGGAAGGTAAAAATGATAGGAGACTTGGAGTAAAAATGAATTTTAGGTTGTCAAGATAACTTTTCCCTCAAATTCTCGGGTTTGGGTGAAACTGGTTTTTATTTTCCACCCAAATTTTATCACTCTCTCAGAGAATACCAATCAACATGAGATTTGGGAGGACAAAAATCAAAATCCTCCTATTCCCTTTATTTCCAGCAATTTAAAACATACACACCGAAATGCAGTATAATATCCTAACTTTGGCATAAATTGCTGCAAAAACTATAGCGGACATTTAGGCAGATCAAGAGTCACCAAGGTGTCCAAATCTTTACTTTCTTTTCACTTAAAATCCTACAAGTAAAAAGTATTATCGTACATACAAACACTGAATGTTAGAAGTTCAAACGATTCGATATATGTACAAATTTACAAATTTTGAATTTATGCAATCCATATATAACCTAGATGATCAAGGATAGGAAAAGAAACCTTACTGTTAAAAGATGATTCATCGGTAACGTCGTAAACCAGTAAAATACCCATTGCTCCACGGTAGTAAGCTAAAAAACATACAAAGAAAATTCACTTGCATAGGTGTAATGCGAAAGATACAAACTCAAAAGAGACTTTTATCTAACAAAGATATATTAAAAAATAAAATGACAACAGCAAGAGAAAACAATTGGCGCTAGAAAATAAATAATTACAGACATAATTATGCCCAACAAACTCTCTCTCTCTCTCTCTCTCTCTATTCTCAACACATGGTAGAAAAAAAACTAAAAAGCATCAAACTTGACAATGGAACATCCGTGTCTCTCTCTCACCCATGGTAGAAAAAAAAAAACAAATAGCATCAAACTTGATGCTGGGAAATCCATGTACAAGGGGTACTAACCAATGAACAAAAGGTACTTCAAAACTCTAACGCAAAAAGGTTATACTGTCCTCAACATCTACAATGGGCAAATTTCCACCTTATGATTCCAATCCATTTTCCTTCTTTTACATCGATTCATAAATTGATACATTGGTAGAGAGAAAGAAATGGTAGATCTAAAAGCATACCAGTTGTGATCGTTCTGAACCGTTCCTGGCCAGCTGTATCCCAGATTTGGAGTTTGATTCGTTTGCCATCAAGCTCAATAGTTCTTATCTTGAAATCAATCCTTCAGAAGAAATTATAACCTCGAAATGTCAAGATTGACCAAGAAAAATTGGAGACCATGTAAACAAGAGCGCTAAGAGAACTCACCCAATAGTAGTGATAAAACTAGTGGTAAAGGAGCCATCAGAGAAACGTAAAAGCAGGCAACTCTTACCCACACCTACAAAGATAGAGAAGAAACAACAGATTAATTAGTTATGATATTTTCACGTGCTGGTCGTTCAATAAGTGTGGCATATTTCACACATTAAAATTATAATGTAAATGCAAAAAAGTAATACTTTCCAGCAACAATCGAGTTCGAACATGGACACAAAAAAACATTACAAGATGAGAATAATGTCTGTCAGACACATGTTACAGAACACGAACACATACTCTTTAGTTTCTGAACAAACCCAAAGATGTCAATACTAATCTGAAACTAAAATCTGCACAACTTTGTTTGAGCATGACAATGAAGAAAATATTTTCTTAACGAGACCAGAATCATAGGTGTAAATTGAAAGAAAGAACTAGTAGTTGCTAAATTACAATAGAAATTCTTGTGTGAATCTACATCTTATATGCAGCAGACTCTAACTTGTAGAATCTGATAGACAAATCTTGTAACGCGCAAACAATATTTTTAGACCCATAAGTGAACATAGACTGAAGATTGAAGTAGTGACTAATTAGACAATGCCTATAGTGCTGTCAAGGTTAAAATAGTAAGCAAAAGTATAGGACAGTCGAGTATCAAACCAGTAAGTTCAGTGCATGCTGCCGGCGAGCAATCTTTCTATAATCAATCAATCAATCAATTATTCTAAAATGATGATAAGAATTAAATATTTTGTTTCGATATGTCAAACTACCTAATGATAATGAGTTCACATTATAAATTTGATTAGGTTTTCTCAAATGAACTAAAGCAAAGTGAAATAGCACCTCTTTCATGTAATGAAGTGAATACAATTTCGCAATAAATATGATACCCACTCACACCTATAATCGGTAAATTATTAGAAGGTGATGCTGACAGAGCAAAGAAAATAATCGGTTAACGTTGTTTTTGGTACTAACCATAAGCAAGACAGACAACTAGTGTAGAACGTTGGTAAAGTTTGGCACCAAATATGTTTCAGCTAACTGATTTGCTCCCATATATAACTAAGCACAACACCTCTTAACATTAAATATATGTACTCCCCCATTACCCAAAATTTAAAAAAGTTACATTTTGATTGTCATGTACATTTGCAAAATCTTATAATTTAAAATTTACGGAAATTCACTTGGTGTTGATTAATAAGAAAGTTTACATAGTAAACTCACTTGAAAAGCACTACTATTTTCAGAATTCAACAAGTTCATATAAAAAAATAAACAAATTTAAGATTCCAACCCACTAGCATGAAGAAACTGAAATGCAACCCTTTTAACAGAACATAAGGCGTAATGAAGCATCTAATATAATTGAAAGAGGAAAAACTAAATAAAAACTGGTGACAATCAAGCTAGATCCGTACAAAACAAACATCTATATACAGCAAAATCCAAAACAAAACAAAAAAATCTTTTTATCGGTAATAAGATCAAGAAAATTATAACATTTTAAGTTTAACATTCGATCCATTATACTAAAATATCCATAAAAACATGTAAAATAGAAAAATATAGTGTTGGAACGGAAACTGAAAACAATCGGAACACACCGCTATCTCCGATCAGAAGGAGCTTAATGAGGTAATCGTAGTCTGCTCGAGCCCTTGCCGGTGGAGCCGCCATTTCCAAAATCGACAAGAGCTAATCCTCTAAAATCTGAATATGTATCCTTCGCAATGACGAGATCAGAAAACTAGAGAGAGAGAGAGAAAAAATCGTAGAGAGAGAGGGAAATAAGGAAATCGACTATGGAGGAGATAGTTTGTAGAGAGAGATAGAGAAAGCTTGATCTGTTCACCTTCCGAGTTCCGACCTACAAACAAACAATCTCTCCTACTATGGTGGCTATTCTGCGCACTTTCTCCTCTGCGCACTTTAGCATCTAGGCGAGAGAAGCCAGAGGGAGAGTGTGAGACTATGGTGGTCGAGGGCCCACCGTAAATTGGAAGTCCAATGTATTTGAGGTAGGCTCCACTTCATATGCTGATACCAGATCGAATTGATGGCGAACACCTGTCACGTATTGTAGGAAACAAGGTTTGGTGCTCGAGACACCTAATCACAGCTCACCCGCCCATAATTGGTCCCACTATAATTAATCTACTCCGTATTTCTTATTTCAACAATATTTTGGGGTTTAGTTGGATTAAGAATTTAAGAAATTTGCAACTGGCAAGTTGTCATATTCATTGCGAATGTTATTCTACAAAAAGTATATCGAAAGAATTTTATTTGTTCTTATACAAAATATACATAAGTGACGTCTAGGAGAGCTTAAAATCGATTTTAGAGTTCAAATCATAATAAAAATTCATAAAAATGCACCGATTAAATCTCACTAAATGTTGTTATGATAATACTGGTTTTAATCTTTGAAACAGTAAGTATATTAGTTTCGATTTGGTTTTAGGTTACACTCTCTCCATGCTGAAATTACACCAATATTTAAATTTATATTTTTAATATATAAATATGTTATTATTTTACATATATACATATATGTATTAATTTCTATATATACATTATGTATATTATTATATGTATGTATATGCTTATATTGTTTGTTAGTATGAATATATACATTCATGATAATTACTTATCATATAATACGACATGAATATTAATTTAATTGAAAGTAATCTTAATAATCTTAGTTATCATATTAACGAACAATCGTCCAAGTAAAAATTTAATAACTTAATATTTCAAATTCTATGTTGCTACAAGTTAATTACATTATAATTTATTAGCAAATTTTTTAAAATTAAGTTTTGTTTGTATAATCATAAACATTTACAATATTATAAGCATTTTTTAAAAAGCAAAACTGCATCAATTGGTTGCAGTAGCGATGACGATTTTAATTTATAAAATCGCATTTTATTAGTTGCGGTGACAATCCGTACTATAAATTATATCAAATCACAACATACTCTCACCTCTAGTGATTTATTTAATCTGATGTTTAAGTAAATCATAAATGTTGAAAAATATTTAAAATAAAGATTATGTCTCAAAAAAGACTACTGAAAGAAGTTTGAATATAAACTCTACACTCTACATAAGACTCCACGATTCGAGCGTTAAAAATTATAAATCTTATGTTATCGATTTTGTGAAAATATACATATGCTTAAAAAGTGTTTATAGTTCTCTCTTAATCCTTATAAGTTTATGTGTTCAAAATTTACCAAATCTTTTCATGGACAAGATCTTATAAGTTAAATATATTGTGCTAAGTATTACAGTATTATATGCCAGTGAAAAAATGGAACTAGTCAAAGAGAAATTCCTTGTTCATATAATTTTTACCTTATATTTTTTCAACTTTTGTCAATTATAACAACACTACTCAATCAAATCATATCTCAAAAAGGCAAAAAAAGATTCTAACAAATTTACAAGATACTTCCTTTGATTAAAAAACAAACAACTATATTTCATTTTCGCTAATACATTAACAAGATCGTAATATTCAATTTTTATATTTATTCATTTTTATTTATACAAAAATTGATACTGTAAACTATGTAAGTAAAGTAAAACTTGATTATTACAAAATTGTGTAAAATTTAGATCATAATTTAAATATTAGCATTTTACAATTTTAGTATAATCAAAATATAAATTTTTTGTATTATGAATATTGAGAAAATAATAGATATTATAAAGTATATATTTAGTAATTTTCCGTGCTATATTTATATAATAGTTGTATATACTAAATTCAAATAAAATCAATGGTCTCCTTTTTCTTTTTTGTTCCAGAAATTTTGTGTCTTTACATGCCTTTAAGATTCTCAAAGAGAGATAAATTTCTTTTCTAATTACGAACAAAGCTTCTGGAGCCCAATTTGCTCGAAGTATGAATGTGGACGGTGGAATCAGATTAGTGAGGGTTTATAAGAGGATAAGTTCCCCTCTATATTATTTTTATTCATATTTTTTATACATTTAATTGTAATTACTGATCAATTTTAATTAGTTTTACTTTTTAGGAGAATAGTTGAACTAGGAATGAATTTATGTCGTGTTTATACAACAGATGTGTGATTATCTTTGTTTTGATGACAAATGTAATGATTATTTACAAAAGAACCGACTAAAAGAAAAAAAAAAAGTACTACAAACCGTGATTACAAGACTAACATTTCTAATTTTAGAAGAGAAGAAGGATTGGGAATGTATTTCCAGATGAAGGCAGCCTTAATATTTTATAAAAAAGACCAACAGAACAACTAGGACCTCCAAATTTGATAGACAATAGTAGGTCTTTTAACATTATAAAATTACAAAAGGAGATGGGGAAAAAGATGGGTATGTGCAACCGAAGTTAATGCTTGAAGCATATGCCTAGAAGATCCTCTCTCCACTTAACCAAAAACTCAAGCTTTTTAAAGTTCATAAACTTGTCACCAGCTCATCCTCTCCCAAGGCATCCTACATATTCTCTTAACAACTTCCATTATTCCGTCGATCGCGATATCGACCGATGGAAGTCCATATCGTGATCGACGGCGACACGCCGGAGGAAGAAGATGGAGTAATGGTGAAAAGTTTTGGTGGCCATTGAAGAGTGGGAGGCTAAAAAGTTACTTCCTTCAATTGGGCAACTAACTATCCTTTGGCAAATCAATGCAACTGCAATGATAAGTTTTGGCTCAAACTATATCTTCTTCAGTTGAGCAATAAATTCATATCTTAGTTATGTGATTTTATACGGTCTTAATAATTTATATATATATATATTTATATATACTCTGTTGTGAAATGGATATATGATGATGATACCGTTTAAGTTTTGTGTATGGTTTGTCGATCTCTGTTTTTGTAACCTTGATACTATGTCGTGTAATTTTCAATTTCAGTCAATCTCTCTTGTCTTATGTCATGCATTGAACTGTTTTATTGTTGAGAATATTTTATCAGTCAAAATCTTGAACTTAGTAGCCAAACGAGCAGATTAATGTGTAGAAGATTATTAATGTGCAAATAATGTTAATTTGCACTTTCCACTACTTCTCTGAACAAGAAACCACTTCAAAAAAGGGTAGGACTTTGTTTAAAGGGGAAGTAATACATACTTTATTAAGATGGTCAAGGTGGTGACACTTATTTTGAAGCAGATCCCAGGAACAATATATTACTTGTTCTGTTTTGTGTTAAAAGAGATGCGTATTCACCATATTTTGAGCTCATATATTTGATAAGTTCTGATACACCTTAAAATTTGTCTCACACTCTCACCAACGTTGTAATTTTCAAATTGATATAACATGTGATAGTAAATAAAAGGGAAAATAATAGTGGTTCAATGCCCTTATAATAACAATAAAATTCTTTGACGGGAATAAGATTCGAGATAAAATTTCAAGGAAATGTATGCCGGACAGAAAGTGTAACCAAGAACCAAATACTGTGGAAGATCTTTAAGAAAAAGATTAAAGAATAAAGCAAATTGATTTCGAACAAATAATAACAAATTAAGTCCCACTAATTTATTTTTCAACTATTTCATACAATATAATGAGGCAGCAACAGTCAGTCAAAACGTTGGTTTATATTGGCAAACCAGCAATGGTTTGTGCGTATTGCACTACCAAGTACCAATCTTCCAAAATAATTGACGACCATGACAAAAAATTAGATGTTTGAAATGAGTTCAAGTATGAATGAAAACTTAATTTCTCATGTGATTGGAAAAGGAGAGTTAAAACTAAGGGACAAGAGTTTCACATTAAAAATGGAAAAATATAGAGTTCACAATTTATATGCGAGCACTTTTATAATGAGTTAAGTTGACATAAAAATATTTTTCTCTACATGTTCCACTCGCGTGTGTCTGCGTAGGGAGTGCAAATCCTGAAAAAATTTTCTTTTATAATTCGTTCTTGCGAATACACACAAAATTTCTTTTTCATACACACAAAATTTCTTCTTCTACAATTCATTATTGTGAATACACTTCAGACTTAGATCAACGATAAGAAATTCTCCGATGTAACCTGCATATGAAGCCATACAATTGTTTTAAAAAATTATTCACGTATCTCATCAGAAGGGGGGGGGGGGGGGGGGGGGGGGGGGGGGATGGGGTGTGTGGACCCAATTATTCACATTCACATTCCTTTACTTATTTGTTTATATAAATAAGTGCAAAAATAAATACTTCAAAGAATTGAAGCTCAATTTTTAAATTGACAAATTCTTCAAAACTACGTGTTTATTATCAATTTGAACTTTGTCTTTGTAAGGAGGAGTATTAAATATAGGAGTTTATTTCTTTCTCTTTTCCAATTTTAAATGTCAAACATATTGTAAAAGTCAAGATATAAAAATGATCGATTTGCATAAAGTCTCTGTACTTTTAGACTAATAATTATATATTACCTCAACACAAATTTTATTTATTTAACCACTGCAATTTTTTTCTCTAAACTAAAAGAACTAAAAAATAAATCTATATGAATTCGTATGATCCTGTTTGGAAATATGAAACCAATATCCTTTAAGGTACATTGCCGCTCAATATTTTCGAACAAATCGAGCACGTCTCAACCTCATAAACATGGTACCTTAGCTGATGAAAGAAAACTATTTATTAATAAAAGAAAAATATAAAACAAGAGGTTCCAAACTAATACAAAAGGAAAGAAGAAGAAGAGAATTATTGTCCTCGAAATAGAAAGAACACTGCTTCAAGAACATAATAAGCTTGTTATAATGCATCCCAACCAGCTTCAAGACTAACTTGGTTATCTATCTGTCCATCAGTAATTTTTATATTTTTTTATTATGATACCATAGACTTCAAAAACAATTCAACAGAACAAAACAAAATTTTACAATGAATCTTAGAATTTTGCAATTATAGTAAAAACTCAAATACAAGTTTTCATTTTTTGTAACGGAGAAAGCATTTTGTTTTTGTTACTATCTTATTTTGGCAGCACCTACGCAGATGAGTGATCCTCTGACCGCAATCTATCATGCACATGTTGTATTATTTTTTTTTGGGGGGTTAAAATGAAATGCCTTCGGAAACACTGCTAGAATTGTGATCACTCCGCATGCCATGGGAAACAAAAATCATACATTCCAAGACAAATGAACTGTTGTGCAGACTCACTTGCCAAACAAAGATCAATAACAAGCTTTAAAATGTGATATGGAAGGGCAGTAATTCAAACTGAAAAGAATTTACGCTATTCCACAGGAAAAAATTCCAACATTAAAAAAATCTTTGAAAGTAGAACATAAGATTATAGATAAAAAGATGCCCTAGGCCATATTCCAAGAACAATACTCATTCTATGATCAGTAAAAGAAGCCTAGTACTTTCCCCCCAACGTTCTTTCTTCTAGCTTCTTCGTGATCCATGATTCCAGCAGATGTAGTCAGCACAATATAACCAAACTGCATGTTTATTAGGCAGCAGATCAAACACTATTTAATAAGTGAATAAGTTAGAGTTTAACAATTAAATAAAATTACTAATCCTTTCAAAATGTGAGATTGATGCCCAATTAAAATAAACCAAGGTTAACTCTCAAATATTTAGATCTTTGAAACTTGATCCGACTCATTTTCAGATTAAAATTAAAGAAATACAGAAAATAGATTATTGTATTATGCAATTAGCAGTGTTCTATAAATAGTTTGCAATACTAAAATTATATCAAGTATTAACTACAAGTATTAATTGGGTCAGTTGCACCAGCGATTACTGGAAGTATATGTGAAAAGTCCTAGAGCATTCTGGATCAGTTTAGAAATGATTACAGATGGTTTACCACACATCTTACAAGAGAGAACATATGAAGAAAAGGTTTGAAACCTAACCTGTCTTGAGGGAAGAAGTCTTGCAGTCCAAGGCTCAATCTCTTTAATACCAACATCAAAACGAGGACCAATCACCCCACATTTGTTTAGCCTTCCATTCAATTCAACCACAAGTTTTCCAGATCTATGGTCATCAACATACTCAAACTCCCCAATATAACCTATAGATCCAGCACACAATATTAAGAGCAAATAATCATGAATCTTAACAGCCTAACAGGACATCTTGGAGGAATTTGGAACTGGATATATATATATATATATATATAGAGAGAGAGAGAGAGAGAGAGAGAGAGAGAGAGAGAGTATAAACCATGCTTTTGCATGACCAAGAGAAACTTGATAATCACTTTCGATGAAGGCCTGATCATGACTTGTCGTTTGCCCCTCTTTTCTGCATTACACATGCTCTTAAGAGCATCTTGCAGGACACTGGCTCTCATTGTCCTTACAAACGCAAGTTGCTGCACAAACACTAAATATAAGTCGGTTAAAAGGCCTGTGTGCAATTACACAAACAAAAACAGCTAAAGGAAGACATACACACCAACAAATATATATATATATATATATATATGTCCTTTCATAAAAAGTGGACTGTCTTCAAAATTTCCACCCATCATACCTAAAAAATATCTCAGCTCTCAGCTGAGTACTCTATTGAAATCAGCGTAAACTTATATACAATATGAGTGTTGGGATTGGACAAGAAGAAAAACATCAGATAACCAATGAACCAAATTCAAGTACGATATACACATAATTTGATCATCTGATAGAAAAATAGCATCCCTTTAGCAGAACGAAATTTAGAGTTTACATTTTTTTAATTTTCATTGATAGTGTCTAATTTATAAGAATTCTATTTGATTGACATTACTTCTAAAGAACAAACCGAAGACAACCTATGACTACTAAAAGACAATCCCTACTTCTAAGCCAAAGAAGTGATCATGTCCCACTACGGAAAATTGCCTGCCAAATCTAAAGCATTTGAAAACCACTTATTGACACAAAAGCTACAAAAATATGTCTCCCAATAGAAGAACCGAAAATTCATTCAAACAAGGTGTTACCATTCAGCTTCTTCTTGTGATACAAAATTAAGGGAACCGATTCCAAGTTACAAACCCATTAAGCTGAAAACATAACATGATTCGAACAACTCAAATAGAGGAGGAGTAATAGTGTAACACTATCATATTGATTATAAGGCGCTAACTGGTATAGAGTTTTATATCACCCGATCAATAATTGAACAATTATCTAACCAGAAATCTCAAATCTTCAAGTCGTCAATTGCAGTTATAGAACTTACTAATTCATTTTTGTTATAGCTTTCTAGCTTAAACAACAACAATGCACAATATTTATAAGCTTAATAAGAAGACAACCACTATACTAATCATCGCACATTATAACAATTAATTGCCACGGACATTAAAAATATCAACAATTTATTCAGCAGATTCATCATCCTTTTAAGAACAGAAATCCGTCACTGCAACAAAGATCAAAACATTCCCCGAGGTAAATTAAAACTATAAAATGCAAACAATCAGTAACCGAACCATAAAATTGAGAAACATATAAACGAACCAAATTAAATGAGGCCACTGAATTCACCTCGGGGAAGAAATGGGTAGAGAGAACGAGGGAGAACTAATTCTCTAGGGTTTTGGATTTGGACGGAGATGAGATCAATCGCCAGGGTTTTATATTGGCATTATTCGACTTCTGTTGCAATTACTGAAATATCCATCAAAATTTTGAAGGAGCTGCCGTATCGTTGCTAACCAACAATTGTTTTACTCCAATTTGTGCAAAACAAATTAATTATGTCTTGGACTCCAGGATTCTTTTATTAAAAAATATGGAGTATATATTTTTATGTTATTCTGTTTTCTTAATTGTACTCAGAAAATTTCAAACGTTACATCTTCTTTTTATTATAAAATGATAAATATTACAAAAATAAGTAAAATTTTAACAAATAAATTTTCATACAGTAGAATTTTGTTAAAGTAATACTATAATTTAATTTTAAGCTTTTACGAAAAGTACAATTGAAATCAAGTATAATAATTTTTGTGGAATAAAGAGTAAAATAATTTGACATTTCTTTTAATATATATGACCCTGTTTGGAAACTCCTTACAGAGATTAAAATCTAAAAGCATATTTATTGCTAAACACTTGAATCTTTTTATTTTTATGTTGATTTATGATTTAAAATCAAGAGGCAAGTATTCCTTATTTTTTAAAAGGTAAAATTTTAATCCACAAGATAAATTTTTTTTTTTGGTGCTAGATAAAAATTGTTGTTAAACCCAACTAAGTATACAAATGGGAGAGAGAAAATGGCATCTATTATAAAATGGTTTGCAGTGATTTTTTCGGTAATTATTTAGAAAAATAAATTCAGGGAGAACAAAGTATTAAAAATGTGAATGAAATGGAAAATATAATTATGTAATTTAATATTATGCACAAATACATATACATATACATATATGTAGGTCAATTACATGAGCCAAAATACACAAATTGAATATTGATTCCCATAAGAATTTGAAAATAGGATTTATAGAATTCTCAACTCTTCCGCTTTCTAATCTCTCGTATTTTGTCATCTTTGACATTCTCTATTTTTGAAATTAATAAATCATTTAATGTAAAGCTTTTCTATAGATCATGAGTTATCTAAACTGTAGTAATTTTTTTTATACAATTTAATTATATTAATTTGTGCGCGTATAAATTGACGAGTGATATTTTATCACTCAAATACAATTATGTGAATTTCATAATTTTTTGTCATACCTAAAACAAAATAAATTGAGATCGTAAAATAAGCTCGATTACCTTTTACAACTCTAAATCACTTCATTTGTTTACTGACATAATTTGAATAAAAAAAAAATTAGTTTCATATATTTTGACCAAAAAGATTACTCCACAGTTTCATTTTTCTCTTTTGTTTTTTTCAAAGTACACAAACAAAATTGAATTTTTTTTTTTGTTTTTTCCAACTCTATCCCTACACTTGTATTCCCAGTCCTGACGTGCTCTTCTTTCTATGGAATAAGATGTCGAGGAACCAAATAAAACCTAGCGTTGATCTTCGTTTGATTTCTACTTCCCGATCTGCTGATAACATCTGAATTTGAAAGTAGTCGAGTTTGGGGAAGAAGGTCCTTTATAGCAGCACAATGGCGAAATCATTATCTAATCTATTCCTGAAGGGGATTTCAACCTTTCCAGCTGCTCGTTCGGCTTCATATGTGAGACCTATTTTCCTATTTTCATTTATTTCTCAGTATTTTATGGTTTTGTTCCTTATTCTCTTTTATCTGCTTATTAATTTTAGTTATATATAAGCTTGACGATAAGTTTTGGCGAATTGGAATATGAAATCATGGTTTTGTTCACTTCAAACATTTAGAAATTCATGCAATTGTTACTGCGAAAAGTTAGGGGAAATACTTGAGCTAATATGTATTTGATTTTCGATCTTATTTTAAACTGAAATGGTGTGTTTGATTTTTGTCCTTTTCTGCAATAAGAGTAAACTTTTTTCTTTGGTCAGAAACAATTAACTTTTAATTGGAGTATTATATGATGAATTCGCTTAAGCATAAATTTTAAATTTTTAAATGACTTAGTTTAATTTTTGATAATAAGGAAAATATTGTATTTGTTGCCACTACGTTTAACGGTTTTATCAAAATTTGAATTTGAGAATTTCACAAATGTCATGAATAAACTGAAATGTAATTGTTTATATATAAAGGGAGAGTATGATTTAGAAACCAATGAGTTGTTAATATGTATGTTTAAGTCTTAACTTGTTGCATACTCAGTGCTTGATTGAAAGTGTTGTCCACTTATTATGATCAGTTTATACCTCGGAAAGGGTGAGGGATAAGAAAGTCAAAGTAAATTATGAATAAACTTTCAACCTTAAATGGTACTCCCACTGTCGTGAAAAGGAAAAAAAAGGAGTGAAGTAGACAAGTTTTTTGTTCCAAGTAGAACAAGTGAAGTACATAATACACTAGTATTTAGAATATTCTGTCTATAACAGTTGAATTATCATAATAGTAAAAAAGATTATTGTGTCTATAATATTTAAATTATCATAGTAGACCATAATACACTATTTTTCCAGTCAATATCAAAATAAAAATTTGGTGCAAGTTTAATTATCATAGTATTTTAACCAGTGATGGCAGTAGCACTGTGCTGCAAAGATATCAGCAGAAATGGGTGTTTCCGAGTTCTTTAGAGCATATGGTTCATTTTAGCGACTAAGGCATTTCAGTTAATATATGTTTTTAATTGTTTGTAGGCATATAAATCTTACTACTATGGAATTCCATTTTCAACTTCTGTGCCTAGTGATCCTGATACGCATGATGATTTCAAGCCCACTAAGAAGATCGAGAATTCAGGAATATCTTTAAAGGACATCGTTCAGCAGGTAAGGGAACTGTCTTCTTGACCTTACAATTTACATTTGGAGATTGCTACCTAACTCGCTCGTAGACTTGTGTCATGTAAATAGTGATCTCTAAATTTCTTGCATTATATGAGAACAAGTCTTGATACCTATTTCTGTATGGATTGATGTTTTAGGTGATTGAAATAGTTTACCCATTTAGACTTGGTTTTCGATACTGATGATCTCCAATTCCATATTGGGTATAGTTTTGTTGTATATTATGCCTATAAATACAGGTAACACATAATATTTTTATGAGTTCTCTTAAATTTCTCCGAAGGAGTATTACACCATCAATTATTCTTTTGTGAGCCTATTTTGGAAATGTTAGGATGGGTGTAATGTGAGAATTAAGTCATTGGTGTTATCTTTGCGTATTTTGTACTCTTGGGTGCTTGCCGTTGGTTTTTAATTCCCGGTTTGTGTTTCCATGTAAATCCTTGTCTTCTTGTCCATTATGTTTTTCATTCAAACTTGTTTTGCCACAAGTTGTCATGGAGATTTTCTTTTTCATTTTTTTCTGTATAATTGATTATCCCAGTCTTGTAAATGTAGGATGTCAAGGACAATCCTGTGATGCTTTATATGAAAGGGAACCCTGAACTTCCACGTTGTGGATTTAGCTCTCTAGCTGTGAGAGTTCTGAATGAATACAGTAAGCTTACAATCATTTTTATTCATAACTATAAACGATTTCAAAATGGACTCTATGCTTCAGTAACAGTTCTTATGTGTTTCACAAGATCAATTTGAGTGGCAGTTGATGTGATTGAAACCATTGTTTGCAATTCTGAGACATTGATATCCTCGAGCAATGCCATTGTTTGGAGATGATTACCACTTAAAAGATACTCTATTAGGATATATATCACCCATCTAGAATTGTTTTTGTTTCTTTAGTTCCTTTCTTTGCTGTTTTATCTTCAGAAAAATTTCTAGGCTGGCAATATAATTTTCAGCCTGTCCTTGGCAAATTGATGTTATGAACTATTTTTATAATACTTATCTAGTTTATATGCACTTTGCAGAAGTTCCTATTGCTGCCAGAAATATATTGGAAGATCCTGAGCTTAAAAATGCTGTAAGAGCCTTCAGGTAAATTGATGTTAACTAATACTGTAGCATAGAAGCATACTCAGATGTGAAACCATTTCTGCTTCCTATCTCTCCACTAGTTATCTGATAGCAAACTACAAGGTCAACAATTTATAAGTTTATATTGTTGGCTCGGTGGTGTGGCATTGTTGGATAAAACCCTTTTTAAGTTTTGAGTTTCCTAAAAATTAATTATATTTTACAAGCTATTGTTCGGAAATTTATGCTATCTCCCTAAAATATTATCTAAACGAAGTATATCTTTCCTCACTTTCCCTGGTGTATCCTCTTAACATTATTTTGCAGCCATTGGCCCACATTTCCACAGATATTTATTAAGGGAGAATTCATTGGAGGATCGGACATAATTCTTAATATGCATCAGGTAAACATCTTATTATCTTTTCACAGTACTCTGTAATTGTTTTGAGTGTAAATTTGCTCATTATGTGGTTAAATCGCAGAATGGTGAGCTGAAGGAAAAGCTTAAGGACATAGCTGATCCAATCAAACCCTGAGCGACACAATCCTTTTCTGTTCAGGCTGTATAGTGTAAGGTTTTATTTAGGCTTAGTTTGTAGACAATTGATTACAATAATGTTGTCTGCAACTTATGCTAAAGATAAAATATGGTCATTATTAGTTACTTAAGGTTGTAAGTGGCAAGGTTCTGATATTGCCATCGAAGCTTCTCTCAAGAACAAAGAGTTTTTTAGAGGGAAGCTGCAGTTTGCCCCCGATGTGAAGACTTGCATTTTGATAGGTGAGTCGCCAAAAGTGTGATGAAATGCTTCGGGAATTTTCTGCTGATGAGCTTGCTTTAGTTGTGTTTTGGAGCATTTTCGACAAACGACAGAATGTGGTTGAAGCGTACAAGGGGTTTTGCATATAAGTTGCTGCTTTTTGTGCAGCAAATGATGTTCATTCGGCTTCAATATTGCCAAGTACACCGCGTAAAAATAACAGTACCAAAGAAAGTTACCTATTTCTGCTAGAGATGATTGAAAGAGTAAAAGTGGATTCATGGAGTTGCAATAGTTATTAACTTTACCTTGCAACCATCATAACATAAAACTGATATGTAACAATTAATTTTTCATAAGTGATGCAAATGCAAAATAAATAGTTCAGCTCAATTGGTACTAAAATCGAATCAATTTAAACCAATAAGACAGTTCAATATCTGCAAAATTAGAACGAATATCTAATTTTGGAACAAAACTAGTTTATAATATAATGCATTATAGATTTGTAGGATTTTTATAATTGCATATTTAAAAGCAGGGTGTTTTTTTTCCGTACTTTTTTTTTGGCTACCATACCTGCACGCCCAACCATGGAGGAATGTAAGATTGTTGTTCAATCATGATAATATTATACATAAATATGACTCTTACTAATGGAAGACAAACATATACTGCATAATAAATATCCTAAAAATTTAATATAAACATATTTCATTGGACTGGTACACATGTAGAGCTACTGTATTTCATTAAAAATTCATAATATTGCTGCTGAAATTGTAACACGTAAAAGCTACATACTCCCACATAATTCTGAAAAATAGCAACAGAAATAACAAACTAGTAAGAAATTCACTACCAACACACTGCCAAAAGCATTCACATCAAACCAGGTACCTTTCTGGCTTTCTTCTCTTGGTTAAAATTCAGAAGAAAATAAAACAAAGAGAAGATTAACAAGAATTAAGTAGATGATGTCAATATAGAACAAACATGAATGAATATTACTAATGGTAATGTTTCCTGCTTCATCTGCGGGCTAACTGAGTTCCATCCCCATTATGCATTTGGGTTCGGATCTGGATACGGGTTCACCTCCGGGTCAGGATTTGGATCTGGATCTGGAACCGGTGCTGGAAGTGGATTTGGATTCCGATCAAGGTCTGGGATTGGAACTGGATCCACATTTGGTTCTGGGTCTTCATTTGGATCTGCATCTGGGTCTTCATTCGGATCTGTATTTGGTTCCGGATCTGGGTTTGCAACAGGATTAGGGTTTGGATTTGCAACAAGATTCGGGTTTAGATGTGGAGGTAGTAATTCCACTATTTCAGTACCATTCCACAGCAGACACCTTTCACTACAAAAGAATGGTGCAGCATAAACAGAACCAATATGTAAGTTATTTATACTATGTATATATACACACACACACACACACACAATGACATCATATACAAAGCATAGCATTATTTAGGGTATTTCGTTTTTGAAATTACCCCCACATATTGAAACAATCTTTTGCAGGCCAATCAGGATCCAAAGATGCAGGAACATCAGCCTGTGGATACAATTTTCCAGGCATTTAATTCGATGAGTTAATCAAAAGAAATTCGTGATTAATTTAATTAAATAATTTTGAAAACTTACAATTTTGGTGCCAACATGGTTGTAGCATTGGGCACAGTACACTTGTGCTACAGCATATTCCGTACGAGTTATTTCACCCAGTGTCACATTCTTCCTATATACATATAATCACTTAATCAAATTAAAATAAAACATGAATATGTACGTTTGAATCACAAATTATCATTTTGAGATTGGCCTTACACTTCTCTAAAGATGGCTTCCTGTATAGGTTGATCATTATCACCGACCTGAAATGTTAAAATCACCGAATTTAAAACAAAAACAAAAAAAAGCAGGAATTAATATGAATAATTAAAGATAGTACGGAGTACATAAATGCTCTGTAATTACACAAGAAGATTATTATAAGAATCATCTTAAAACCAACAAAGATTTAGGAACCTCTGTAACTGCAGAGAAGTAGGAGAAAAGAGAACCCCCCCCCCCACCACCCACCCACCCCCCCACCCCCACACGCATATATATAGATAGAGAGAGAGATTACCACGAAGCAAATGAAATCTCGATAAAGAGCAAGGTGAGCCCGGCACAAACGACAGACCAAGAAGCGAACCATTGGGTTAGCTGTATCGAATTCGACAAGAAACGGTCTTCCCATTTCTTGAACACCAACAGATTGAATTGAAGAACAGAGAACTCAAGAAATGTGTAGAAACCCCTGTCAATATCCCAAAACAGAATAAATGACGATGAATCATATCAAATATTTGAAGTTGCAGAAAGAAACAATAAGTATGTATATTTATATGAATATATCGATTAATACTAATTCTCAATTCTTGAACAAAGAGAGGCAGTGCAGATGATATACCAAGAACGGAGCAACTCAAGAAAAATGCAGAACCTCCTTTGCACTATCGATGAATACCCAAAACAGAAAAAGAATTAATGAGAGCGAATTGTATAAAGAAAATTTACTTTAGGGGTGGGAGGGGGCTGGTGGTGGCTTGTTTAGGGGTTTACCTCTGTTAGTATCCCAAAACAGAGCAAGAACGATTGACAGCAAAAAAGAGTACAAAGCGTGGAAATTTTAGTAAGTATTTCTCTCTATCTCACTCTCTCAATATATATAGGATTAAAATCCAGAGGGTCGTGGTAAAATTAACTGTCATAACTACCGGATTCGAAATGACCAATATGTCCCGGTTTATAATGTTGCCTCTGTCCGGATGCAGAATCAAAATTCTTATTTCTTCTATTTGTAGGATTTTTATCCCTGGATTTTATCACTAAAAATTAATCTCTCTGTCTCACATAGTAAGAGTTTTATGTTTCAACTTCAATTTTTCTTGCACCAAAAAGTATACTTATGAGATAATAGCTTGATTTTCCATGTATTTTACACTCAATTATACTCGTATATATATATAGATCTTCACATTAAATTATGTCTGAAATATTTGTGTTAACATAAAAAAAAAGTTTTGATGTTATCTAACACAGAGTATTTAATTAGAAGCAGATACAAATACCAACTACTCCCTCCGTTCAAAAAAAAAAGTAACATTTAAGTATAAAATTTATTTCAAAAAACGAGCAACATTTGCATAATTTTTTCATTATAATGTTATATTTTTCAAAATTTGTCATTATAATCTTCTTATATGATCTTTAATTGGACATTTATAACAAATTTAATGAAAAAAATTATTATTTCTATATGTAATTTTTAGTCAAATATACAAAATTAAAAGTTGTTAAAAATTTAAATGTTATTTTTTTGTGGAACGAATGAGTATATATTATCGTAGACGTATTCATATACAATTTTGACAGTTTTTTATAAAGTTGTATTAAATATTGTGTTATCTTCAAAAATAAGCATAAGCTTTTGAACTTTGCAATTATTTATGTTCAAAACTAATCGATAACTTGTCCGAGTATAACCTTTACTGTTTATATGATACCTTTAGAATAAAAATGAATTTTGCACATATCTTTATGTTGGTAAAATATAGATATATAAATTTATCTAAACTGCATCCAAAGTATTCGATTTTTGTATCTAATCTTATTCGTTAAATATATATATATATATATATATATATATATATATATATAAATATATATATATAGATATAGATATAGATATAGATATAGATATATTATCTCCTTTCGAAATTACAATATTTTTTGCTTCTTGCTCTAAAAATGCAAAAAGATTGAAATTGGTTGGCAAGTAAACGAAATACAAATATAAAATTCGATGTACACCTTTAATTATTACTTTCATATTCTCTTGTATCTTAAGGTTTTTACATAGGGGTGTTTTGTTGCATAAAACATGCATTTAAATCATAATTATTAATAGAGTGATGTAACAATGTATTTTTATTCTAACTGTCGACTTGCAACTAGAATCGTTTATCCAACATTAACTTGCAAAATTTTTGGAAAAAGACAATAATCAAGTAAACATATACGGAGTACTTATAATATAACAAATGGATGAAAGGAGAAATGCAAACATGCTAACATATCGTATATATAAAGTGCGTACATATTTTAATTAATTAATAGTTGTTTTCGTATGATCTGATGCAGGGTATATAAATTTTTTACAACATAATTAACTTTAGGATTTTGTTTTGCTTTTTCACGTCTGAATATTGTTTTCTTTTACTAAAATTAATATATAATCTAATTTTATATTTGTTTAGAACATACAAACATAATATCAATGTATTAATAGTAAAGAATTTTGATTCTGCGTAACAGTCAGAGGCGACATTATAAACTAGGACATATTGGTCATTTAGAATCCGGCAGTTATGACGGTTAAGAACCCCATTAATTTGTTATCAAGATATTAACTACCAAGGCCATCCGCAATAATGAAATAGATGATACAGTTCCAAAATCTTTGGTAAATGGATCTTCTAAACCCGTATTCATTCATTCGGATTTGAGTCTGGATCCGCATCCGGGTCTGCACTCGGTTCAACATCCGGGTCAACATCTGGTTTCGCATTCGGACCTGCTATTTCTTCCACTTCAGTACCATTCCACAGCAGGCATCTTTCACTACAAAAGAAATGTTGGCAACATATATTTATATTATTATACAGAATGCATAGTATTTTATAGTATAATCACATAGAAAACATAGCATTATTTTTGGGTATTTCAATTTTCAAATTTCCACAACAGACTGAAATTATCTTTTGTCGGCGTTCCGTTATTTGCTGAAACATCACTCTGTAATACAATTTTTCAGGCATTTAATTTACTTAATTAATCAATAATAAAATATAAAGAAAAGCTTAATTAGATGAAATTGATTAACTAAATAATTGCTGAGAAGATCAAACTAAAAATAAATAAATACTTACATATTTTGTGCCAAGAAGGTTGTTGCATTGGACACGGTGGACATCTGCTTCAATACTATCATCGCGTACTGTTTCACCCACTGTCAAAACATTCTCCCTAAACACATATACATCACGGAAAATTAAAACTATGTAAGTATTAAACAAAAATAATTTCGAAAGAAACTTGATCGAAGCAGAGATTACAAATTCAACAAGATTTATGTACAATTCATCATTTCAAGAGTGGCTTTACACTTTTCTAAAAATGGCTTCCGATATATCGTGGTCCTTCTCAACCTCCTGAAAAAAGAAAAGGCACCGATTTAAAAAAAAGAAAATACAGAAATTTGAAAGATCAAGCATAATATATGAAGATTTTGCAAGTACAGGATTTGTAGAGATGACTGTTGCAAGAACTATTACGCAGAGAGAGAGAGAGAGAGATACACACACACACACACAGAGAAACACAAATTCCTTAAGAAACATGTATGACAAGGAAGATTGTACCAAGAACAGAGCAACTCAAGGGAAATGCAGAAACCCCTTTCTTCTCTCAGTATCCCAGCACAGAAAAAGAACTAACGAGAACAAATTGTATCAAAATTGTGAAGGTGGGGCTGGGTTTTATTAAGGGTTGTTCTTTAATATCCGAAAACAGAGCAAGAACGATTGGAAGCAAACGAGAGTACAAAATGTTGCAATTTGAGCAAGTATATCTTTCTCAGTCTCAATATGTGTGTGTGTGTGTGCGTGTGTGTGTGTAATTGTGTTTGGGGAAAGATTGTCGAAAGAAATGGATTGGGGACACAGTAGTTGGCAAAATCAACTCTCGTAACAGCCAGATTCAAAATGACCAATATATCCCAACTTAAAATGTTGTTTTGTCTGTATAAATTTTTACTATTTGCAAGAATTTTATCTGTTGAATTCTACATTTAAATTACTCAACTATTATTAAAAATATTTTTTTTCCGTGTCAAATAGTAAGTCTCGCATTTCAACTTAATTTTTTTCTTGCACCTTCTAGATGATATTAGTAAATTTCTTCTATAATTTTACATGTATTTTAAAGTTCATTGCTGATATTTCTTCTACAATTTTACTTCTATTGTAAATTCAACTATATAAATATATATGTAACTAGTACACATGGTTGTTTCAGTTAAATTTATCAAGTAATGGTTGTTTTAATATGATATGATGTAGGGAATACAAAATGTGGACATCCAATCAAAAAATTGGATTGTTTTGGCTTTTCCACGTGTGAACTTTTATGTTTAAACTAAAATACATACAAAATTTATTTCAATTTTAAAACACACAAACATAATAATACTACTCGTTTAAGAACACTTGAAGATTGAAATACTAACATAATACAAGAGATTATTTGGTCTACATAAATTAATTAATTGACGTGCACAAATATAGATGAATTTTTAATTGAAAATGACTTTTTCATTCCATAGAAAATAAATTAGAAAAACGAGACTCTAATATAAGGCACGAAATTATGATTTTTCAAATAACTAATTCAGTCATTTAAATTTAGAATCCAGTTATACAAATGGTACACCAAATGGAGAGAGAGAAAGAGTACATATAAGAATTTAGTTCTAGAGACAGAGAAACTAGGCATATTGGTCATTTGGAATCTATCAGTTATGACGGTTAATTTCACTAAAGGACATGTCGGCATCCCTCTTTGCCTATATAAGATCCGTATCTTCCTAAAATCTTTCTTCAAGAACTGAGAAACATATTACATAGAAGTTCTTCAATTTCATTCGCTTTCAATCATTCTTGCTCTGTTCTGAGATTCTCCTTGTTGAAGACCTTAGGTAAACCTGCAACCCAACTCTCTCTCTCTCTCTCTCCCCCCACCCCGCCCCATTCTGCCTCCCCATCCCCCAACACACACACACACAGGGACAACCTTCTCGGGCTTCAAAGATGGTAATCCTTGTTCTGTTTTCTGAAACTGATAGGCATTGAAAAGGGTGTTTCACACATTTCTTCGATCTCTTGCATTGCTCTGTTCTTCGTATCATCTTCACGCTGCCTTTGTTCAAGCATTAGGAATTTGTATCAATCACCGTATGATTATTCATAGATTACAAAATCATCCCATATGATTCGTTCTAATTAGTTCTTGTTCTGTTTTTGGGAAATTGATAGGGCTGATTAAGAGGGTTTCTGCACATTCTTTGAGTTGCTCTGTTCTCTAGCTCAATCTCTGGATCCAAGAATTACGAATTTGTTTCAAGAAATTGAAGTGAAGATCGAAATGGGAAGAATCTTTATTGTGGAGTTCGACCAGTACGCTCGATTCTATGTCTGTCGTTACTGCGATACTCATCTTGCTCTCAACCGAAATTTCATTGCGTATATGGGGCCTGTAATCTCTCTCCCTCTCTCTCTCTCTCTCACACACACACAAGCACGCACACACACTCATTTCCTTGTGTGTGTGTGTGTGTGTATATATATATTGTGAAATGGAGTGTAAGTGCGTGTTATTTCTTTCTTTTATTCTACATTTTGCAGTTCTAGTTATGGTTTGTGTTCTATTTTTTGCAGTCTTCTGCGTTTGATTAAGTGCATTTCAACAACTAGAGTTTTCTAATTCTTTTGATTAATTCTTTATTGGTATTATGTTAATATGGCTTCTTGAATCTGTAATTCTTGTAATCATTTGTAATTTTGGTGCTTTTGATTTATTCTTCAGCTGGATAACCAAGGCAACTTCACCCATCACCTTTTTAGACAAGTGTAAGGCCACTATTGATTATCAGTAATAAAATTGTGAAAAAAACTTCATTTAATTAATTGAACAATTTCAATAATTATCCATAATTTACATGTTTTCAGCAATAATGTGAAGATTGGTGAGCCAATACTGAGCAACAATTATAGTATTGCAGAAGTTCACTGTGTCCAATGCAACAACATTGTTGGCAGAAAATATGTAAGTGTTATTCTGTTCTAAAATACCGTTTTTATAGTTAATTTATGTAGCAATTCATTAGTCTAGTTGTTTGATCTTTATTGATTTTGAATTGCCTGCAAAATTATTATACATACACAGTGTGGTGTTCCAGCAGATAAGATGTGGATACGAGGTACAATCGCTCTGAATAGGTAATTTCTAAATCATAAAAATTAATTTAAAAAATGTCATGTCTTTGTTTTATATATATATGATATACTTATCCGTATTTGTGTATGTTGCAACATTCTTTGTAGAGCACAATGTTTTCAGTGGACTGGTACTCAACTCCTATACACAGAGATACCTACTCTCAACAGAAATCAGATGGCAAATCCAAACCCAGTCCAAAATCAAAATCCAGATGCAGACCAAGACCCGAACCTTAACCCGGATCTGGAACCAGAACAAGAACTGAACCCAAATGAAGATGCAGACCAAGACCCGAATCCAAATCCGAACCCGGATCCAGATCATCCATAATGGTAATGGTAATGGACATATAAATGTTGATTGAGAAGAGAAATACCAAAAGAGTTGTGGAGTTACTTAGCTCACTCATGAAGCTGGAGAGAGAGAGATAGAGATATTAATTACTTTCAGTAGTTAATAAGTAGTAGTTAATAATGGTAATGGACATATATTCCCTTCAGTACTCTTGTTATTCTACTATGAACTTTGGTGTTTTGTAGCTTTATGTGTTACAATTTTAGTAGTAATATTTGAATTTTGAGTGATATATACAATAGTTTAAATATGATTTGTAGTGCATGTTTATCTTTATAATTAAGCCAGATTTATGTTTTAGATATGGGCAGTATATTTATATTATACGTAATGCACAAGTATTTTTATAGTATAATCTACTACCCTTCTATTTTATAATAAATGATAATTTAGTTATTTGTACATATATTAAGAGAATTAAAATTATAATACCATGACACTTTTATCTTTTACTAAAATCATACAAAGAGAAAGTGTGGCATAAATAAAAAGAATAAGATAGGGGAATTGTTTCGGTTAATCCACTAGAATAATTTAAGAAATATAAGCGATAATTATTTTAGAATATGTGAAATGCCAATTATTATTAAAAAAAAAAAGTCTAAACAAGTGATAATTTTTTAGCAATGCGAGCTCGGCAGAAACGACAGACATATATAGAATCGAACAAGGGATTTTGTTGTATCGAAGTCGACAAGAAACATTTTTCTCATTTCTTTCACTTCAATTTTACAACAGAGCAACTCCAAGAAATGTGCAAAAACCCCCTATCAACATTCCAAAACAGCAAAAGAATCAACACTATTCAACCGCAAAGAATAATATAGAAAATTTGAAGTTTGAGAAGATAATTTATAAGTAATAATGTATTAATTGATACTAATTCCTGATTCGCCAAGAAAAATGTACAACAATAAACATTGTACCAAGAACAGAGCAACTCAAAGAAAATGCAGAAACCCCTTTGTGCTTCCAGTATCCCAGCACAGAAAATGAGCACAAAACCATTAAAAACCATACCGTTGTTTTTCTTTTTTAATCGATCAACGTTACTCGAATATGTTGAATAGTCATGTTCAACTGGCATGTTATTACTTGTTGTTTTTGACTCATACTTTAACATTATTTATTTTTAATTAAAAATAGGTATTCTATTTTCTAATTGAGTGAATTTTATTTTTTTATTCCTAATCAGAATAAGTTTTTATTTGAGTTTTGGTTTTATTTTCAATTCTTTTTGTTTTTTAACATTATGTTGGGGGTGTATAAATACAATAATTTATATTGTGTTATAGGATAATCATGTCTCTTACAAGGAGGTGATGATATTATGTAATTATTGAGAGTTGATTAGCAGAGTGAAATATTATTTTGTGGAAAACTTGGATCAATAGTAATAATATTTAGACAAGCTGGATCTAACTCGTTTTTGGGTGAATCAGGGTAAAATATTGTGTTCTTGATTGTATATTCTCGTTTTAATTTCATCATCTTGTTTTATTGTTTGAATTTGTGGAGAGCGTGCGTGATACATTATATTTCAAATTTCAGCATTAATGACATAAATATCCTGCTGATGTCGATAGAGCAAAAAATATATATCAAAAAATAATTTAAAAAGTCATAGCTAATTACCCTATTTAAGCTAAGAATTTAAGAATATACATAAAAACATCATATAAATTAAAAATATAAAATTTCAATAAAGATGTTCAAACCACAAAAGTAAAGAACAATATTTATAGTAAATTAAAGTAGTTAAATCAATTACAGTAATAACTATAAATATATGAAGTAATTAAGTTTTGAGTTGATTTGAATAATTAAATACATAAAACCAAAAATATTAGGAAAGCTAAGCGGACATATTAAACTCATTATCAAAAAAAGAAATAACTAATTAATTAATATTTAAGGATAAACAATAAATATAAAAATTTACTTAAAATACTTAAAGTAAAATCAAAGTATTATTTATGAAGTAAATTTAAATACTAATTAATTAATATACTTAAAATTAGTATTAAATGTACTTAGTTTAAAGTAAATTTACTTAAAATAATATATTATATATTTACATAAAGTAAATTTTAAATTAATATACTGAAATATGATTTTTTTTTTTCAAATGAATAATTCAGTCATTTAAATTTAGAATGCATAGACTGGTACACCAAGGGGAGAGAGAGAGCGAGCGAGCGAGCGAAACTACATATAAGAATTTAGTTCTAGAGACAGAGAAACTTGGGGCATATTGGTCATTTGATATCTGTCAGTTATGACGGTTAATTCAGCGACGACATGTCGACATCCCTTTTGCCTATATAAAATCCATTTCTTTCAAGGATCTTTCTTCAAGAACTAAGAAACCCACATACACAAACAATGAATATAAATAGATATAAGTTGCCTAGTTTCTACATTTTGTAGTTTCAATCATTATTGCTCTGTTCTGGGATTCTCCCCGTTGAAGGCCTTAGGTAAACCCACAACCCAACTCCACCCCACCTCCCAAAACACACACACTCAGACAACAACTTCAAAGATTGGTAATCCTTGTTCTGTTTTCAGATACTGATAGGCATTGAAAAGGGTGTTTCACACATTTCTTCGATCTCTTGCATTGCTCTGTTCTTCGTATCATCTCCAACCGCGGTCTGTCTTCAAGAATTAGGAATTTGTATCAATCACCGTATGATTGTTTATAAATTACAATATCCCGCCATATGATTCGTTCTAATTAGCTCTTGTTCTGCTATGGGGACTTGATAGGGCTGATTAAGAGGGTTTCTACACATTTCTTTGATTTGCTCTGTTCAAGTATTAATTCAAGAAGTTGAAGCAAAGATCGAAATGACAAAAATCGTTCTTGTAGAGTTCGACCGGCAAACTCAATTCTATGCTTGTCGTAACTGCCATGCTCACCTTGCTCTCTTACAAGATTTCATTGCCTATATGCGTGATGTACTCTGTCTCTCTCTCATATTTATGTGTGTGTATATATATATATATACATATATATATATATATGTATATATTGTAAGTGGAGTATGTGTGTGTGTGTGTGCTGTGAATATATTTTTATTCTCTTTTTCAAGATTTTGCAGTTCTAGTTATTGTTGTATTTTGTGTTTGTAATTTTGCTATATTTATTTAGTCTTGTGCTTTTGATTAGTTGCATTTCAACAATTAGAGTTTTCTAACTCTTTGTTGATCTATAATAGTTAGTTAATTCTTTGTTGATCTGTGCATATCCATTAATTTTTTGTTGGTATTATGTTAATATGCCTTCTTCAATCCGCAATTCTTGTAATCTTTTGTAATTTATTCTTCAGTCGGATCGTGAAGGCAACTTGCAGAATCACCTTTTTTCTGAAGTGTAAGGCCATTCTTGAAATAAATTTGAACCATTTATATAATTAATAATTCTAGATTAATGGTGTGATTTAGTTTTCTAATTGTCCATAATTAATGTACATGTATTATTCAGGATGAATGTGATGGTTGGTGAACCAACAACAATTACCACGGCTTATACTGTTACTATTGGACCTGTTTACTGTATCCAATGCAGCAACCTTGTTGGCACAATATATGTAAGTGTTAACTTAATACTCTGTTTAATATTTAATTAATTATCTACTATGTTTGTTCTATATTGATTTTAATTTTATTAATTTGAGAGAAATGCCTGCAAAATTTATTGTATATACAGGTTGAACTTCCACCGCATATTTTATTCGATCCTGTACGAAATAAAATCAGTCTGAATAGGTAACTTCTAACTATCCCCCAAAAAAAAAAAATTAATTAAAAAAAATATCATGGCCTTTGTTCTTGGCATATATGTACAAGTATATCAGACTAATTCCTTTTTTTCTTTTTTTTTTCGTAGAACACGATGTGTGCTTTGGAATGGTACTGCATTCGAAGAGATAACAACTTTCAACATAAATGAAGTGGCAAATCCAAATGCAGTCCAAGATCCAAATCCAAATGCAACCCAAGCCCAAGGCCCGAATCTGAATCCACAACAAGAACTGAACCCAAATGAAGATGCACACCAAGACCCGAATCCAAATCCAAATCCAAATCCAAATCCTAATGGCAATGCACCTACAAATGTTGATTGAGAAATGTGGCAATGCACCTACAGATGAAGCAAGAGATGGATATTACTTACTTTCAGTAGTTAATTAGTAGTTGACATCATATATATTCTCTTTAGTACTCTTGTTATTCTACTATGAATTTTGGTGGTTTGATGTGCATGTTTTGTTGTTATTCAGCTAACTGATCCTTCAGCAGAATTCTATGCAGGAATCAGGATGTATGTAGGCTTTATGTGTTCAAATTTTAGTAGTAATATCTGGATTTTGAGTGATATATACAATAGTTTTGCAGTATTAATATTTTAGATATAATATGGAGGTGCATGTTTATCTTTATAATTAAGCCATATTTCTGTTTGAGATATTGTCATGAATGTAATCTTGTGAGTATAAGTTTCTTCTCATTTTAAACTTGGAGTTTATGAAACGTGTTTCTTGCATTGCTTTGTGCCTATGCTTTCAGTCTTTCAAGAATTAAGTATTAGTTAATACATTTAAATCACAATCTCATGTCATTTCTTCTCATTAATTTTGGGATATTGATAAGTTTATTAAAAAAGGGTTTTGGACAAAATAAGTTTTATTGACAATAAGAAATTTCATTACAAAACTACTCTTTGATGCTTCATATCTTCAATTATTTTAATAATTATCTCATTATCAATGGTATCAAGTATTATTTTTTATATAAAATTACTTAATTGTAAAAAGGAATCATCACAATAAAAATAATTTCAAATTGAGAAGACTAAATATACACAAATAGCATTAATATAACTATTGTAGCTATAGAATGGGGGAGGGATACATGCCACTCCCAGCCTATTTCCAACAAAAAAACAAAAACCCACGAGGTTCTCTAAAAAAATTAAACAAAACTTTGACTAAAAATCATTTGATTGACAAAATCAAATGAAAACCCCAAAAAAGGGAAGAGGCATACTCAACAAAAGTCAACCCCGAAATCTACTTTACATTGAATCGACTTAGAGATTAAAAATCACAAAACATTTAAATAAGACTACTAACCAACACAAAGAAGAAACGAGCAATAAGTATCTACATACTACCCTCTACCAAAAAGAGAACATATGGGGAAAAAACACTAACAGCCCAAGGAGAAAATGCATTCGAGAACACCAGAGAAAGCGAGGGAAAACGAGAGGAAAGTAACAAATAAAGATATGAAAAACAACTGACAACCAAAAAAAAAAAATCCAAAAATATTTTAGAGACTTTATCCGTATTTTTAACTGCCAAAAAATAAACAAAAATCAAATAACTGGAATTCGTGTTAGACACAGACTGTTGTTCTAATAAATTGATTAATTGACATAGACAAATATATACGGGGTGAATCCAAGAAATTATTTCAGTTGTGGCAGTTGAAAACATATTAATGATTTTTATTTTTATTTTTTACTAACTAAGAATAGCACATATACTTATCATATAGATCAAGTTTAAGGCTCAAAATCCAGCTATGGCAATTGCCTAGGCTCGACCATAGCTGGATCCTCCCTTGAGTATATATGAAATTTTATTTGAAAATGACTTTTTTATTCAATAAATAAATTAGCAAAATGAGGCTCTAATATAAGACACGAAATTATGAGTGATAATATATTTCTAATCCAGCGATACCAATGGTACACTAAAAAGAGAGTACATATCAATACCTATATATAAAATGCCCAAAGTGAATTTATTCAAAGTCCACCGGGCGATTTATACGTACACTCGGATTTAATTTGTTTTTATAAAGGCTAACCTTTAATATAATGTTGTCATTTTTTACCTATTTCGTTTTGAAATGTTGGATTTTTTAATCGAGTTCTTACGTTTTTTTATATCCAATCTCGAGAACGACACAAAGAAGAGGGAAATATAGATAGAATATCAAAAAATTAAACCCAAATCAATTACAACAAAATATTACAATCAATTTCTCTATGTTCATACACAACAAAATAAAAAATAGAAGATCACAACATAATAAAATTTATAGAACCAGAAAGAGAGAAGAAAAAACTTAGAAAATAACTACTGAAGAAAGTAGAATTTATTGATAAATCAATAACACAATGAAATATTTCACGTATGGATTCATCGAATAAGAATTCATTTATCATTTTGAAACAAACAATCCAAAATTATAAACCATACTAACAAAATAAATTAATATCCCAAAATATAATTCAGATCTTGATAAGTTTTATAATTGATAAAATTCACGTCAAACAATTATAAAATCTTTTAAAATAAAAATTATAATAAGTTGATTAGAAACAAAAAAAAACGAAACTAACATTTGAAATATCTCAAAAATAAATATTTTTTATAAATCATAACAGAAACCGAAAAATTGGGGCAACCAAGCTGATAAGAATTTAGTTCTAGAGACAGAAATTGGGGGCATCTTGGTCATTTGGAAACTGTCAGTTTTGACGGTTAATTTCACCAACGATATGTCGACATTCCTCTTTGCCTATATAAAATCCATTTCTTTCAAAAGTCTTTCTTCAAGAACTGGATATAAATTCTTCAATTTCGACATTTTGCAGTTTCATTCGCTTTCAATCATTCTTGCTCTGTTCTGGGATTATCCCTGTCGAATATCAAGGTAAACCCGCAACCCAACTACCCCCCACCCCACCTTCCCATCCCCCAAAACACACACAGAGACAACCTTCTTGAGCTTTGGAGATTGGTAATCCTTGTTCTGTTTTCTGATACTGATAGGCATTGAAAAGGGTGCTTCACACATCTCTTGGATCTCTTCCATTGCTCTGTTCTTGGTGTCATCTTCAACGCTGCCTTTCTTCAAGCATTAGGAATTTGTATCAAGCACTATATGATTATGTATAAATTTCAATATCCGCCCATATGATTCGTTCTGATTAGTTCTTGTTCTGCTTTGGGAAATTAATAGGGCTGATTAAGAGGGTTTCTGCACATTTCTTTGAGTTGCTCTGTTCTCAGGGTTCAAGAATTACGATTTTGCATCAAGAAATTGAAGCGAAGTCGAAATGGGAAGATTCTTTCTTGTGGAGTTTGACCAGCAAGCTGGATTTTATGCCTGTCGTTACTGCCATGCTCACCTTGCTCTTTCACGGGATCTCATTAGCTATATCCAGGTCCTTCTCTCTCTCTCCCCCCCCCCCCCCCCCCTCTCTCTCTCTCTCTCTCTCTCTCTCATTTCTGTGTATATATTGTAATGGCGCATGTGCGTGTGTGCTGTGAATATATATTTTTATTCTCTTATTCAAAATTTTGCAGTTCTAGTTTTTGTGTTTGTAATTTTGATATATTTATTTAGTCTTGTGCTTTTGATTAGTTGCATTTCAACAACTAGAGTTTTCTAATTCTTTGTTAATTCTTACAACAAATGATATCTTTTAAATTTTTGTTGGTATTATGTTAATATGCCTTCTTCAATCTATAATTCTTGTAATTTTTGTTTATTTTTCAGGAGGATAACGAAGGCAACTTTATCAATCACCTTTTTGCGCAAGTGTAAGGCCACCCTTGAAATAATCAGTGTGATAAATTTGTGAAATTAATTTAATTTAATTAATTGAACAATTTAAATAATTAATAATTCCAGATTATTAATGGTGTGATTTAGTTTTAAATTGTCCATAATGTACATATTTATTCAGGAAAAATGTGATGGCTGGTGAGCCAATTGCCACGGGTAATGATTGTGTTAGAGCACCTGCTTACTGTGTCCAATGCTACCACATTGTAGGTACATACTATGTAAGTGCTAATTTTTTCTAAAATACGTTGTTTAATAATAAATTATCTACTTAATTTATTCCATTTTTTGAAATGCCTGCAAAATTTATTATATATACAGGTTAAACTTCCAGCACATATTTTTTACGATCCGGCACGACATAAAGTTGGTCTGATTAGGTAACTTCTAAACCCAAAAAAGAAAAGAAAAAAATAATTAAAAAAATTGTCATGCCTTTGTTCGTGATATATATCAAGTAGATTAGACTTATCCATATTTGTGTATGTTGCGACAATTTTGTTTTTTGTTTTTTGTTTTTTTTTTTGTAGAGCACGATGTCTGCAGTGGAATAGTATTGCATTCGAAGAGATACCAATAATGAACATAAATCAGATGGCAAATCTAAACCCAGTCCAAGATCCAAATCCAGATGCAGACCAAGACCCCGATCTGGAACCAGAACAAGAACTGAACCCAAATGAAGATGTAGACCATGATCCGGATCTAGACTTGGATCCAGACCAAGACCCAGATATAGACCTGGATCCGGACCAAGACCCCAATCCAAATCTGAACCCGGATATAAATATGAATCCAAATGACGATGCAGAACAAGACCCAGATGATCCAGACCAAGACCCGAATCCAAATCCGAACCCGGATGATCTTCACCTGAATCCAGATCATCAACATCCATACGCTAATGGTAACGGACATATAAATGTTATTTGAGAAGAGAAGTACCAAAGAGTTGTGAAGTTAGTTGTTAGCTCACCCGATCATGAAGTTGTGAATTTCGATGAGAATTAATTGATTGATCGTTCAGCAGAATTCTATGGAGGAGGAATCAAGATGTACGTATGCAGCTTTATGCATGTGTTACAATATCAGTAGTAATATTTTAATTTTGAGTGATATATAATATTTAAGCTATAATTTGTAGGCTACGATCCAAAATATTGTACTTCCCCGTTTCAAAAAAAAAAAAATATATATATATATATATATATTTAAAGAAAAATTATTTGTTTCAAAAAAGACTTATATTAAAAAAATTATTATTTTTTGCTATAAATTAAAAAACTTTCAATTACAGACTTATAATTTCGTCACAACTTAAAGATTCATGACAAATTTTATAAGAAAAACTTATTATTTGTACATTTAATTCTTGGTCAAAAATATAAAATTAATAATCGTCAAAAAATTAAATGTTATTTTTTTTGTGAAACAAAAAAAGTAATAATTTTTTTCTCATAATTTACCATATAGAGATAGGCTATAAACAACCCTTAGTATATATCACCATACCATTTTAATTTAAAGATAGTGCCTAATTGAAGTTGTGGAACGGTGTATGTAGTACGCATTCCGTTTTAAAATATAAAATACGAGATATGTTTTTACTTTTTTTTTGTCAACCAAAATATATTAAACCTCAAAACAAAGTGTAATCTATAAAATTATTGAATGTAAATTATATTGTAATAAAAAGTTTTTTATTTTAAATTTTAACAATATAATAATTGTACCTTTCAACTTTAATCATCTAAATTGATAGTATTTTAAAATTTAATATGTCGTTTTTTGAATCAAACTCTTTAAAAAAATTCTCGATTTTTTAAGTCAAAAAATTGAAATATATCTCTAATTATGAAATAATTAAAAAAATATATATCTCTAATTTTAAAATGGATGATATATATAAATTTTTTTTTGAATTTTAATATATATAATGAGTGTGTGTGTGTCAGTCTGTATGTATATAATCTCAATATACAACGTTTAACATGGTACTAAATTACAAAAACCCAATACACTAATGTTTTCTCTACTATTTAAAAAGAATTATATACGCTAACAACATTTAAAAAGAACTTCTTTAAGTGACAATTAATTGAGAACAGAGAGAAAATTAATGTAAATTGACTGACAAGTGTATAATGTTTTTCCAACTCCGTTTCCTATGTAACTAATAAATTGGATTTATAAAGGGTTATTTTTTTGGGTTTCAATAAATATAAACGGGAGAAACTATAATGAATTATATGATATTCATATAATGTCACCTTTCTCATTATAGTTTTTCTTAACTAATAAAAGATTATGAAACAATAAATATATAAAATAAAACGAAAGGTGAGACACACCAAATATAATTACATGAGATAAAAATTTTGAAAATTTTAACTCTTATGTCAATTCAATGAAACGTAAAATTGATGCATTGAATGTCAAAATTCAACCAAGATTGATTCATAACTGAAATTTCCTCATTTTTATCTCAAAGGAATAGATAATACAAACGGAGAGATACAGTATTGCATCAATCAAAACTGGAGTAGTCATTTCGGATCTGGCTGTTATTATAGTTGATTTCACCAACGAGTCGCTTAACTCGCTGCGTATGTTAATTAGTTTATCTAATTCATTTCTTTCTGACCGTCTTTTTTCAAGAACTCGGAGAACCAAATCCACCACACTGCACAAACCCCCCCCCCCCCCCCCCCCCCCCCCCCCCCCCCCCCCCTCCCCCCCACCCCCATCCCAAACCCCACATAGATATATAAATACGCATTCTCCAATTTCCACATTTTGTATTTTCATTTGCTTTCAATCATTCTTAAAGAATATAGGTAGACCCACAACACATACATACCCCACCACCCCAGTACGCCCCCACCCACTCCCCCAAACCCGAACTCCCCATGGCCACAACACAGACAAAATTCTCCAACTTCAAGAATTGTTCGTTTTAACTGATTCTTGTTCTGTTTTGTGATGTTGACAGGCTAATTGGAAGGCGTTTCTACACATCTCTTACATTGCTCTGTTCTTGGTATATTGCTGACATTCTTTCAATAATTAAGAATTAGTTAATACATTTAAATTACAATCTCATATCATTTCTTCTCATTCGTTCTGGTTCTGTTTTTGGGATATTGATAGGTTGATTAAAAGCGTTTCTGCACATTCCCTTTTGGTTGCTCTGTTCTTCAATTGAATCTGTGTTTCAAGAATCAAGAAAGTTCCGTCAGTCAAGAAATTGAAGTTACAAAATGGGCAAAACATTTCTTGTGGAATTCGATACAGCCGACCCAGATCTTCTATTCTACGCCTGCCGTTCCTGCCGTGCTCACCTTGCTCTCTACCAAGATTTCATTACGTATATGGGCCCGGTAATTTCTCTCTCTCTCTCCCCCCTTTTCTACTCTAAGAGTGTGTGACAATGTATGTGTTTTTGTGTAAATATATGTTCTTATGTTCTTCTCTTCTACATCTTTGCAGTTTTAGATATGGTCTGCTGTTTTGTAATTTTGATATATTTTAATTGATTATAGTACTGGCTCCTCTGTTGTTAAATCGTTTTTCAAATGTTATAAAAAAAATAGTTTTTAAATTTCTTTTCAAGAAGTATATTTTTCTAAATCTTGTTGGTCTATAAATAATTCTTTAGAATGATCTTCACCATTAATTTGAAATTCATGTCATTATTTATTATTTTCATGCTTTTCTTTTTCAGATGGATCGGGGTGGCAACTTGAATAATCACCTTTTTGGGAAAGTGTAAGACCACTCTTGATTTCTTGAAGCTAAATAAATTTGTAATTGCAATTTAAACTTTATTAACTGATCAAACATATTCGATAATTAGTTTTACATTTATACAAAATATAGTTCTAATTATTCATATTGTACATGTATTTAGGAAGAATGTGATTATCGCGGAACCAATAATTCCGCCGGTTGGTAATTATATTGTAGCAAATGTTCACTGCGTCCAATGTGATAACATTGTTGGTACCAAATATGTAAGTTAATTTTTTCCAAGGTGACCCTTTGTTCTTTTTCGTTTTAATTTTTAATAATTGTCTACTTAATATGATTCCCGTCTAAGAAAATTGAACAAAATAAACAGGATTTTTGTCTAAAAAGAATAAGAAAAGTACATAATATGATATATAAAGTTATATGGGCCACATTTTGCATTTCAAATTAAAGTTGTTTATTAATTCATCAAACTGAAATGCCTAAATTGTACATACAGGTTGATGTTCCAGTATATTACATATGGCAAAATGCAAAATCAAGAATCAGTCTAGATAGGTAATTTTTAAACCAAAAAAGCTTGTCATAGCTTTTTTTGTGAGATATATTAGACTTGTAGTAATATACAATAGTAATGAATGTTGTGTATATTTGCAACATTCTTTGTAGAGAAAAATGCCTACTGTGGAATGGTAATCAATTCGAAGATGTACCAGCTTCCAACATAATGCAGGTTGCACATCAGTTGGTAGTCCCAGCTCCACATCTGGAACCATATGAAGACCCAGACCCGGAACCAGATGAAGACCCAAACCCGGATCCAGAGGCCTACCCAAATCCTCAGCCAGATCCAGACCCGGAATCAGATGATGACCCAAGCCCGGATCCAGGGCCGACCCAAATCCACATCCATATCCAGACCCGAATCCAGATCCTACTGCTTGAATGTGGGTTGAGAAGAGATGTGCCAACAAGTTTTGTAAGTTAGCTCACTGATGAAGCAGGAGATGGGAATGTTTTGGTAGTTACTAGTTGCGGTTATTCGGTTAATTTCTTGGTAAGAAATCATTAGGCCCTGCTCTATGTTGTTAGCTATTTTCATTGCTACTATTTTTGAACTCTATGGAGGGAGAGAAGGTTTTATTTTGTGCGTTACAATTTTGCCGTAATATTTGAATTGAAATATACAATAGTTCGACATCAACATATTAGTTATTAGTCCAATGAAATGTGTATTAATTCTTAGGATGTTAATCTGCATTGCATGCTAATCTTTCAATTAAGCCATATCTGTCTCTGAGATTGTCATGAATGAACAACACAATGAAGCAACAGAGCAAGACAATCTTAGTAACTTCTAAGAACACTTGCATTAGTTTTCTAAACTCAATCTCATTTCTTATGTTTAGAGAATTTTGAAGAAGAATGAAGAAAAAACATGAGTTACTTCAGTATCTCTATTTTAAAGTTAGTTTGATAATTGCGAATAATATATCCTTAAATCTAAAGAATCACTATTCACATTCATCAAAATTATAATATTATTTTATTATATTTTATATTATTCTATAATCCTACTTTAATAAACACACACACAAAAAAAAAATATATATATATATATATATATGATATATATATATTATTTGTATTAAAATATTATATCTTAATTTAATAGAAAAACTAATATTTATTTATGTTTAAATCCATTAATACAATATTATAATAATTAATTAATACATTAGTATAAAATATTAACATATATATTATAATAATTTATATTATATTATATTATAATTGTTATATAGTATTTCATATATATAATGTATTAATATATTATAATATATAAAACTAATACATAATATATAAATATTAATATTATATGTTATAATATATAATTTATATATACTGATATTTTATTATTATATTATAATTATTTTACATATATAAATGTGATATATATATATTATACATATAATATATTATTATATAATTTAATTTAATGTATAATAAAATATTATCTATTACTTTTAGAATTAACTAATGTAAACAATAAAAATTTTAAATATTGTTATTTTATTATTGTATACTATATATTAAAAAATCTGGTGTAAATAAGATAAATAAAAAATTTGTATATATATAAAGTGTTATGCTTAATTATATAAAATAAAAATCTATTAAGGAAAATCGATCCAAATAACCTAATTGAACAATTTAAGTCATTTTCAATAATCTAGTTTGACCAAGTGGACTTATTTTATTTGCCTTGTATTTGTGTTTCTTGACCCGGTGGACTTATTTATTTGCCTGTATTTGTGTTTCTTTTGACTTGTAATCAATCTAATACTACTACTAGATGTTGAAAGCTACTAGTTTTAGGAGCAAACATGATAGATTTTTTTTTATATACTCTTAAGATTACACATCAAAGTAACGAAAAATATATCAGAAGTGTATGTAAAAAAAACAAGTAGGTAAAAGAGAAAATGAGAATACTCCAAAAAGAATACCTCTTAAAAATTGAAAAGGAAAAGACTTTTTTTTTAATAGAAAAAAAGCATATCCTTCACACAAAAGGGCACTTGAGCTTCTTTTGACTATACACCTATACATATTTTTATTAGAAGGAATATATATGAAAAAAAGAAAAGAAACAATGCCTATGTTGATCACGAACTATTTCTCTAGTTATTCTTATTCTTTTAAAATTAGAAAAATAAAGACATTACTTAACAATATTCCTTAGAAACAAGAATTAGAAAAGACACGGGAAAAAAAAACATACGGGTATTTTAGTTAGAAATAAGATTAAAGAATTAAAAGACAATAATATGTCCTTTAACTACATAATGGATCATAAAGACTTGCATATTATTCGCGCTACGAATTTGAAAAAGGTAACTAACGTGTTGCTTTCTCATTTTAAACAAGGAGTTTAGGAAACAAAAAATGAACTTTTTTATGGGACCATTGATACATCAAACAGGAAAATATAATTAGATAGATAATCTTGTCATTTATATGTAGAACCTATAATATAATCAACATATTTACATTGTATATATTTCATATCGGAAATTAATGAAATGATTTAATTGTATCCATTAAATCTTACTTAGCAAAAGGAAATTGTTATATCACTTATTTTAAAATTTAAAATTTAGGGACTAATAACTAAAAATTTCACTAGTTCTTATATGAAAATCCTCAAAAATAACTCTGCTATTAAAATCAGAATCCAGAAATAAATAGTTCAAGGACGAAGATACTCCAGACAGTTTAGTTGTTACTTGTACATGCATAAAATACAAGTGCGCACGTTAGAGAAAACCCTAGAATCTGGGGAGTATCAAATTAATATAGCTGGGTCATATCCGTCATTTTCAATCTGTTCGTTATTGCAGTTATCTTGACCACCAACTCTCTCTTTCAACAGTCTTCCTTGACAAACACCCTCCCTACCCCACCCCCACCCCCACCGACCCACACATATTCTTATACCTCCTCGAATCCCTTTCATATATTTCATTTGCTTTCAGTCATTCTTGCTCTGTTTTTAGATATTGAAGTACAGAGGTAAACCCACAATCCCTCGCCACCCACATATATCACATATACATACATACATTGTATAATTCTCCAGAAAATTTTGATGTGATTCCTTGTTATTAATCGTCATTCGGCTTTTGGGCTATTAGTAGGCTTATTGAAGGGGTTTCTGCAACATCTTTTCATTGCTATGTTCTTCATATCTTCATCAATTTCCTCAGGAGTTAATATACATATACATATATTTCTCCAACTTCAAATGATCTAACTCGTTCTCATTTCATCTTGTTTGGTGTTGATACATTGACAGACTAAGTGAGATTCTTGCCCTTTCTTGAGTTGCTCCGTTCTCGGTGTGTTCTTCAATTCGGTCGGTGTACAAGAACTAAGAAATTGAAGTGAAGATATGGAACTCTCTCTAGTCTTCTTCGGTACAACAGACCCTCGTGATCGATTCTACATCTGTCGTTTCTGCAAAGTTCATCTTGCTCGAGAAGAATCAATTCTTGGTTATATCCAGGTACTCTCTCTATGTATGTCTGCAATCTCTCTCTGCGTGTTTTTTGTGGTCGGGTGTAGGGGTTGGGAAGTATATATGTTTATCGTCTGTCACTTGTCTGTAATTTTAGAAGTTATGGTGAAATTACAGTTTCAATTTGTTGCATTTAATAACATATAATACTAGCTCCTCTGCACTCTTTTCTATTATATTAAATGAGTTTGAGTCGTAGAGGTTTCTAAATTTTTTGTTGGTTTATATTAATTCTTAGAACAATTTCAATTCTCTAGGAAGGGTGCATTTGCAGAGTATTAATATATGATTATAAGTTGACAATTAAATTCATTAATTTGGTGTTTTTCTTTTTCAGGATAATAATGATGACGACATTAACCAAGCCCTTTTCAATGAAGTGTAAGCAATTCTTGAAGGAAAAAAAAAAAAAAAACAAACCACGACCTACTGTTCATATATTGCAGATAAATAAATTTGTATTTGAAAATTGAAACCCCATTAATTGATTAAACACACCTGCAAAAAAAGTTTTAATTTCTATAATTTATATATATGTAGGAGGAATGTGAGGATTGGTGAGACGAGACGTAATCAACACAACGTTGCAAATTATGATGTAGCAGATGTTGACTGTCACAGATGCTTGAACCGTGTTGGCACCATTTATGTAAGTGTTAATTTATCGGTATCTTCATATCTAAATTAATGAGGTAAGTCTTTTAATCATTAATCCATTTTTTTTGTGGCAATTTTAGAATATGGGAAACAAACATGAAATAATGTCAATATATTTATTATTATTATACTTATTAGTTATTGATTTTAGTTTGTGTAATCTGAACTAAAAAAACTACTAAAACAATGGAGAGAGTATTGATTTAATACAATTTAATATTAAGTTGGCTGTAAAATAAAATATACAGATCGATATTCCAAGAGATTTTTCACATCCTCTGCGAGGTCGCATTGGTCTGCACAGGTAAACTTCTAACCCCTAGTGACTTGTTTATGTTTAAAAAAAAATATTTTATTTTGTTTATAGTAGGTATGAAGTCCTAAAAATTTGAATTGTGTTAAGAGTTTAATAATGTTTTCATATAATAAAAAATTTATTTTGTTGAAATTTTAATGTATTATATAATGTTAATCATTTTATAATCAAAATTAATTAAATTTTAATTATAAACTTTCGCAAAAGAATTAAATTTTGTTTTGAAATGTTACTATCTTTTTTTTTTTTGAAGGGAGTAGAAATTACTGCGTATTAGATTATAAAAAAATTGAATTAGTTTCGTTTTGTTTATGTTGCAATGTACATACTTCGTAGAGAGAGATTGCGGCTGTGGAATGGTATTCAACTGGAACAAGTATCACCTTTCAATCCGAATGTACATGCACAAGTGCCAGTTTTCAACCTGCCTCCAAATCCAAACCCCGACCCACATCCGAACTTAAATCTCGACCCGATACGAATCTTCATCTGCCGTTTCTGCCAAGCTCCCATTGCTCCGGAAGAAGATTGGCTCTATTGTATGCCGGTAATCTCCCCCACTCTGCCCCGCCCTCCCCCACCCCCCAACCCACCCCTCGCTCTCACCCGTCTATGTATATTTTTCCTCTTCTACTTCTCTGCACTTTTAACACATGTTATGGTACAATTTATTTCTGTAAACTGATACGGAGTAAATATTAATTAATAGTCTCTGTATACGTCTTTTTGAACTTCAAGAAGTATAGATTTCTAAATCTTGGTTGGTATGATTGTATGTGATAATTCTTGGAATAATATTCTGAGAAAGGGCCGTGTGTGTTTGCAAAGAATTCATATCATTGAATAAATGTTCACGAGTTCAATTGCATTTTTCAGTATAATTTTTCTGAATATCTATAGTAATTTAATACTCAATCAGTTCAAAAAAAAAACATTTGAGAATAAAATTTGTTCTAGAAAAAAAACAACATTTACATAATTTTTTCATTATCATGTCATTTTTTTCAAAAATTTTCGTTACAATTTTCTTGTTTGGTCGACATTCATAAAAAATTTAATGGAAAAAAAACTTATTATTACTGTAATTTTTTGTCAAATATATAAAATTAAAAGTCGTCAAAAATTCAAATGTTACTCTTTTTTATAAAACAAATAGAGTAATTTTTTTTACTTAAAAATTGGTTATATAAGTTCTTCAAAATAGTTATATGTTTTGGTACAATCTATATAAAATCTGAATGTATACTAATAATCGCCATTTTATTTATGCCTTAACAATTAAATTAACTGAAAGAACTGGTGCATTTCTTTTTCAGGATGCGGATGGTAATGTAAACCAAGCCATTTTTGGTGATTTGTAAGTTGCTTTCCTTATTTTTCTGATAAATATTTTTTTATTTTTTATTGAATTTTATTATAAATAGATTACAATCACACAATATGAATAAATGGAGATAAATATTCCACAAAGAAGAAGAAATCTCACTATAATAAAGAGGATAAAGTCTCAACTGATAGTATCAGTGAGAATTGAACATGTAAGCTAAGAACTCACTGGCAAATAATTTTTTATTTGAAGATCGAGTCTTCCTAATTAGTTGAACATGTTCGGAAGTTAAATTGAGTTATATATTGTATTTAAATTATTCTTTTTATAAATACTTTAGAGAAATATCAAAACTGATGTGTGCTACATTTTAATACGTGTTCTATATAACTTTTTGTACATGTTTATCTGTTGATTTATTTAAAAAATATTTACATACGGTCTATAAGAATACAATATTCCTAATAAATCTTTTCTATGCGGTTAAATAAACAAAGGGTACACCATTATTTTCTAGAGAAAAAAAAAGAATCAGAGGAAGTAATTACAGAATTTTAAGCTTTCCTAATGTGTGTGTGTGTATATATATGCAGGGAGAATGTTATTGTGGGGATAAATTATGATCGCGAGCATAATCATAATTATGATATAGCTAAGGTTCACTGCGGTCATTGCAACTATGTCCTTGGCTTCAAATATGTAAGTGTAAATTTAGTTATATTTTATTAATTAATTATCTAGTTAATTATTTCATGACTAACTAAATCGCATGCATGCAAAAATTAATAAATTCACAGGTTGTTGCTCCAGCTGGACATGATCCATTGCCTGATTTATTAGACAATTTTAGTCTGAATAGGTATATACGATGCAATTAATTTATCCAAACCCAAAAAGGAGTCAATTAATTTATGTAATTTTTATAAGAAAAACATTAAAGTATGATGAATAACTACTTATGCATTTTGCAACATTTTTCTTCGTTCTTTGTAGAGAACGTATGCTGCTGTTGAATGGAATTAAAGTGGAAGAAATACCACATTTTCCCTCGGGCCAGAATCCAGATCTCAGCCATCCAAATCCGGATCCGTATCCACCAAATCCGATTCCAAACCCGGATCCTAACTTGAATCCAGATCCTGTGGTAGACCTTGATTTAGATGACCCGGATCCCAACTTGAATCCAGATCCTGTGCCAGACCTCGATTTAGATTACCCGAATTCTAATCCGAAACGTGGTCCATATCTGCATCCGAACCCAATTGCAAAGAGAAGAAGATTTAACTAACGGGTCTGGTATGATGAACTCAAGTGGTTGTATCTTGTTCATCATGTTCTTTCAATTCTTCTTTTACTTTCTCTTTTTCAAAGGTAGATACGTAATTTGGTGGATTTGATGTGAATGTTTTGTAATTCAAAATCAGTTTTCTTAAATTCACTCCCAGCTTCCATTTCAATGATGCAGCTAGATACATAAATATATTTTTAGCTATTCAATATCAATTTATTATGGGAAATAATAATTTGCAGTTTCAGTTGTAGATATTTTGCATGCACAAGTTCTTGAGGTACAATTTGTTAATAGTGTGAATTACGGTATAATTTGTTAATATTAGAGTTTGTGGACGTGAATCATAGTAAAATGCTGGTTGATTGTAAATGTTCTTATCAGTTTAAAATATTTTAGGCTAGTATTTTATGATTTTTGTATTTTAATTTTGTTATTCCCCTCTTAGAAAATTAATGCATGGAGGTTTTACTTTTAAATAAAAGTGGGATCGAGTTGTCAACATAACTCTACGATTTAATTGAACTTTAATACTTTTTCAATTTTTTTACGTCAAATCACACCAATCAGATCAAAATTAATGATTAATAAATATTATAGTACTAAATTTATTAGTTTTATTCTATAATTGTCATTATTTAATATACATGAAAAATAGAGAGACTCAGATATTTATAAAAAATAATACACACTCCTATTAACTTTAAATATAAAAGGGGAGTTAAACAAAAGTATTTTTTTGAAATATGAAAAATATTAATTAAAAAAAAATCAAAACTCTAAAACAACGGCCATTAAAACCCTCATGGGTATTTACTTTGTACTTTACAATGTTTTTAATTTTATACATTTCAACTTTATTGAAGGATCGACGTCATAAACGTAAGTGGGTAGGAGTCATCGAAATAACTTGAGTTCTACCCAAGTGAATCTTTATACATTGACTAATGACTCGAGAGTTAATAATACTCGTAATTTTGTAAGACACCACACACACACACTCTCTCTATCTCTCTCTCGAAGATACAAGTGCGCACATTAAAGAATATTCTCTAATCCGGGGCACAGTCAATATAATATAGCTTCGGCATATCCGTCATTTTCAATCCGTTCGTTATGGCAGTTATCTTTACCACCAACTCCCTCTTTCAAGAGTCTTCCTCAAGAACTTAGAAAAGCTCACGAAGACGAACACCCTCCCTACCCCACCCCTCCATCCACCCCCACCCACACCCACACCCACATATATAGAGATATACCTCCTCGATTTTTCGCATTTTATTTTTCATTTGTTTTTGTAATTGAAGTACAGCCCACAACCCCTTCCCACCCACATATATCACATACAAATATATAAATTATATGATTCTCCAGAAATTTTGATGCGATTCCTTCTTATTAATCGCCATTTGGCTTTTGGGCTATTAGTAGGCTTATTGAAGGGGTTTATGCAACATCTTTTACGTTGCTCTGTTCTTCATATATTCTTAAATTTCCTCAAGAGTTATATACATATACATACATTTCTCCAACTTCAAATGATGTAACTCGTTCTCATTTCATCTTGTTTGGTGTTGATATATTGATGGGCTAAGTTGGATTTTGCTCTTTCTTGAGTTGCTATGTTCTCGGTGTGTTCTTTAATTCGGTCAGTCTGCAAGAATTAAGAAATTGAAGTGAAGAAATGGAAATTTCTCTCGTCTTATTCGATAAAAGAGACCCACATAATCGATTCTACATCTGTCGTTCCTGAAAAGCACATCTTGCTCTAGAAGAATCAATTCTTGGTTATATCCAGGTAATCTCTCTCTCTCTCTCCTCTATATATATGTATGTAATCTCTCTCTGCGTGTTTTGCGGGTGGCTGGGCGTGGGGTGAGGGGTGAGGGGTGAGGGTTGGGGGATCTGGAAAGGATATATAATTATATATTATCTCTTCTTTCCCTTGTCTGTAACTTTAGAAGTTAATGTGAATTACATTTTCCATTTTGTTACATATAATCACTTATAATATAGCTCCTCTGTAATCTTTCTATTACATTTAATTATTTTTGGTGTTTTTCTTTTTCAGAATAATGATGATGACATTAACCAAGCCCTTTTCAATCAAGTGTAAGGCAATTCTTGAAAAACAATCCACGATATATCTTGCAGATAAATAAATTTGTATTTGAAAATTGAAACCCCATTAATTGATTAAACATACCTGCAAAAATAGTTTTAATTTTCCATAATTTATATATATAGGAAGAATGTGACGATTGGTGAGAATGTTTACTGTACGAGATGCTTGCACCGTGTTGGCACCAAATATGTAAGTGTTAATTTATAATACTCCCCTTTATGTGTCACTTAAAAATACACACTTAAAATTTTGTGTAGATTAATTTGATCAACTTTTGATTTTAAAATTACATATACATATTTACAATTATAAAGTTATGAAAATAGAAAATTATATAAACCTTCTTAATATTATAATTTTGTCATATATATTTATAAAAATAAAAAAATAATCAAATATAAGTTAACTTTCACCAAAAAAAATATTTCTTAACACAGACGGAGGATGTATCATGTTAAATTAAGGAGGCAAGTCTTTTAATCATTACTCCATCCATTTTTTCAAGTGGTTGTTTTGGAGTTTGATTTTTTCTTTTATTAGCTATTCACATATTTCAAGAAAAAGTCAAAACTAGAGTCTAATGTACAAGAACAATCATGGAATAGTACTTAAAAATTCAATTTTATTATGTTTATTAATTATTGATTTTGGTCTTTCTAATTTGTACAAAAAAAAACTACTAAAAAAATGGAGAGAGTTTTGATTTAATTTTTTTTATGTGAAAACAGTAGGGGCATAAACCAATTTAATTTAATTTATTATACTAAAGTTGGTTGCAAAATGAAATATACAGATCGATGTTCCAAGAGATTTTCCAGATCCTCTGCGAGGTCGAACCGGTCTACACAGGTAAACTTCCAACCACCCCCCAGTCCCGTTGGCTAGTTTGATATTTTTTACTGCAGGATTAAAAAGATAAATATTATCTTTTAACCAAAAAAAAAGGTTAAATATTATCATTTTTGAAATAGAGGTGATATTCAAATTTTATTAGGAAGGTATTAATTTCACGATAAAATTAACTAAGATTTTAAGAAAAATTGATGTATAATAATAATAATAGTTTAGACATGATAATTTAATTTTAATATTAGTGTGTTGAAAAAATTATTTACATATAAAAATCAATTGAAATATTTATATGTTGAATCAAATGAGGACATTTGTGGTTATGTACTTGTGTGTGTGTGTGTATATATCTTGGGAGGACGTACCTAAACAATATACCAACATAAAACATGTTAAAATAAAATTTAGAGGGACCTTGTACTTCCTTTACTTCCCCCCACCCCGACTCCCAATAAAAATATAAAGAGAGAGAGATAAAAATTTTGGCGTGGTTAGTTTATGATATGGCGAAATACTCCAAAAAAAAAAAATTTGTTAGATTATACAACAATTTTAGCTGTGGTTTGTGTTTATTAGAAATAACGGCGTACAAGATTATACAGAAGTTTAATTAGTTTTGGTTTTATCTATGTTGCAACATTATTTGTAGGGAAGGATTGCTACTGTGGAATGGTACTGAATTGGAACAAGTACCACCTTTCGACCCGAACATACATGCCCAAGTACCAATTTTTAACCTGCCTCCAAATCCTTCGGATTCGGATCCCAATCCCGATCCGAACCTAAATCCCGAACCGATACGAACCTTCATCTGCTGTTTCTGCGAAGCTCAAATTGTTCCGGAAGAAGCTTGGCTCTTTTGTATGCGGGTAACTCTCTCTCTCTCTCTCTCTCTCTCTCTCTGTGACACACGTTTGCATGTATATGTTCTCTCTTCTAGTTCTCTGCGGTTTTACATGTTTATGGTACAATTTATATGTGTAAACTGATAAATATTAATTAATTAAAATAATAGTCTATGTATAGATATTTTTTGAACTTCAAGAAGTATAGATTTTTAAATCTTGGTTTGTTTGTGATAATTCTTGGAATAATATTCTCAGAAAAGGGTTGTTTTTTCAAAGAATTTATATCATTGAATAAATGTTCACAAGTTCAATTGCATATTTCAGTATAATTTTTCTGAATATAATAATAATTTAGTAATTACTTTTTACTTATAATTGGTTATATAAGTTCTCAAAAATAGTTAATTAGATGTGTTTTGGTACATCATAATATAACATCTGATTGTATACTAATAATCTCCATTTTGTTTATGCCTTTAACAATTACATTAACTGAATCTGGTACTTTTCTTTTTCAGGGTGAGGATGGTAGCATAAATCAAGCCATTTTTAATGATCTGTAAGACCACTCTTGAAATAATCTATGATATTTTGCTTCCCTTGTATTGCTGATAAATGATTTAATTTGTATTTGAAGACTGAGACTTCCTAATTAAGTTGAACATTTCAAAAGTTAAGTTGAATTAAAACACTCATCGTTTCACAAAAATAATTGTATTTAAGTTTTTTTATTATTAGAAATACTTCAGGGAAATCTCAAATATGATTTGGGCCACATTTTAAATCTTAATACGTGTTCTATATAAATTCTGGTACATGTTTATATGTTGTTATATTTTAAATCAATTTACATACTGTCTATAAGCATAAAATATTCCTAATAAATCTTTAAATATTTTCTGCACAGTTAGCAATAAAAAAAATGATATAATTTTAAGTTTTCCTAATCATGTATATGTATGCAGGGAGAATGTTATTGTTGGGACAAATAATAAATGCAACAAGATTCGTAATTATGATGTAGCTAATGTTCACTGCGGTCAATGCCACTTTATCATTGGCTTCAAATATGTAAGTTCTACTTAATTAATTATCTAATTTATCAATTAATTGAGCAATTGATTAGGATAATTCTGATTAATTTACTAACTAAATAAATTCACAGGTTGGTGACCCAAGAGATGATCCATTGCCTGATTTATTAGACAAATTTAGTCTGAATAGGTAATTAATTTGCAAACCCCAAAAATTAAGGAGTCAATTAATTCATGCATTTTGTATTGGAAAAATAACTAGTTCTGCATTTTGCAACATATTCTTCTTTCTTTGTAGAGAAAGTATGCTGTTGTTGAATGGAAATCAAGTGGAAGAAATACCACCTTTCGACTCGGTTCAGAATCTAGATCTCAATCATCCAAACCAGGAACAATATCTACCCGATCCGATTCAAGACCCGGATCCAGTGTCAGACCTCAAGTTAGATGACCCGATTCCAAATGATGGTCTAGAACTGTATCTGAACCCAATTACAAAGAGAAGAAGAATACGCTAATGGGTCGGGTTTGAAGTGATGAACTAGGTATACATCATATACTACGTAGTACATTCTTTTTATTCTTAAATTTTAGAAATTGACAATCTATGTACAATCTATGTTTTATTAATAATAGATAGAGATGTAATAATGGTGATATAAGAGCGTTACCCAATTCTACTTGAAATATTTAACAACTAATTTATTTGTTTCCTGTCAATTTAAGTAAAAGAAGTATCTTCAAATTTAAAATAACCTAAAAGAGTTATGTTTATTTTTCTCTTTTATCGTAAATTAGAGTAAGTAAGATACATAAATTATGCTAGTATATATTTCAGCTACTTACGGCTGGATATACTGTGGTAAATTTCTTTTTAAGTTGTCTACTTACGGCTGGATATACTGTGGTAAATTTCTTATTGCATGAAAGTACTTGAATCTCAAAAAAAAAAAAAAGAAAAAAAAAAAAAACATTAGAACGTGCAGCTCTGCATGTGTTTAGTGCAGTGAGGTTTGGTTCGAAAATCAAACTAAAAATTAAGCTCATTCACTTTATTTTTTTCTTTAATTTCAGAATCAATTTGCCAAGGGAAAGTTTATCCAACATCTACAATGGATTACAAGAATGCGAAAGAGAAGCAAAATTTCCTATTAATTGTTCCCTCTTTTTTAAAATTATAGATATATTTTAATTCACACATATCAAATCTTATAAATAAAAATTGAAGTACAATAATCTTTTTTAATAACCATGAAGGGAAATATAGTGATGTGCACGAAAAACACTCACAAATACAAACTTATTTAGTTACATATTTTTACAAATTCATATCACAAATGAAATTTTAACTTTTAGAACAAAAAAAAAATACAATATTTAAATATATCAAATGTTATATTCTCCATTCTTAAAATGGTGTTTACTTTAAAGGATACTCAGTTTTGTATGTTGTCGTCATTATTTCCCTTGTAATTTTCAGGTTCCTTGTATCCAGACAAGGAGCAAATATAAAAATCAATAAAAAATACTCAGAAGATGATAAGCTTTACAAGAATCGGAACATCATACATATACGATCCAGAATAATCCAAAGGGACAATTTCAATTCTTTTACATGAAACACTCTCAGTCTAGTAAAATATAATTGGATATATGGTGTTAGAAAGTTTTTGAACTTATGGTTAAGATGATCCACTCCTACTTCCACATAAAGAGTTATTACATATTATATTTTTAAAAGAAATTTTTTTAAAAAAATTATGTTCATTTCAAAATTCTATATTTATTTTCCAATTTGGATCATATACATAATGATCAAATATAATCGACATAAAATTTAATCCCAGAGTACAACCTTGCCTTTTCCCGGGATATTGATACACATGTTAACTGAATTCTTAAGATGTCATAACGAAATATATTAGCAAAAGCAAGTGCACTTGATAGAATCAGTGCATTGAGCAGCAGCATCGTACAAGCAACAACCTGTAAATTAACTCCTGATGCATCCACAAAAGAGAAGGGGAAAAAACTTATAAAGAAGCCTTCAAACTCAAAACAACAAACCTATAGAAATCCAAAACATCTATAGAAATATAAGGAAAAGATGGTTCAAATCTCTGTAGCACTTGTATAATAAGCTAGTCTCCAAATTCTATAATATAACACAGAAAGATTTAGCATTTGTAGTCCGACTTAATCTTCAGATATGAGATCCTCTAGAGCATGAAGCCTGCCACTCCAATAGAGAGACAACTTATCTCTTAACACTGAAGCAGTTTCGTCAACAATCTTACAGACGTCTTCATCGTAATTAGGGTCGTGGTCGTCCAATGAAAGCGGCTCATCTAGCACCTCGTCTTCCATATCAATAATGATATTATGGAGAATGCAGCAAGCAAGAATGGTTCTCGGTAGTTTATGCTTGTCAGGTCTCCACATCACTCCTTGAATCATCTTCCAATCTTTCTTCAGTTTAGCCAATGCCTTTGGAGCAATCATCCACGTTTCAAAATGTCGTTCATTGAAGTTGGCATCGAATTCTGGAACTTCTTTCTCCTGATAAGGCGTGACAAGCCAGGGAAGTAAGGGAAAACCCGAATCACCAACTATATATTCCCTTACTTCTGTACCGTCTGAGAGCTTTATCTTATTTCCATTCAGCCTATTTCCTTTCTCACAGAGCAAAAAGAATGTTGAACTGCAGAGCACTGAGGAGTCGGTCATTTTTCCTGGCCATCCGATTACTACATCTCGGAACCTCATTTCTGGATCAACAATTGCTTGTAAAACCATGCTAGAATTTGAGGTCCTATCAGCCCAAATATCGTTTTTGTCAGATGTGGATGACATCATCCTTATGTGGGTGATGTCAATTGCTCCACAGCAATTGGGAAGACCTCCAATACTCAAAAACTTAGCCTTTATATCAGCCATTTCTTCTTCAGTGCAAGGCCATCTGAGGTGGTGAAGGCCATTTATTTCAAGGCATTCCACAAAACACCATGTAACTTGAGAGACAGAGGAGCGGTTTAGACCAAATGAATCTCCTATTGATACCAGCGACTCACCAGATCTTAGTCGTCTTATAGCTATAGCTACTCGATCATATAAGGACAATCGAGTCCCATCCATAAAACTGAAGTTCCTCGACTTGGCCAACATGGGCTCCTTCACAAGTGAGCATACATAGTGGAAAGTTTTTCTGGATATCTTTAAAATAGATTCGAATGTATCCAGATCTTTCAATGGACCTGCAGAGACATAAGAGAGTACATAAGTATTACTATAGAAACATGAGTGTGTACTTCTAAAGCTAGTACATAAAATAAGAATATTGATGAAAACATATGTTACCTAAATTCAGAAATAGCACTTGGAACTAGTACCATGGATGACATAAATAAATAAATTCTGAGCACATCTGAAATACATGTATGTAGCAATATTTGTTATTTACCCCTTAGTCTCTATGTTTCTTTTCCAAATTTCTGTAACAGAACAAGGAAAATTATACTTTCCTGTCGAAAACAAACTTCATGAACAAACTAAACTTCCTTCTACCTATATTAACTGCATAGATGCAAGGACCGGCTCAGTGAAGGACTAATACTAACAGATGAGTCCAAGTGCTGTGATTTCTTTCTTTTCTCCCTTTCATATTTTCCTATCTACTTTAAAAAATCAAACCAGTCGTCATTCATCAGTGAGCACCATTTCAATGTTAGTGAAAACAGACCCAGCTTCCATGGTAATGGCACATCAAAGATTACTTGTTTTGAGACTTATAAACTTCAGACACGGCGAACTCAAGTTTAAGTGAAATGGCATGGAATTGAAGGATAATGCAAAACAATAACGAGGATGCAGAAATTCTTTTGCTGAGGTACATAATGGAGATTAATCCCGAGAAGACTGCTATACCTCAAGCATGGGAGAAATAACACACACGTGGAGATTTAGAATATGAAGGATACATGTTCAAACTTAGAAATGCAGTAAGTACCTCTTCCCAGTGAATAATATAAAGCCCTTTTAAGATTTGTTGATACAAGATTTTACTGCACAGCTGTATAAACAAATCTGTAAATTAGAAGTGGAACTTAACATCTTTTTTTTTTCTTTTTTTTGGCAGACACTGTACGACAACCAGATATTCATCCCTCAAGTCATATTTTGATGCCCCAATTTTTCATAAGTAACTTGGGTACGTCACAAACATAGTGCTTGCGACCGTATAATATGTTAAATTTCTTTGCAGAACTTCATTCTCATGAAATCCAAAATGAGCCCTCTTCCATGAACTAGTGGTTTACAAACACTGGGCCTAGTTTAAGGAATTCAATTTAGAATGTGAAAGATGTATCTCCTACATCTCTTGTGATCAACTTTATGCAATTAAAAATTATGATGTGATCTATTGGATAGTTTATGAAAAAAAAAATTTATATGTGACATTGTATTTAGATCCTACATGTCAATCTAGCAAATTCCCAACAGGAAAAATCATTATTTCGAGTAACAGCAGAAAACTGAAGGGAAATCATAACCAACGTGATATTGAAAATTTGCAATTTTCTTAATTGCATACAGTTTGAAAGACACCAGATGTAGTAGTGTCTTAAATCTATCAGACAGAAAACACCTTGAAAGTACAAGCAATGCAATTCAGAAAAATTTACTTCCCTAAGATTAAGCTCTTCCTGTTTAGGGAAGACAGCTAGTTTATTTTTTAACTAGCATATTTACAAAAATGAATTGATCTGATTATAACATGGAAACTAATCAATATATCCAACAACATTGTAACATTGGTACAATTCTCTTAAAAATGATAAAGTTTCACCTGATCTTTTCATTTAACTTGTCATTACTTTTTTTTTTTTCTATTTCTGTGTGTGAGGTAAAAATGAATCTGGATTGTTCTCTAGCCCAAGAACAAGTTTTACTTGTTAAGCCAGAATTCAGCATCTTATTTTTCTTGAGTGTTCACCGCAATGTAGATATACAATCAGCTTCATTTTCCTAATTAAAGAACATATACATCAAAATTTACGATTTTCTTTTGCCCAAGTAGGACTTGTATACGGTATTATGAAATCTTTACATTGTTCAAAACCGAAACTAATACACGAAAAAAAAAAAATGGACGATACATTGAAGCTAATCAAGCAATTCAATATCTACTCTCCTGCCCATTTACAGTAAGTCATAAATTGAATTGTTAGGTCAAGGAAGGCTCCTAATCTCTAAAATCAACAAATTGGGGATTTATTCCTTACATATCTAAATGCATTTGCAAAAAAAAAAGCAAATAACTTCAGAGAGTTTAATCATAAGGCAAATCAGGTAATCAACAAGTAAATTCAATAAAAAGAACCATTGAAATTCAGATAACAGACACAGACTAGCATAAATTTCATTCACAGCACAAGTGATCAACAAAAACAACAGCAACAAACAATATCATCATAAAAAATAAAAACTATAAATTTTCAACAAGCAGTAAATAAATAATATACAAAGCAAAGAATTTAAATAAATTATAAGAATCTGAGGGATTTATATACCAGCAATCCGCTTGGAGAATTCAGCCCACCAATCAAGAAACCCATCTTCAGAAGACCCAGAAGTTAAACTCCTTCCAACATCCTTAATTTTCTGCATCTTCCTCTTCCTTTTGTATCCTTTTACAGGACCCATCAGTTCTCAGAAACCCAATTGAATTCAAACCCAGAAACCAGAATCAATAAAAAAAACATAAAAAGCAAAGTCAGATATCAAAAATAAAAGCTACCCATTTGTGAAAAAACAAAGATTGAAGCATGAACAAGTCGAAGAAGGAGAAAAAATAAAAAATAAACATGCAAAAGTGTATAAACGGGGAGATATAAAGGTCTGTTGTGGTGTGACAATGGTCTATGTGTCTGTTTCTGGATGTTTGAAGCATGCAAAGTTGAGGACTTTTCTTGAAATCTGAAGGGAGATAGAAAATGGTTTAAGAATTAAGACAACGTGACGAGGGACTTAGAGTAATGGACAATGGTATATTAGTCCTCTTTCATATGTAGTTTTCTTTATATATATATTTTTAAGAGGAAAGAAGCGAAGAAGAAGCCTTTATTTAGGTGTTTGGCCATACCATTATATATAGTGAAGTGATAATTTCATTATTTTCATTTTTATTTTTTTATTATAATAAATAAAATCTTTCATTTTAAGACATGGAATATATTTTTATGGTGTCTTCTTTATTTTATTTGCTTTATAAGTAATAAAAAAGTCAAAAACTGTTCATTAATAAGATACGCTTAAAAGTAGTGGACATTTTTTATAAATATTAAAGAAAAATCACACGAAGAGAACAGATCTAGCGTATTAGAAAATCTCGCTGCATACGAACTCAAGTAATGCGGTTTATTAAACAAGCCCAAGAAATTAAATGTTGCTAATTAGATTTAAATTGAATTAGATACGACAAATATCTGTATAATTTATATTAGATATCTACATTACACCGCTTTTATATTTCATTTGTTTTGAAAAAAGAGTAACATTTCATTTTATTTGTACTAGTTTGTGAAATTTTAAAATTCAAATTGTGTCAATAGTTTAACAATATTTTAGTATAATAAAAAACTTAATTTATTAAAATTTTAATATATTTTATAATATTAATTATTGTCTAATCGAAATCACTCAAATTGAAACCAAATTAATTAGACATTTTAAAATATTATTTTCTTCTTTTCGGAACGGAGGGATTAATAAAAGGCAAAACAAATGAAATATTCCATGTATTTTCTATTTGGTTTCAACTTAGTCCACGTATTTTTTAATTATCATTATAGTTTCAATTTGATCCAACATGATAAAATAAAATAATAAATTACTATTAACTTGAATTTTTAATGCAGTTTTAATTAAATAACAAGGTTAAAAAATGTCCCTCTATAATATTTTAATTGAAATTACAGATTTTGCATTTAAAAATAAGTTAATTTAAATTTCAAAACGCTGTAGTTAATTCTTTATTTTAGACTTTGCATTTAAAACTTAATTATTTTAATTTAAAATGATTAAATTTGTCCTATAATTTAGTATATAATAAAAGTATATTCTTTTACGTTTGAGGAAAAAGATATATCAATATTAGTGAAAGGTAATTTTTTTAAAAAAAATATCATATTAATTGGAGATCACAGTCATAAATCTCTCAATTCGTTCGAACATATCTATAAATAATTGATTATTTATTATTATTAAAATTTTAAAATATGTATAGATTTTCTTAAATATGATAATGGCCCGAAAATATGATAATTTTGTTTAAAAAAATAAATTTTTACTAAGATTGATAGATTTTTTTTCTCAAATCAATTTTAACGCATTGAAATAAAATTAGTTAATTTTTAAATGCAAAGTCTATATTTTTAAAATAATATAGGAAGGGACATTTTTTAACCTTGTTATTTAATTAAAATTCCATTAAAAAACCAAGTCAATAGTAATTTATTATTTTATTTTATCATGTTGGATCAAATTAAAACTATAAAAATTAGTATAAGAACTATAATAATTAAAAAATATATAGATTAAATTGAAACTAAACATTAAATACATGGATTATTTCATTTGTGTTGTCATTAATAAAATATAACAAATGGCCTAACAAACATTGTAACTTGTATGCGTCTTATTAAATAGCGTCTTCTTTCCTACTCTTTCCTGTTTTTATTACGTGTTATCTCCTGACAAATATAATAACAAAAGCTTAAAGTCATCCTCATTAGTAAAATACGTTTAAAGTAGCATATATCTTTTCATTTCATAATATTGTCTCGATAGTCAAATTTATTAATTTAATGCACCAAATTAATATACGGAAAACTAATTGTACAATTTATATTATTTGATGCCTATAATTTTCTTTTTATTCACTAAAACATAGTAAACCTGATACGGTGTGCAAGGGAAAAACAAAGAAAAAATAAAGATTGCTCGAGTATCTCGAATTTTAAGATTTTGAATTTTGGATTGCGAAAGAAAAAGTAATTAAAGTTTACCAAGTGACTATGCACAAAGCACGACCGTGCACAATATTGACATACAAACGGAGTAATCTCAAATGATGCACACGATTTTATTTTACTTTTGACTGCAATTTTTTAAGTTATTTTTGACTTAGTTTTGGTTTTGATTTTGTTTCCTTGTTTTATTATTTAATTCCTATTATGTTTAGATTTGTGTTAGTCATATAAAGACTTTGTAATAGGGTTTTGTCATTATCAGTTCATTATTATCCATCTTTTAATTAATATAAGTGAATTTTTTTTTATTTTAGAATTATCTTTCAAAATTGTTTTGCTTTATAATTGTGTGTTTACGAAAAACACAAGAATTATTCGTACAAGTAATCTTGCCTATTGCATCTACCCCGTGTCAACATGCCACATTTTAACACGTACTGCATCAAATTACCATGTTTTCTTACATCATATTTTCTCTACTTTTATCTATTAAATTAAGAAAGAAATTACTACCGTATAATAAAGAATTTTATAAAATATTCTCATTAATAAGATAAGGTTAAAAGTAGAACACAATATTCTACGATATTATCTTAGTGATCGATTTTGATTTTACCAATTAAATTACGATAAAATAGCTTCACAATTTATATTAAGTATTGAATGTACATTTTGATATCTACAATTCGCTACTTATACACTAAATATGATAAATGCCATATTGTGGCAGCGTCGTAAATTTGTATAATGTCAATATGGGGCACAACCTAGATTATGCAATTATTAATATAATTCTTTTCTTTTTAGTTATTCGAGGTACAGAATTGTAATCGGTTGTTTTCCCCTACTGTTACTAGATAAATAATATTAATATCTTAGAACAGAAGGGAAAAAGAAACCATTCGCAACTCAACAAAATGATCAAAAAAAAGAAAAGAATTATATTAATAATTGCATAATCTAGGTTGTGCCC
>CM025787.1:30904987-31243254 GCA_014636745.2 Centella asiatica
TATATATATATATATATATATATATATATATATATATATCGAATGATCTATTACTAACGTTAGAAAAATATTTTGTTTTTTTTAACTTTATTTTTACCTTTGAATATGAAAATGACGGTGAAATGTTATGATAAAACTTTTATATCTACTACAATTTATAGGGGATGTAAATCTCAATTTTTTTACGTCAGCCACAAATTATAACAGACGTAAAAAAATTGAGAAAAGAATTTTGTCCGCCACAAAGTGGACATAAAAAAATTAGGAAATTCGTCCTTCACAAATTGTAGCAAACTAAAATCCTAATTTTTTTACGGCATGCATAGAAAAAGATTGAAACTTCGTCCACCACAAATATTCATCGTCTTCTTCATCGAGTTTCGGTCTTTTGAAACTCTCAATCATATGTATTTTTATATATCGCTTTAATTACAAAACTAAATATGATATTTGTTTATTTAACACGTTAATGGACATCGTTATGAATATTATGGATGTAAACTTGTACGTCACACCATGAACATTATCATAACCACTTCAAACCAGAATTGAAGAAAAAAGTTAAAAACTTATGTTTCTAATTCGCTATAAAAAAAGATGTATGTGTTTTGGAGTTTATGAAAACTCTCATTTGTGATGAATCAAAGATTTCAAAAGATTTAGAAAATAGAACATTTCTGTACCAATAAATTGTGGTAGACGAAAAAAATTTAGAAATTTGCGTCCGCTACAAATTGTAACGGACGTAAAAATCTCTAAATTTATCTCACCATCCTATTTAATTTTAAACGGTAGAAATTAATTTTAAAAAAATATTATCTTTTTTTTAATTCTAACCATGGATCATTCCTCCTGTGTGTGTGTGTCTATATATATATGATACTATTAAATACGGTGAGTGAATATTTTGGGGGAGGAAAGATGACAGATTTATTAATTGCCCATCTGTCCTGGCAATACGGTATTAATATCTTATGAATTCTTATCTAACTAATATTTTGGTCCGGTATAACTATTGACTCAGGAAGCCACATTACAGTAAAAACGTCAAAATAGAATTTCTTCTATCCAAAAGTGAAAATAAAATAGACCAAACGATTTATTGTTAAGATGCAAAACAAACATTTTAAAGTTATTGAGTTTATCGGCCGTTTGAACTATACCGTACAACAAAATTTATCATATGAATAATAAAATTAAATGTTAAATAAAGATTTTTAGATAGCAAATATCGTTCCCAATTTATGATTGAATTAGTTCTATACAAATTAGAAGGAAAAAGTGAGTACGCAAATGTGCATAACACGTAGTTTCAAGCACAATTCCAACAAAAAAGTGTTTTAACGATATATAATGTGAGAAATTAAAATTTTTGTTCCAGTATTAACAACTGTTAGGTCCGAATGAGAGGAATTCAGTGCCTTTTAAATAGAGACTCAAGTTCGAATATTGTGAACATAGAAAAGAATGGTAGGGACCGAAATTCGATTTCAAATTAGTCTGAATTTAATTGACTATTGAATATTGACACAACAATCAAAATAAATCTTGTTGAGGTGTAAGAGTTCACATTTCATCTGCGATCAGAATGTCTACTAAAATTATGAACCGTCACAATGCAGTTTTATGTGGTTTTATCGATAGGGACTATAATACGGACATAGCACAGATGCGGTTAGGAAAATTTGAAAGATAATATTCATTTCGTTCAATTTAAGCGACTATGGTATATCTTTGGAACAAAAAGATCTGGAAAGGACATTCAATCAAACTTTTTGAACATGAACCAAGTTTCTATTCCCATTGATCTGTTTCGAATGGTGTTACATTTCATCCCTCGTAAGGTATACATGCATACACCTTGATAATAACTTTTCAAAAAAAAAATGAAAAATATTCTATTTGGACACGATTATCATTCATCAGAAGTAAGATTAACTGGAGCATGAAGCCTACCATCCAAATAGAGAGACAGACTATCTCTCAACACTGAAGCAGTTGCGTCGACAGATTGACAGACCTCTTGATCATAACCAGAATCATGGTCATCGAATGGAGCTGATTCATCCAGCGCCTCACCATTCATATCAATACCGATATTATGGAGAATGCAGCAAGCAAGGATGGTTCTTGGTAGTTTGTGCTTGTCAGGTCTCCACATCACTCCTTGAATTATCTTCCAATCTTGCTTCAATTTAGCCAATGCCTTCTGAGCAACTATCCACGTTTTAAAATGTCGTTTATTGAAGTTAGCTTTGGATTCTGAAACTTCTGTATCCTGATAAGGCGTGACAAGCCAGGGGAGTAAGGGAAAGCCCGAGTCACCAACAATATATTCCCTTAATTCTGTACCGTCGGAGAATTTGATCTTATTTCCGTTGAGCCTATTTCCTTTCTCACAGAGCTCAAAGAATGTTGAACTGCAGAGCACTGAAGAGTCTGTCATTTTTCCCGGCCATCCAGCTACTACATCTCGAAACTTCATTTCTGGATCCACAATCGCCTGTAAAACCATGCTCGAATTTGAGGTTCTGTCAGTCCATATATCATGTTCTTCATTTGATGTGGATGACATCATGACGTGCGTGATGTCAATGGCTCCACAGCAATTAGGGAGGCCTTCGATATTCATAAACTTGGCCTTTATGTCGGCCATTTCTTTTTCAGTGCAAGGCCATTGGAGGTGGTGAAGGCCAGTTTCTTCGAGGCATTCCACAAAACACCATGTAATTTGAGAGACGGTGGAGCGGTTTAGACCAAATAATTCACCTATTGATACTAGTGACTCACCAGACCTTAGTCTTCTTATAGCTATAGCTACTCGATCATTTAAGGACATTCGAGTCCCGTCCATAAAACTGAAGTTCCGCGACTTGGCCATGGGCTTCATCACAAGTGAGCATAAGTAGTTAAAAGTTTTTCTGGAGATCTTGATAACGGATTCAAACATATCCAGATCTTTGGATGGAGATAGATTTCCTGCAGAGATGCAAGTACAGTACATAATATAACTACAGAAACATGAGGGTGTCCTCCTAAAGCTAGTAGATAAAATAAGAAATTTGATAGAAACAAATACATCCAAGTGATCCAGATGAGGTCAGAAAAACTTATGTTATATAAATTCCTAAATAGTAAATAGTGCTCAGAAATAGTACCATGGACAACATAAGTAGACAAACTCTAAGCACATCTGAAATGCATCTGTACCAACATTTTTTCCTCTTTGCAAGTTTACCACATGCGCAAATTCAGCAACAACAAAAAAAAAAAGAAGAAAAGTTTACCACATTTCACCAATTATATAAGCAAAATAAAATGAATTTGGCACTCTCTGTCAGCAGCTATGCCTTTCTGGTAACAGTTATTTACCATTTCATTGTCGCTTCATGCGCATTTCATAAAAAAAGATTTAGAATGGTCCTCTTATCCCTTAGTCTTTATGTTTCAATCATGAAATAAAAACAAGGAAATAATAGCTTTGCAGAAGTCATTTTCTTTGATAATACTTTCCTGTCTCATGAAATTATGTTTGCTCATGAAATAAGAACAAGGAAATTAAACTTCAGGAACACACTAAATTTCTTTGTAGCTACATTAACTACATAGAGTCAAGGACAGATTCACTAAAAGGACTAATACTGACAGATGAATCCGAGTGTTGCAGCTTCTCTCTCTCTCTCTCTCTCTCCCCTTTCTTTTTTTTCTGCCTTCTTTTACGAAATCAATCCAGTTGTGTCATCTATCAGTGAGGATCATTCCAGTGTTAATGAAAACAATTTTTTTTCATTCTTCTTTTACGAAATCAATCCAGTTGTCATCCGTCAGTAAGCATCATTCCAGTCTTAAAGAAAACAGATGTTGTTACCATCGAATGGCACAATGGAGATAATAAATACCATAAGTAATGCTAAACCGCACAACTATAGTGCAGAAAAACTAAAAGACATATGTATGTGTATGTAACTACGTATATAACACTGTGTGTGTCTGTAAGGACTGATCTATAGGAAAGTTGTTAGCAACCTTCTGTTCCATTGTGCAGTTAAAGGTCATCAGCGACAGAAGGTTTCCCTGGATCCTTCTCCATATATATAAATATGCACATACACATCTAGGCAACCTATGTTATAACGAGGATGGAAAAATTCTTTTGTGGAAGTATATGATAGAAATTATCCCAAGATATCTGCTACATCTCGTATACATGAGAAAGAAACACGTGAAAACAAGAATTAGTATATAAGGATACATGTTCTAAGTGTATTAACTAATCTTCTCTCCCCAACAGAAATAACACGTGGTCATAATCTTATAATTTGTTGAATTTCTCTATAAAACTTCATTTCTCATGAAATCCTAAATGAGCCATCTTCCATGAAGCACAAACACTAGGCCTAGCTTTAGATGAATACCATGCTGATGTATAGTGTCAAAAATGTAAATTCCTATGACTCCTATGAACAATTTCATGCAATTACAAATTTGTCAGTTGGATCGTTTATTCTGTGACTACAGATTGTTTGCATAATTGCATTACATCAGAACATCAGGCAAATTAAAGGATCTAAATTCCCACTCCCTCAATACATTGTCTGCAGATCCTATATGGAAATCTAACAAATTCCCAAAGGAAAACAGTATAAGTTCACATAACAGCAGAAAACTGAAGGGCAATCATAACCAACATCCGATTGAACATTGCAATTTTCTTAATCGTTTAAAGTTCCACTCGAAGAAATGAGATGATGTATTGGTATTTGATCAAACCCTTACGAGACAGAAAACAAGTAGAAAGTACAGTATAGACAATTATCATATATACCCACTTCCTAAAGATTAAGCTCTTCATACTTAGGAAAGAGAGCTAGTCTTTGTTTTTCACTAGCATTATTAGAATAAATGCATTGAGCTGCTAATAAGTAATAACATGGGAAATAATGAACAAAGCCAACAACATTGCAGTTTTGAAATTCTTTTCTAATATTTATTCTTTTTTTTGGTCTTATGTGGTAAAAATGAATTTGGAACGTTGTCTACCCAAAAAAATAAATAAATAAATAAAATTTATTTATAAGCTTGAATTCAGCATTATACTTTCTTTGATTGTATGCCGCAATGTAGATATGCAAACTACTTCCTTTCCCTAATTCAAGAACATAAACATAAAAATTAAAATTAAATATTTTCCTTGAGCGCCCTTAGTACTTGTATACAATATTACGAACTCTTCACATGGTTAAGACCCAAACCAACACTTGAAAATATGAAAACATGGAAAATGTAAAGTTTATATCACTGGGATCCTAAGTTTATAAATTTACGAACTATTTAGAGTGAAGTCATAAATTTGATAGTTAGGTCAACCCGTCAAGGAAGGCTCCTAAGCTCTAAAGTACAGATTGGGGATTTTATTCATTAGACATATAAATGCATTTGCAATAAAGCAGCAAATAACTTTAGTAAGAGTTGAATCAAAAGGCATTTCAGATAATTTAACTAATAATTCAATTAAAATACAATTAAATCAGAACCAGATACAAACTAGCACAAGACAGTAAGTGATCAACAGCAGCAGCAGCAACAAGCAATATCATCATGTAAAAACAGTGAAATTTCAACAAGCAATAAATAAACAACACAAAACACGAAAGATTAATAAAGAAATTTATAAGAAACTGAAAGATTTATATACCAACAATCCTCTTGGAGAATTTAGCCCACCAATCAACAAACCCGTCTTCAGAAGACCCAGAAGTTAAATCCCTTTCAAAATTCTGAATCTTCTCTATCTTCCTCTTCTTTCTGTATCCTTTTACGGGACCCATCAGTGCTCAGAAACCCAATTGAATTCAAACCCAGAAAACTTCAACGCCCAGAATCAATTAAAAACATGAAAAACATAGTCAGATATCAAAAATAAAAGCTACCCATTTGTGAAAAAACAAAGACTGAAGCATGAACAAGTTGTGAGCAGTAGAAAAAATAAAAAATAAACATGCAAAAGTGTATAAACGGGGAGATATCAAGGTCTGTGCGGTGTGACAATGGTCAATGTGTCTGTTTTTGGATATTTGAAGCATGCAAAGTTTGAGGAATTTTCTTGAAATGTCAAGGGAGAGAAAATGGTTTTCGGGAGGAATTATGAGAAATCTAATAAAGCTAAAAACCTTTGGGCTGGAGTTTGTCTAAGACAATCAGACGAGGGACTTGAGAGTAATGGACAATGGTGTTACTACCCTTTTCATCGTTTTCTTTTTGTATACATCTAAGAGGAAAAAAATGAAGAGGTTGCTTCTTCTTTATTTTTTTTTTTTTTTTTGTGTGTGTTCTTAATGTAAAATGAAGAGGTTGCTTTAATTTAGCTACAATAATGATCTTTTAATTATTTATATTTATTTCATTCGGTGTATATGCTTTATATTATTTATAGGTTACTCTTACATTTTTTGGTTCTAAATTTAAGATTTTATATTTGAAGTACAATGATTATATTTTTTGTGCATTTTCCTTGGAATTTCGTATGAAATATAGATAAAAATTAAGATAATATGTGCTGATTTTATTTTTATATTATAATTATTATTAGATTCCATTAAATTTATTATGTAATATAAAATTTTGATAAGAGTAAATTGTATTGCACCACATGTAATTTAGTCTGATTTGCATTGTACTATCTGTTGTTTAAAAACTATCAGATAATCGCATGTGGTTTTAAGAAATTAGCAATTACCACTTATCTGTAGTTAAAAATAACGATAAACGAATTGTTTTTAGAGAATTAGCGATGAATTTGTGGTAATTCACTAAATTTTTAAAACCACATATAATTATTTTGTATTTTTAAATGACATGTAGTACAATACAAATCAAACTAAACTACAAGGAGTGCAATACAATTTACCATTTTAATTTCTTTTAGTTATTTTATATAACTTCATCGATTAATATATACTAGTTTTGTTACCATGTGTCAAGCACAGGTTCTATTTTTCATAATTGTATATTTATATAAACTAATTTTAAAAATTAACTAATTTGTATATTTTTAATTACTGTAAATACTAATGATGTTTGATTTGTCAATTTAGTTAATTTTTTCTTTTTAAATTTTTTATAAGTATTTTGCTAGATTATTTAAATGTATATTTAATAAGCTTTTTTACATTGTTTCTCTTAATTATATATTTTAGTACATATTTTAATAAAATTTTATTACTTAAAAGGTTATGAATTTTAGAACTCTGTGTGAATTGGTTTATTACATAATAATTGTAGTTGATTACAAATTAAATTTTAATTGGATAAGTGATAAGTAATTTGAAACTAAATTATAATAAAATGGGAGAATGTTTAGGAATAAGATTTTAATTTGTCTTTTTTCTAATTTGTTCATAATCAATTTTATTGAATATTGAATCATGTTGGAATGATGATTGAGTAAATTTAGGTACATATTTATGAGATTTTGGATAAAATTTTTGTTTGAATTTTTATATACTAAATTATATTTGTTATAATTAATATTTTTATAAGTATTTTTTATGTTTAGAATGGTCATTTTTTGTTAAATAAGCATATTTGGAATGACATCTAAATGAATTTGAATTTAATAATAACACAATAAATTTTTAATGAGTTTCTAGATTAGTGTTAAAAAAAAAAAGAGAGAGGTTATATTTGTATAAATATTTTTATTATGATACTATATTTCCTAAAATTTGTTTAGAAAAAAGTGGTTATCGCTCAAATATGCAATATTTTTAATATCTTATTATTAATTAAATATTGATAACAAATTTTATGAAATTTATTTATTTCTTGAACATATAATTGTCAATTAAATATGAAATATTAATAGCTACAATATGTGTGTGTGTATATGTGTGTGTGTGGATCAAAAAGAGTTATAATTCATACTTATTTATGAATTAGACTAATTAAGATTATGTCATTTTAATTAAAATTTTAAAAATAAAATAAAAAACAATCAAAACAACATTGTAGCTTTAATTAGTCTAGTTCCTCACGAATAAATATGAACTATTATTATTCACGTTGCAGTCTTGGTACAATCAATATATTGAAACTAGTAGTGCCATTTGCCCAACTTAATAATGTTTCTAGACCAACAAAAATGGATGTGGGGATGGGTTTAGCCGGTTGCAGTGGTTTGGGTTTTGTATTTGGGAGCAGATTGGGCTTTACTTTATCTTACTGGGCCTTACCGAGCTAACTCTATAGCAAATCTTGAGCCCGTACACAAAAGAGTTTAAAATTTCAGAACAGTGCCCACATTTTCTAATTATTTTCTATAAATGTATTTACTTTTTATAAGTTACTATTTTTTAGTATATTTTCAATGTATTTTGAAAACTACCGTTTATAAATTACTATATTTGCAGTTGTTATGAAATTAATAGAGGGAAAAATAATTATCCCCTAACTCTATCAACATTAACATCTCATCGCGTATACTCTATAGTATGTCTATATTCACTCCTAATGAGAATCAAATACATATGATTTAGAATGGATGAATTGTATTTTTCCAAACAAAATTTTAAACTCTACATAGATAATTAAGAATATATGCATAGGGTTTAAGGTAATTCACCATCTTTCATTTTTTAAATCTAACCCACTAGTTTTATATTTATAAATTTATAATTTATTTAAAAAATTTAACGATACATATTGAAAGTATATCAGAAGATAGAGGGTGAATAAATTTGCTTATCTTTTTATGGTGTATTATGGTTTTTATAACTATGTCAAATTTATACATTTTCAAATATTAAAATTCATTAATTTTTACATGATTATAAGAACTATGTAAATGAGTGCTATAAATTTTTTAAAAAATTCACTTTTTGTATGTCATTTCAATCTATATGATTAAATTTTTCTCATATATTTTGAAAATCATAATATGGCACAAGTGGACAAGATTATAAAAATCAACTATAACTCAATTCACTTCTCTTTTTTTTTTTGGGTTAAATTGACTCAATTCAATTCACTTTTTTATACACACACGTACGTGTGTGTGTGTGTGTTGGGGGGTGGGCGCGGAGACCTAAACTCAAAAACCCAAAGTAAAAGCTAATGTTTCCAGTCAATCAATCGGAGTGCGTGGTGTTTCTGGAATTATATATCCAGCGACCAGCAGATAAATGCAAGTAAAAGGAGCTACGTACGTACACAAAATAAAAGGTATAGAAAATTAAACCAAGTCAATCAATCGACCGAGGCAAAAGCTTTTGTCCACCACATGGAGATGGTACATACACAAAATAATTAACTACAACGCACATGCTTCAACAAATTAAATCAAGAGCCACACATCACTCACACACACACACACACAGAGTACAGAAAAAGTTTGTTTGCCTAATTTCATTCACTCTTTAATGTACCTGTTTGGCGTGACTAGGACGCTACCATTTTTCTCGATACTGCTTCAACATAATTTTGTTGCACTTTTGACAATTTCCGGGGGGCTAAATCCAGTTATATTGTTTTGATTGAGTTTTTATCTACAATTTTATATATTCTTATACAATTGTTTTTATGAAAAAAATCGTGATTGAATTTGAAATTTGATAGAGCAATACATGATAACCATCTATTAAATTAATATTAGTCAGTAATCTCGACGTAATAATCCTTTTTCCCCGCACATAGTTCATTTTATGCTAGGGTAAAGATATAGAGACGAATTCAGATTTATATATAGAATAGTCTTGCTTACCAGCTGCATATTCAGCATTGCACGGAAAATATAGTTAATATAAGATTAGCGATGGTTACAATTATTATTAAAAACTCTCAAGCCTCTCTCTATATATTTTCTTCTAACGTATAGACTGAACAGGAACCGACTAACCCAACTGAACCGGTCCAATGCTAGAATTAGGAGTAAACATTTTTTTTTTTTGGTGGTGCGGATTTCTAAACTTCATACTACTACTACTTATTCCTCTACTCTCTCCATGAGATGGAGTTAATTGAATATATATATATATATATATATATATATATCAACTAGTTGTAGACTTTTGAATCCTTGGCCTCCTCGGAATGCACTTGCCACTCACTGATCCCATTTCATTTTCCTTCACTTCCATCCGCGAGCTTCTCCTATATGCACAACCCAAACAAACCAAACCTACTTGATCAGAAATTATTAATTTGTGCAAGCATAATTTTGTGAACAATAATTAATCCATTTATATATATATATATATATATGAATAAAGTTGAATATATACAAGAAACGAACCCAATGCACAAGCTAGGCTCGCGAGTGGGTAAGTTCAAGTCTTAAGAGAAAGAAATGGAGTAAATTTAAGGTATTAATTTTTTCTGTCAAATTTTGAAGTATAAACTGAATCCCTCCACATGGAAGGATTAATGACTGCAAAAGTTGTGCGATTCAGTCATTATCATCAGTATGTTGGAATAAAGGGATTTTGATCTGCTCTGCTCGTATTTAATTGTCAACTGCTGCAAATCTCCGTATAAAGTCCCCAATGCCACAGTACTGTGGCAGAGAACAGAGAACCAAACCAAAATAGTAACACGAAGAAAGTCAACTTACAAAGATACGGAGTATTTGGTTGGCCATCACGTCCACTTATTACATGAAAGGAAAAATAATGTTGACAACTGATTAATGTTCGAACAACAGTTTTTGAAGAGGGAAATGGAGTAATTAAAGAAAGAGACTGATCGAGAAAGACACACCCGAAGAGAAGACGATACGTCATGTTTGACACGTTGCAATATTACTTTCTAAAAGTTTTCAGACTAATCCAACTTAATTACTGTTCTCCACCGTTAACACTTTAGAATCAACTAATTTAGACTAATTTTAATTAATGCTTATTTATATACACCACGCAGGTGTGTTAAATTACCACCTAAATCTGCTTAGTGTCTTTCATAACTCAATATCACTGGTCATTAGGCGAATAAAAGGGAGAAGGGTGAAAAATCAAGCAAACTTGTATGTATAGCTGGGCTTTGTCATAAATGGGTAGAAAAAGTTGGTTTCAAAGCTGAAGTCAGGACAGATATGATACCAGAAATCACAGTGTGTACGTTCTGATTTCAAATCTTTGCAGTAATAATAGAATCAATGATTCACCTTTCTTTAGATTGTAGAACTTCTTGTCAAAGAGTTTGTAACTATATAAAAGAAGTTTCTGTTAATTTTTGTGAGCTTAAGAATTTCCTCTTTCATTTTAAACAAGACCAACAAATTAAGGTGGTTAAAGAGTAGCAGTATTAATTCTACCAATTGAATCAGCAAGAAGCATCAACAAAATCACAGCAAGAGTATAGCGTATGCAATCTGAATAAAACATGATTAACCCATGACTTTTAATAGAGATTAAATTATTTGGTTAAGTTAAAATTACCCCATTCTATGTTGACGGTATGACAACTAGCCAAGTCACTTTAACTAATATTAAGGTCAACTCGCTCTTTATAAGTTTTAATTACACTTCCTTATTATAGGGGTGAAGACTATTAAGTAAGATTATAAACTCTGTAAATTAGAGCTGAAAAAGCAACCTCCTCTGCCCCACATGATATTACCTTATTATTGGTTTACTAACTAACCCCTTGACTAATTTCTGTGTTAGATTTTTTGGCAAACCCACAGGAATTACTTTACTCAGGATTAATTTGATTAAATTATCAAACGTAACCCATACCAAAAAAGGTCAATTAGTAGTTGAAAAGGGAGTTTTGTAACTTTTGTTTCTTTAGAAAACTGAAATAACTCTACTACTTTACAAGAGCCTAAAACTTTTGAGGAGAAGCAAACAAAAAAACCTATGCATCATGTGACTGAAACACTGCAAAGTGCAAGTCAGAACAGAACCACTTATGTACATTAGTTTCATTTCAAGACAAAGGAATTCAACAAACACCTCTAAAACAAAAGCTAAAAACAGCAATCACTCTTTACCAACTTATAATACATACAAAAGATAACATAAATACTTAGACATAAATATACATTATCATCCAAGGATAATTCATTTAAAACATTCTATATTTTCCATATAGTTTAGCAGACATTTTTAAAAAATGATTTAGATAAGATATTTATCATCATCCGGTCAATTGTATAATTAAAAGGATTTCGTTAGAAAAAATTTTACTCCACATCACAACAATTTTCGCAACAAAAATTGTAATATTGCATTTCAATAGTTAAAAATTCTTCAACATTAAACTCTTGCAAATATCGAAATAATATCAATGATGAAAACATAGTGTTGCGATATTTATCGCAAAAATTGTTGACGCACCAAACAATTTTGCCATTGAAAATATTACAAGTACATTTTACTTATTTACCTGTCTGCGTTGTAAGAAGAAGATCTCTTTAGAGCTGGAAATTCGTCGTTCTTCGTTTCTTGTATCAAGCTTCCACTGAAGTACTCCTTATCCTCTAGTGCCACCTTCACTCCGTTTCCGAGCACGGGGTTTTTGCATTCTTCGTCTCCGTCCTTATCCACCTCTGCACTTCCACGTGGCGGTCGCGGTTTGTACTGTTCCACCAACGAAAATCCCGGGTGATCTTTACTCGTGTATCCGGGCCCACAATCTCTGAACGAGATCGAGCCGCACGTTAGCAGCTGCATCAACACCGTCGATGCTTTCATGCGTCCACTCGGGTGATTATTAGCCGTCAGATCATCCCTACCGTCGCCGACAGCGGAAACTCTGATGAGTTTTCCGTTGGCTTTCATCAGTGATTCTAGTGTTTCCGGACTCGATTCTGACGGCGGTGGAGAAATCTCCTCTCTGCTCAGCTCCGTAGTGTGAGTTTGAGTTTGAGCTTGATTTTGATCTAAATTTCCTTCTGTCTCATCTTCTAGTCCCTTGACTCGTCGCCGGCGCCGCTTCTCCTCCGTCTGAGTTGACGCGTCAGCAGCGGCTGTTCCGGTTGATTCGCAAGTGAAATCGGACTTGAAGACTACCTTATACTCATGGACATCGACAGGGCTCCATGACTGATTTCTCCGCCGCACCACCACCGGAAAGTCGCTTTCCTCGCCGGACTTGAGAATTTCAGACGACGACTGATGCTTAGACGTCGAATTCATCGTGTCCTCAATTTCAGAACCCAATGCACTTTCTAGAAGCTCCGATCCTTTAAGAATATATTCCTGACCGTGAGCTGGATAGATGAAATCATTCTCCGCCAGATCATGCCACACAAATCCATTCTTATAACTCCTGAAAATTATCCACAAATCAGATTCAGAACATTTATACACGTACACACAAATTTCGTGACAATGTATGTAATTATACCTTTTGGAAGACCATGAATACGTTGCTGCCATAGCTTTTCCGCGGAGAGAGTTCAAGCGGTTGATAACATCTGGTAACAAATTAAATTCAGTAATTGTGAAAATCAATTAATTGAAATTAATACAAATATTGATGATTTCGTTTTACCTCGCAGATAGAGACCATCGTCGGGGGAAGAGAGTGGGACTTCAATGAAGTGAGGGTGTTCGAGCTGGCCATTTCGTGAGAGATAGTAAACGACAGGGACCTTTCTAGGGGGTTTGTGTTTGGGATGGTAATGATGGTGGTGGAGTTGGTGATGGGGATGGGGATGAGGCTCAGTCTTCCATATCTTTGTGCGTTCAGGGCTTGTGTCTGATCTCTTGTCATCTCTGTAATATCTGTTCTTAGATAATGATCGTATCTGCAGCTCTGAATTACTTCTTCCTAATCTCGAACCAGAAGCCATGGCCTCCATATTTGGGGCAAGAAGATGATGACAGTAGAAAAGAAGGTATGTGGGAAGTTTTTTGTTAGATGGGATTTGAGAGTGAGAGTGAGAGTGAGAGTGAGGGGTGATGTCAGGGTTTATAACAAGGGGGATGGGGGAGGAGAGAAGGAGGCAGACACGTTCAAAATAGGATGCGGCAGACAAAAACTCCCAAACAAAATTCTTCATACTATTTATTATCATATTGTTTTTTATGTACTCTTTTCTCTGTGGCTTTTTTTTATTTTTATAAATGTTGATGTATTAGTACTGAAGCCTACCAACATTTTTTTTTTTACTTGTAATTTTCATAAAAGGAATATCAATATTTTAAATTTAAAAAGAGAAAAAGCATTTTGAGAAAATGTGCACATGTACGTAGAACTAGTAATCTAAGAAAAATGCAGACTTTTTTTTAACAATGGTGTGAACATTTATATCACACAAAAAGTTGTTAGCAATTAATTGAAGCAATACATGGCAAATGCTATCTATTTCATAGAATGGTAAACCGCATTATGTGCATAGACAAAAGTATGTTTTTGACATTTATAACAAAGAAAAAAATAGAAACTTATAAATCTCACTTGCTATTAGCTATTAGACTTGGCCGTTGTTCTCATTGATTGGTCATCGACTATCTCCTATAAAAAATAACGGAGTTATAGTTTGAACTTTGCAGACTATTGGCCTTTTATGTAACTAGAAAAAAAAATCTCACTAGTTATTAAAAATACTTGTACTCTAATTTGTTTTTTGTAATCGATGAATACATCGATCACAAAAAAAGATTATATCAATCAGTTTAAAGGAATGTATATTTGTAATAATCACTCTTATCATAAATCGGTAGGTCAATCATAATATATTTTATTTAATTCATGATCTATTAAAATTTGTGATTGTTTTTAATTCGAAACTGTTATACCGTGAATAATCAGTATTTTAAAATTCTAATACGGCTATTTTGTTGGGGAAATATGAATCCTTGTCCCTCTTAATTGGTGAAAATGCAATCTCCCAAAAGTGAAAATGCGGAGTTTTTTTGTTATTCTATAATGGTTATGTGCATTAACAAATCGCATAGATAAATATGCAGCACATAAACAATAACCCCTTAAAAGCCCGTTGTGGTATGGTTAATATCATTTATGCACATTTAGTTATAAAAATAATGGTTATGTGCATTAGCATAACTAATGTTATACGGATAAAAAGAATTTAAAATTTAAACAAAACTAAAGGCAGTAATCATTCAATTTATGGAAATTCAGCAGGTTGGTATAACCTACACCTCTTGTTTCCGACCTGATTTGATTACCAAGCGTTTTCATTATTAGTCTAGATCATTTTGATGGAGAATCGAACTGCTAATCGAGCATCTTTCTCTTCTTTTATATTTTAGTGAGGAGATTGATATTTTAGTCTTTTACCGTTAATTATTCTTCTCGTTTTAAAAGTAGAGATACATATATTTATTTATTTTTAACAAAATTAGAGATATATTTTTATTTTTAGAACATAAAAACTATTTTTAAAAATGTATCTTTAATTTAAAAATAGAGGGAGTGTTTGAAAAGCTTGCGTTTAGTTTATACTTTTTCTCTTTTTGATACTTTTAAGAAATCCTATTATCTATTAAAATGAGAAAAATATCATTTTCTTTGATCAATTGTCAAGAGAAAGATGAATTTTATTATGGAGCTAATGGTCAGGCTCTAGTTTACACTTGAGAATTATTTGTTTTGACAAATAATTAAATTATTGAATTTCATTTCAATAAAGTCATATAGCATGATTTGAAAAGTATATATGTACGTGCCTTCTTTACAAAAAAAATAATTATCTCTTATTTAGTCGGAACTGAATCGAGAATATATACATTAAACAAAAACATGTGGCTCCATGTTTTGATGAACCCCCGTTGACTGAAAGCTACTTTCATATCGCGTAGGTTTGAAATTAATTGACAGACCAGCAGAAAGGTCAGTAAGAAATATCAGTGTGTGTGTGTGTGTTTGACTATGGAGTATTGTTGCAATAACAAAAAAATTGAAGAACTACAGCCAAAAAATTTAAGTTTCCAACTACAAATCTACATGCATGGACGGTGGTCTCTTCAAATGGACTATATAGGCTCATCCGACCAATTACCACGTCTACTAATTTCTTAATTTCTTAACTTTTTATTTTCAGAATTACTTCATTTGTTCTTTTTACCCCGAAATACTTCTCGAGTAGTTTCAATTTTAATTTTTTTTATTAATTAAAAATTACATTTCACAAAATATGTTACTCCCTCAGTTCTATAAAAATAGTTAATTTTAAATTTTAATAGATAGCATATTGCATGTTTGATTGAAATTTCATGATTAAATTATAATTTTTTTTCTAAAATTTGATGCGAATGTTCAATTAATAACAAGATAAAAAGATTTCGATAACAAATTTTTAAAAAAATATATATATATATATATATAGCATAATAATAATAATAATAATAATAATAATAATAAATATAAATGTAACACTTTTACACCATTTGCGACCGGTAGTAGTTTTGTACTTTCATAGATGATCAATTTAATTATAAATCTCATAATTTGAAGGTATTGTTCACAATTCAACACTTTAAAAGTTAGTTAGATTGATTGATTTTTATTAATTTCTGGTCTTTTAGGCCCCTTATGTTCCTTATGAACCATCAAAAGTCAAAACATATACCAGTACATTAGTGTAGTACTTGATTCATAGTTTGAAATTTTCTTTGTAATAATATTGTGATGGTTGATGAATTATTGTGTTGCGTAAAGTGTGAAAAGTGAAAACACAAGTCCAAGTCCAATAAAGACCTACCACTGACCCAAAATAAAAAAAAATAAAAAAAAAATAGAGACCTACCTACCGCTACCAACCAGCTGCCTTCAAATTTAGTAGTGAACATTAATAATATAGTTGTATTTATAGTAATATGATTGCACATTTGCTCGTGAATGAGCACCTGCATGTAGCAACATTCTCTGTCTCATTCGTATAATCCCTCTCCTGTACATGGACATTCCCAATATTTAAAGAAATTTTATGTAAATTACTGATTAAGATCTGGAATTTCAGATCCTTATGGGGTCCAAAAATGGTAGAATGAATCTGGTGGGGTACTACTGTATTTAAAGTTGTTAATATAATTTTCGTCTAAATGTCAAAATTTAATAATTGATTTTGAATTTCAAAAACCTAAATAACTTATATATTTAAATATATAATTTGTATGGATTAAATTAACTTTGTGTTAATCGATACAAAAATACAATTACAAAATTTGTAGAATGTTTATACATATTACCAATATCAAGTTTTATTTTCTGAAAACTTCTTTGGTACGAAACACATAAAATATATGTTGAAAATAAATCAATTTTAATTTCTATGTTGAAAATTAATTTTTTATTTTGAAAAAGGACGTAGTATTATTAATAAATTTCTTAAGATAAATCGTTGTTTCATTGTTATCCCTGATAATATAAGAAAAACTAGTTTAGAAATTAGGACATCATGATAAAATTATGATATCGGACTTAAAGCATAAGGTGCCATTTATACAATTATTCAAGTGAACTAGAACATTTAAAAGTAATGAAATAATTCTTTTTTATGTAACAATTCATTACTATTTTTTGTTTGAAATTGGTTCTTTACTAAACAGAGGGAGATTAGAATTTCGCCTCTTATGATGTTCTTTCCCGCCCCAAAAGAAAATTTAATTGAAAAATTAAACCACGCTTTTGTGAAGATGTTTATTTCAGAAATCAGAAATGAACTAAAAACATTTATAGTTGTAATTCTTGTATATAATTTCAGGAACATTTAATCAAGGTACTTAGTTCCTCTCCATTACCAATTTTCCTCAATTTTTCTCAATGTACCTTATAATTTTAAATATAATTTGTTTTATGTCATTTTAATTGTACGAATGAATAGATAATGGAAAAAAATATGAAAGTGTAGTAAATTTCATATAATTTAATAATGTAAAACACATTCATTTTAATAGTTTAAAATTTAATATAATTTAAATTGTTGAAATTTAATTATTATTTTTCAACTATTAAAATCATGTATTTTGCATTAAATTATCTGATAATTTGGTAGGTAAGAAAGACATTACTACACGAGATTCATTCAATACATTGTCATTGAACGGAACTGAATTTTCAAATTTTAGTCAATTGGGTTGTCCTTTTGTACTTAAAGGAAGCCTAGCCCATAACAGTCTTTGATGGGCCAATAAGTAGTTTTTTTGAGACGTTCAAAATAAATTGGAGCTCATCTAATGCCAGGAATTATTGCAAGGCACATTTATTGGCCGCCCACGTGATTAGGGGTGGCAAAATAGGTTGATGGATCGTATTTTTATCAAGTCGATCAATTGTAACAACACAACTAAATATAACAGAAATACGATACGATTAATAAATTAGTCAAAATTTACAAGACATAATTTTTAAACGGATAACACGACATGACACGAATAACACGATTAATTCAAACTTAATTTTATAAACACAACATGATAACCCGAATAACTCATTTACACATTATTACATGAATAATAATCCGTTTAATAATTTATATTATATAATAATATAAAAAAATTAAAAATTAAAAATTAAACTCATCTAAACTCATCTTATAAAAATTATATAAGTTAGTCTTGATTACAATCTAAACTCATCTTATATGTTTGATATATATATTAACTTAATGTATATATAGAAAAAATTATTACTTTATATATATTAACCAATAACTAATATTATAAGGAGAGTTTAGTTTTTTTAGAATTATAAATAAGAATATTAAGTGTATATGACTTACTAAGTCAATATATACTTAGTGAATATGATTCATAAATTCATATATGCTAATCAATAACTAATTGATGATATTTAGTTTAATTCAAAATTTATAATGTATACTTAATTAGTTAATTTAAAAGAAACAATAAAAATATAACATGATTACTTTACTAAAATGTTTAAATATTCTTGTTTTGATAATTGGGTTAAATGAGTCATAAATGAGTTTTGACGGGTTGACTTACTAATTGGTTATTTTAGTCGTGTTTTAAACATATTGACATATTTATGACCAAAACTCATATAAGCCAACCCAAACTCTCATAAATCGCGTCGTGTTCGTATCGAATTATTGTGTCGTATTAAAAATTGTTATCTCTACACATAACCTAAAATATTTACCATTCAGGGGCATTAAGTTTTAACTAGCCATTAATCTCGTGCTACACATATAAATTTATAATGTTTTTTGTATAAGTCTTGAGCGTAGTTGTTGAACTAAAATCGCAATAATTTTGATTTTTTATATAATTTAATTTTGTTATGAGGTAGAACAAGGTGTATTAATAAACATTACGAAAATTATGGAATAAGAGTTAGAAATTTAAATCGTTTTACTACATTTTTTCACGGATGGATACAACTAGAAAGTGAGTTTTCATTAATTATTATTTTAAAACTTTAGATTTCATGATTTTGATGTATATGTTTTGTATGTTATTATAATTTATTACTAAATATATTCTCTATTATATTTTTTGGACCGCAATAAGAATTTATGTTCTTAATTATTCATTTTTCTAACTACTTCAATAAACCGTATAACTTTTAATATAATATATTTTACATAATTTTAACTATACGAAAAGATAAAATATTTTACATAATTTTACATTTATGTAATACTTTTATTATACAATGATATTACTTTTAAAAGTTATCATTACAATACTTTTATTTTATCATGAGTTGAATATTACAAACAAATTTTTTTTGAAAAACTAATTTTTTGTATAATAAATTTTAATCAAATGTGCAACTTTAATATTAGCAAAAAAAACTTAAATGTGACTATTTTGTACAACATAAGTAATATGTCACTTTATTAAATAGATCTCTAAAATATTATATTTTAAAATTCAATTTAGTATTTTTAATATTTAAATAGTTTTGAGTCAAATATTATGAAGTACGTAAAAATTACCGTTATATATAAATGTTTTGATCTTCAAAGTATAATAGATTTTCTGATTTTAGAATAATATTATACTTTAGAACGAGAGAATTATAATTTGATAAATTTCAGACCGCAAATTAAAAAATAGTAGAAGAATATTATGAATCTTTTGAATTTAATAATTTTATTATAATAATACATTATCATATTAACAAATTCATTTTTATTATATTTTAAAATTTTTTGGCCCAATACAAAAATTATGCGTCCGCGGCATGAAGTGCTGCATTAGCTTTCTGATTCTGTAACAGTACATAATTAGTATCTTTCATTCTGCTTGCTGTGTCTTTTTTCAATTTTCTTGGAAGCTGTTTAATATTCACCAACCTCCCAACTTAATATTACTACATATTTTTGCTCAACCCTATGCTTTAGCATATTCACGTGCATTATTCCGTCAAAGTCGGGTCCCAATTCCTTATATTTACTCTCCCGCTCCATGATAATTGTATCTTTAATTTTTTGTACAAGTTTATGTAATGTCTTTTATATATTAAATACTTTATTTAATTTGAAAAAATTATTAACAAAAAATATTTTAGATAAAAAATTAATAAGAATAAAATATTTAACTAAAATAAAAATATTAACATATAAAAAATATCATTTAAATTTACATGAAAAAAATAAATCGACAATTATTATGAATTGGAGGGAGTTCATAAGAATAAATAAAAAATAAAAATAAACATATAAAATATTTCTGCTACTAATGCAATCATATATGTGTGTATGCGAGCGCGAGAAAACTGCAGCTTATATTTTAAAAATGAGATAGAGTAAAAATGTGCATATATTGTTCATGAAAAATCTAACTGTATAGAGGTAAACAATATTTAAAATAAAGGAATGCGCAAATTTTCAAAAGTTTTTATGATGTGAAACAAATTTTTATAATTATGTAAGTTGAACAAATTTTGAAGAGTTAATCAAAATTATTCTACACACCATGGTTTTTTTAAAAATATTTATATTTTTAAATAATTTATCTATCTATTTCTTAAAAACATCGCAAAAAAAAAAAAACCTAAGACCCATTTTCGAAGCTTGTAACAGGGGATATTAACTGCTCCGAGTCCTAATACGGTGATGATACCTTTGTTTCGAACGGGCCTTCGAAAAGCCTCCCCAAATACATGAAAGGCTGAACGGCTCTTTATTTCAACTAGTTTAATGGGGCATATATATATATATATGTGTGTGTGTGTGTGTGTTTTTTTATATCTAGATTAATATCAATCTAATGATAAAATAGTAAATTAGATACATTTATTGACATTTATCATTTATGCCTCACTAGCAATTCGGGTCACACACATGTATGTGCAAATTTTATATCAATCAATTGTATTTATAATAATTTTGAAAGTATTCATGTTTATGTTCAAACATTGATACGAAAATGTAATCGGCAGAAAAGTTTACATTCAGTTCAAAATTTTATATTAAATTCATATTACATAAAATAAACAATTAACTGAACAAAAAAAAAAAGAAAAAGATTCATTCCCCAATATAAACTTAGGAAATAAATTCACAACGGCAACGTATCAATTTATTAGAATTGGGTTCAACTAATAGGATAAATTGAATGACAAAAGATTGCAAGAAGAAGTGGAAGAATTGTAAAATTGTAGACACAGTGATTTACTTTGAAAAGGAAATACAACCTGCAAGCTAGATGATTAAAAATAGTGAAACCACCGTAAAAATTCATTAGAAGGTGAGGAGAGTGAACTTGGAAGATAGTGAAACCACCGTAAAAGAGTACATACAAAGTATATAAATGGCGAAGGAGTTTTTCAAGACGCCGACTTTCACGTTCCGGTTAACAAAAGATGCCGTAAAAAAATCTAGCGGCTTTATAATATAGATTTTCAACGGAAACAATTTGCACGGTTATCTCTCGCGAGTTAGCTATTTTCGTAGTGAAATATTATCTTAATCTGCTCTTTTTTTGAAACTAACTTATTTGTATTAATGTATGATTCATCAATTGTTATATTATATTAAAAAATTGAGAGAGAAAAATTCTTAATAATTTGGAGTAGGTGACAAAACACGATTTGATACGGATTAACCGATATCCTTTTCCATGAAGTTGGATCCGTCCTAACATCTATTATTATAGTCTGTGTTATAGTAATTAAAGTAGAAAATTCAATTGTCAAATTACTTTTATTAATAATTTATCACCATTCATTTATTCACATGATATTGTATATATGACATGATCAAACTTGATGTAACATGGACCGTATTCCACTTGAACCAATATTCATTTTTATCTCAAAAATGGAAAAATCTTCATTTATTAAAAGTAAATTCATATTTTGAGAAACATATATATAACACTACTTGTATTACTTTGGAACCTTAAAGAAAAAACACAAAGAAAATGAAAATATAAATAATTTGAATCATAATATGATGGTTAAACTTAGATTGTCTCGGATGACTAGGCTTTGAGTAAATTATCAGACTGAGAAAGCCTTTAATTATCAGAATTCTCATGATTTAATTGATGATGAAGAACATCATAACCACTAATCAATTCTAAGGTAGGACCCTGAAAACCTTAATTAATTTGATCTCTTATTAGCTCCAACTTATAATCAAAATAATCATCTCCATTGGCCAACACGTAACAAAAGTGGCCGACATTAATTTCAATATTGTTTTTAATCATTTTTCATCTCATCTTGATTGCAAAGCTTCTTATATTCAAAACAAACTTTATATCCATTTTCTGTCCCTATGAAAGTCAAGGTACTATTATATTCTACTAAAAAATTCAATTAGAAAAAAATAAACTTTTGATATTGCTTTACCCTTTCAATGCACTAAATTTTATTTCTTCTTTTTATATGAGATATTCATGAATATGGTTTTTAAAATTAACACGTATGATGCTTTGTACAGCATATAGTTTATTCATCATATATTATTAATCATATCTTCGTATCACACTATCATGAGTGAAATTGTGAATCTTTTGTTTTATTCTATGTTTTATCTCTGTTTTATGTTAGATGTAATGTCATATAATTTTTATTACGATATACTAACATGAGTGATAATTTTGAATCTTCTATTTTATTTTATGTTTATGTTATATATGTAATGTCTTACAATTTTTATTATTTCCAATAACTAAAATAGGATAATACAATTGACAAAACGTGCAAAATAAAAGATAAAACACCAAATGATCTATACTCCCTAAAAATAAAATAAATAAATAAACTGAAAACCTAATTAATTGTTGAATATATAAATCATTTCGACTGAGCATGACTATTACACTAGTATACAGTACTATCATCGATTCCAAAATTAAAGATTCGTTTTGATTTTTAAACCAAATAATGGCATATTAAATTTTAAAATTAATATCAATTTAGTTGATATAATTATTATAATTGTATAATTCATACCAAAAAAAAATTCAAAATATAACATACCTGTAATATGCTATTATTTGGTTTAAAATCAAAATATACCTTTAATTTTAAAAAACGAGGGAGTAATAACTTTGTCCATGGACAATGTCCTTGTTTTTGTTTGTGAATAGTGGCTAACTGCCTACCGTCCGTTCCTCCTTCCACTAAAAAAGCAAAGAAATTAAGAAAGTATATGTGGTACTATTACCATCTTATCACCACATGGGCATACACTAGACCACTTATCAAACAAACCTTTTTCACATATTACTTTGTTTCTGGAGGATGATGGACGGACAAATGGGGATGTGCTACTTGTGCACAATATAGACCATATATATGCTGTCATGTGGGTCGCTACCCCAAGCTCAATTGATTTGGACCGCTAATCTATTCTTCCCAAAATTCATTTCATCTCCAAATTGTAGGACCGCAAATGAGGGTTGATTTCGAGTTGAGTTTATTTATTAAACGAGTCGAATATGTATTGTGTAATGAACGAAATCGACTCGTTCAAGTGATCGAGTTAAGTCAAGTCAAACACGAGTCGAATAGTATAAATTAGTCGAATTGAGTTTTTCGAGTTTAAGTCGAGTCAAGTAGAGCCTAAATTGTGTTTGAACTCAACTAATTTAACAACTTAAGTCGAGTCAAATCGAACAAATAAACAATTCGATTCGTTTATGGCTCTACCTTTTACATTTATACTGTATGAGAAAACAGATACTTAAAAAAATTATACACAAGGAAATAGGAACTATGTATACAATTGTTTTTCTTATAAAGAAAATAGTAAGCAGCCCTGCATTATGGTTACGAATTTAGCATTACAAATGAAATTTTTCATTAAGCGTAATATATATGATCGCTGCACTGAATGCAATTTAAAATTGAAAAGGAAACAATTTGCAGAAGCAAAAATAAGATTCTTTTTGCAATTCTATATTTGAAGATTAAGATAAAAGGGCATAATTTATATAATTCCATATTTAAGACAGGTTACTCCTATATGTGAAGATTAACAGATATGATTCTTTAATGTCATACACATAAAACAAAGCTTAATTGGCTCATATTGTAGAACGATTTTGGATATGAGACAAATCTATTACTATTCATTTGTAGTATTTCTTTGTCTACATCCTATGACAAATGGAGCCTGCATAATTTGGAATGTTGGGAAAGATCTTCTGACGATGATATGAAGAAATATTCTAGTCCGTTTCGGAAGTTACATTAGTGCCATTAATAAAGGTTGATCGAACGATAAGACTTACTAATTGCTCTTCAAAGAAGTTTGTCATATTGTAAATTTAAATAAGTCTATGAGAATGACTTGATCCGAAATTAGGGAGTCTTCTTTACTCTTTATAAGTTCTTAGTTTAGTGATTAAAATTGAGATGATGTAATTAAAGGATTATATGTTAAATTCTTATCGAGATCTATTAAGATTTTATCTCCTTTATTAAAGTGAGACCTTCTCTCTCTTTTGGAGTACTCATCTTCCTTTATTGTGAAGTTTGTTCATATTATAAAATTTATATTGTGATTTTAATTCATTTATAATGAAATTTAAGGAAAAAAAATTACAAAAATATAAAAAAAAACCATTAATATTACATTTAGAATCAGTGAAAATATAGTTAGTAAACCATCTTATTCAAAGTATAGGATAATTTTAGATTTTTGAAAGTCAATTTGACTTATCTTTACGTTTAAATTAATAAAATCTGTATCAAAATACGAGCTATTGATAATATAGTTGAAGTTCATGGTAATCACATGATGTTTACGATATTCGCCAACTAAACTTTTATAATTTTAAAAGAGTAATGTTAGGAGTACTAATTTGTATATAAATAAACGTGGCTAAATTCTATAGAAGATTGATGAACCTGATGGACTTACAATTAAAATTTTAATGGTTAAAAATTTATTACGTATATTTATATATATTTATTTGTATAAATTATTAATGTTTATAGCATTTCTCATTTTAAATTTATGAAAGAGTCAAAGTTGAGGTCTAATTCACTAATACTTCATCTCGTACAACACATTTTTAGATGATTGGCACTTGACAACTTGGATTCGGGTTATCAGATTTATGGATAGACAAAAAATGAGGAGATAATGCGATAAAATTTTAAATATATGTTACAAGAGATGAAATATATATTATATCATTTTGTAAGATTTAACATTCTGAGATGACTAAGATTAAAGATGATCTGATTTTTCGTTCGCATTGTAAACTTCATCTTCCATTATCAAAGTTCAAAATTCCTTCCTTATTATAATAGATAATAGAATATCTTATTAATATATAAAAAATAAAAAGAAAAAAGTTCAGACGAGTTCCATATCTCAAAATTTCAATCGAAAATCTTGGATTTGGTAATGAATTGTCTTCTCTTTTGTTTTTTTGTTCTTTTTGGTGGGGCCATAGTTTGCTGGACACAAATGAATAACAAAACAAAAGAAAAAGAAACAGAGACGTCCCCGATAAATGAAGACATAGAAGAACTGGATTAGAGACACAAAGGTGTAGATGCATGAGAATGAGATAGAGAACGATAGACAGACACACTTTGTTGATCAAGTTGCACCAAAAATATACCATTTCAGTTTTTAATTGAGCTCCACCCTTTTACCTTTTATTGTGTGTAGTACAAACTTGGTAGTACATGATATTTTTATATATAAAATTAATATTTTCATAATATTCTTATCACATGAAAAATTAGCTGGATTCACGTTTATGTGACATAAAAATATCAATTTCTCTTATCAGAATGTTATTTTTCTTTTCTTTTTTCAAACTAATCTCCTCTTTGTGCCAAAACGTAGTACACTAGTATGGCATCTAATACTGAAAAATGAAAAATGTTCTTCTATTTTTTTTTCTCCTGTTTCATTCAAAGTTATATTTAAAAGCAAGTAAAATAAGAATATAAATTCAATTAACTAAAACTCCGTATATTTAAGTTTTAACAGAAATAATGAGAATTTCAACTATATTAATTCAATTAACGAATATATTAAAATTTGAACGGAAACAATGAAAATTTCCAACTACAACAGATATTAAATTTGAAACCCTAATACAGCATTTCATTTTAAATTATTTTGAACCTCTCAAAAAACAAACTTTTCGTACCTAATTATCTATTTAACAATAACTTAATTTGTCGTAGGCTACGCACAAGTTTAGTGCTAGTATATTGTAATTTCCCAGATAGTACTCCGTATTAGCTTATAAATATCCCAAATTTCTTATTCTCTTTTCCCTTTCATGAATTTATGTTTTATTAGTATTGAATTTTGTACTAGGTATTATATATTTACTTCCATAAAAAAATTGTTTAACACACAAATATCTGACTATGTCTATATTCTGTGATTTGTTCAATCATCGAATATTCATATAAGAACCCGATTCTACTAGACGTTTGTTTTGACCACTAAATATTCTACTCTCTCCATCGATATTTAAATATGCAAATTAAGAATAAGAGATAATGCCATTATATCTTTTGTATTCTCAATAGGACTTTGAAAATGTAATTAAATATTAAAGAAAAAATAAGATCTACAAATCAAACAAGAAAGAAATGTAATAAGAAATGGTACAGAACTCCACGGAACTTTTATTATCAGAAGAAACGGCAAGAATTAAGAAAATGGAATAACATATATTAAAATGATATTTCTGTACAAAATTCTTCTTTTATTCGATAATTCTCCGTCTAAACAATCTTTTATCACCTAACAATTAAATTCGATTAATTTTCACTTATATCCGATACGATTAGTCTCGTATGCTTTCCAATTTTATCTTGCCTAAATATTTTTTCTTGAACCCATATTTTGGGTAAATATTGGACATTCTTGCACTACTTAAATGGCTAAATTCACAATGTCCAAATTATGCGTAAAGGTGTTATTATTCCACTGTTCTTTACCTTTCCACCCCATTCCATTCGATCCAAACTCTTGCAACTCCCCCCTCTTTAATTAAAATTTTTTTTCCCAATAAAACAAACCGGTAAAGTATGTAAAATATACCCACCAGGCCACCTTACAGAGATCACACACACATATACACACACTGATATATGTATGTTATAAATCAAAGGGAAGAGATAGAAGCAAACTAAGTGGAGAGACCATAAAATGGTGGCATCCACGTCACATTAGGGCCATATTATTTGTTTTATCTTTTTAACCAGAAAACGCCTCCCCACAAAGGAAGGAGCCAGCAGCATTCACATTGTATACCTTGGGAGGCTTGGCCTTTGTTTCTCTACAGCTCTGAACATGTTGGACACAGTACTAACATTAAAACCACACATCTAATCATCTAGTGTTGTTTGCCATGATATTGGTGTGTTTAGTTTGCAGTAACAGTGGTAGAACCTGTATGAGATATTGAGAGCGGCCATAGAAATAAAATACGAATGAAATGCAAAAGATAATACGTGGTTGTCACGTCCGTCCTTGGCTCCACCCCTGTGTAATAAGTAATAACAATACATGGATGAAAGGAAGAAAAATTAATGGTTAAAGAAAAGGTTGAAGGAATTTATAAATGAAAAATATGATAAGTGCCAAAATGAGTTAAGAGACGAAGGTTATCCATTTTTATATACATAATACTCTTCTTTCTAAATTTTTTTTCTTTTTTCTCTTTATCCTTTTCTACTGTTAGCATTTTTTTTCTTTAATTTTATTCTCACCGCAAAACAAATACACCATATGTATTTAATATTTCCTCCATTTCAAAACAAAATATTCAATTTAGCTCTAGGCAAAATTTAAAAGTTATTAATAATATTACTACCACTATAGATTATACAACAATAAAAAAAAAGAAATTAAAAAATATATTACGGGGTAATTTCTTACTTTTCAACAATTATATTAACTAATATTTAATCTCAAAAGTTAATTTATATATCTTATTTTTGAAAGAACTGGAATATTATATGTAATTCATATTACTATATAAGCATATAGTGGCCGAAGGGTCAGCTGGTGTCATGTTCCACTTTGAAAAATCTCTTTATCGTTAATGTACCCAAGTGGCTATTCTTTTTATCCCAAATTTCACTCAACCGTTCTTTTTTATTTTTATGCATTAGCCAAGATAAGAACAAAGCAGCTCTCAGTCAACTTTATCATTCTTCATAATAATAAAATGTGAATCCATGTTTTACTATGGGTACACATGTTGGCTAAAGCGTTTTAGGCATTTCATTATCGCATAAGATTCCGTTTTAATAAGATTCAAAAATAGCATAAATATCACTAGCTAAAAATCAAATTATAGAAATTTGATTTCCTACACATTTTAGAAGGTACTAATAAAATACATATCCTTTTTAACGGTAAAGATTTACCTCTAAAAATGCAAGTGGAACAACTGTTTCTACGGCGGGCGGATCGGAAGCCTGAAAAAATATTAGAGTATTTTCAGTTTATATAGTAATGAATTTTTTATAAAATGTATGTGCACGCGCGTGAATGTTTGTAATACATTTCGCGAGCTGCTAAGTGTCATTTGGAAGTATCAAAAATCATAATATCAAAAGCCATTTCTCTGTTGACAAGCCTAGATAAAACCAGCAGAAGCACATAAACCAGTTGATGCAAGCCTTTTAGCCTCCTTTATTATTTCAAGTTATTTACTATGACACATCTTCAGTTGTTTAATTACAATTATTATGCTTGTGTTTTTTTATTTAATCTTTCTACCCATTTTACAGGGAATAAAAAAAGGCACTTGTATAAATACTAAACGGTTCCTTCCCTTTCTGGTTTTGAGCATCTGTCCACTTGCCTTGCCCTCATTCTTTTCCATTGCCTCGAGTCAAGGAAAACCACTGCATATATATTTTACTCAAATTGGACAACAGGGAATGAATCTAGCAACTTCCATTAACTTTTTGCACTGTACTAACCAAGTTTGGGATGATCATTCTTCTTTTAGATTCTGTCTCTTTTAAGGCCAAGATTCGAAATTTTCTATTAAATAAAAACTATAAATAACCAAAATAAAAAAAAGGAAGTTAAAAACAAAGGAAACCATTAAAATCTGAAAAAGAAAAAAAAAAAAGACAAGGTCAATGGAGGAAATCTAGCAATCCTTATGTCAAATATCTAATTTGAAGAACCATGTTAAACTATGACATATAACATGGTTTACAGAGCTCCATCAAGTTTGTAGAAATTTTTTACTTTTTTCATTTTTCATCAAGTTTTCCAAATTATTTGTTCCTTCACTGTCACCAAGTTTCCAAGTTCCACCTAACATAGTTTATAAACTCTCTACTTTTTTTCCCAACTAAAACAAAGTGAAGTTGGTTACCAATAGGACTTAAAACTATATAATCAATTCTTCTTATGATCTGATCTCTACTATCAAATAAGAAACCTACAAGTTCAGTACTCATTAGGAACTAAAATGAAACATTAAATCAGTAAATTAGAAATTAGGAATCTGTGCAGCCATCAACTCTGCACTATCCTTTGAGAAGTTAGTGGCTTGTACGCTGACATGGAGAGCAAAGTTATGAAAGTTAGAACGTCATATACATCAACCACTTATCTAGACCATTTTGTTTTTTTATAATGGCTGACGTCACATGCGCAAGGTTCCTATAATCAAGTGAGCATGCGCCAACCACAATGCACCACACGTACGGTTGAGATTCAAGATCAAAAAATGTATCACATAGTTTTTGTGCAAAGACAAAGGGTCTAGTATAAATATTAGCCGTACAAACATCAACTTCCATGTAGTAGTAACTAGTAAGTAGTCAAACAGGAAGTTTGAGAGGAAAACAGAGAGAAAAAGGGAAAGGGTAATTGGAAAAATGGCCCAAGAGGAAACAAGAAAAGGACCATGGACTGAACATGAAGATGTTCAGCTAGTTTACTATGTGAACTTGTTCGGAGATCGTCGTTGGGATTTCATAGCAAAAGTTTCAGGTTTGAAGGTGGCGGGAGACAAAAATAATAGGTAGGCTTGTTTGGGCATGGGACTATTTTTCAAAGGAACAACAATTAACCACATGGTTTTGTTGTAGGTTTGAAAAGAACAGGTAAGAGTTGCAGGTTACGTTGGGTTAATTACCTTCATCCCGGTCTCAAACACGACAAGATGACACCACATGAAGAACGTCTCGTCCTGGAACTCCACACCAAATGGGGAAATAGGTTCGAGATATATATAGACATATGTGCATATCACAAAACAATCAACTTCTTCTGTCTTTTTATTTCAATATGTTGCTTAAACTATAAATTCAAATTTTGAGCGCTTTTATGTAACATGATGTATAGAAGAATTAATTTATTGATGCAGATGGTCAAGAATTGCTCGAAAGTTACCTGGAAGGACAGACAATGAAATCAAGAACTATTGGAGAACTTACATGAGGAAACAAGCTCAAGAGAAGAAAAAGACTTCGTCTCCATCTTCATCACTTTCTAACTGCTCTTCTTCCTCATCTTCAACGACAAGTCCAACAGTTGATTCGATGCTAATCATGGACACAAGCGAGAGGAACTTTTACGACACTGGGGGACTTGACAAGTTGTTGTTACCTGCAAAAGGAAAGAAAGCTCAACTTCAAGAAGATATCGAAAAGGAGTATTACTCCATGGATGATATATGGAATGATATTGTTATGTCCGATGATGGCTCGATTAAACCAGTTTGTGGGGAGTATAGTGAACAAGTTTGCAACTTTTCTAACAATCTGACATTAGCTTCTCCTATTTGGGACTACTGTCCTGACTCACTTTGGACGATTGATCAAGACGAAAGTAAGATGTTTCTCCCCACAAGCGAATCATTTCATTCCTTGTTTGGACAAGAGAAGGTGTTTTTAACTGGCTAACTGGTTCTTTCATTTATTTGGCACTTCATCATAGCCTTATAATAATGTCAAGGTCGACTAGCTAGCTCGACTGTATATACATAGCTGTGTGGTTTTCGCTCTATGTTAAGGTCATTAGTCATCATCTAGCTCATGAATCACTATGCTACTCTTTGTTTGTGTTAGTTGTAGTAACTATTTTAGGAGTAGTCCGAGTAGAGAAGATAAAAAGAGCTGCTGCCATAGGGGGCTGGCAACTTTGTGGATGTAATATGCTTATAGATGTGCTCGAAGTTCAATGTTGTATCAAACCCTGTTCTTGCAACTTAAATTTGTAAATTTTTCTTTTTAATTTTCATTGTTATTTTTATTTTTATGGCATCGCAAATTAAAACTTATAACATACTGAAAGAGAAAAATAGAGGCGCGCTTGAGGGGAACAAAGTGCAAGTGCAGATAAGAGAGTAGATGCCTTCTCAACTTGATTCTAACGAGTTTTTTGCAGAAATAGAAGAGAACATATAACTAATTGCTGATAAACAAGAACTTTGTATAAGTGCCTATTATGGAGTTTCACATGTAAAAACATCAATACTCTCATCATAATTTCATTGTAGCAAACTCTTTTTATCCTTGTTTGTTTCGGTTTAAATTTTTTTAGAGATTTCATAATTTTATTCTTAGTAAAAACTCAGGAAATCTTTTAGACAATTGTTTTAATAGTCTCCTAATCAATATTTAGCCACTTAGCCATAACAGATCCTTCAGACTAAAATTATCATAATTTTTTTCAAATATAAATATCTTTTAAAGTTTTTTTTTTCTTGTGATGAATTTAATATTGCCAAGGGATCATTATCGATTACTGAACTTTTCTAAAATACTATTTCTGCAATCAAAATTTCCAAGTAAACAGTACTTAAAGAGGAACATGGTGGTTGAATTACTCAATTACCTATTATAAAACGAAGAGGTCAATCAGGCACCTTCATTTCAAAAGTAACAAATTTGAAATAGAATCAAGTTTTTCAATAAAAGGAGTGGCTGATAAGTTAGTGGGAGAGTTCACAACAAGAACACAGTTCAGAAAGCTAATCTTTTTGATCCCGAGAGTTCTACGGACAGCTAAGCGATACACAGAGCTTTCTTATGTGGTCCACATTAAATGTGTTTGTTTATATGCCAGAATATATTATATCAAGTAGTTACCATCCCACTCTATCATAAAAATATTTTATTCCAAATATTGATTTAGGTTTTAAATTTGTTGCTTCCAATTATTCTAATCCATCAGAGAAAAAGCTAATTGGAAATCATGGAAATTATGTAGCATCCATTGTGCTTTTTATATGCAAATCATAAAAGGCCAGCACAGCAAGGGGCATTCATTCTCCTAACTTTGGCCTAAACTTTAGAAAGTTGAACATATTAAAAATAAACCATGAAATCTGATGGGAATTTAACATTTTTTTAAGGATTCTGTGGATTTAGATTCAGGTATATTCCTTTCACGATTACCTTGAGGACTAATTTTGAAATTATTGCTATGATTGTCTATTTTCTGAGTTCATAAAGGAAATAATACAGTTAGCAATGATTTTTAACAGAAAATTTAGCATTATAAAAGCATAATGCCTCCATATCCTTTTGAGACATCTTTTACTAAATCTTCTTCTATTATTACTAACAAAGTAATATTTGTCGGTGCACTTGCTCACAAAGTAGGTCAAGCAAAAATATCAATTTTCTGTTTAAACTTAATCTCCCCCTTATTTTATTTTGTTGGTTGTGTTAAATCTATGTTGCCTAATTAAATTTTCTATAATGATCACCCTTTAACCCCGAATGGTATCAATCCATTGTCTCTTGTTTATCTAGACACAGTTGACTACAATTCTCCACACCTAAGTCCTTGTAATGCATATTGATTGGATAATAATGACACCTGTCCGACCTTTAGTTACTTTTACGAAGATATTTTCAATGATTTATGGCTCCTTTTGGAAAACTACCATATATCTCTTTTTACTCTTTTGTTCTCTGAATTTTCTTTTCCTTAACCCAAAAAAGGGTAAGAAAGAAAGGAAAAGCCATTGGGAAAGGCCACAACTACTTGAAAAGCTAAAAGATGATTCCAACCCATCAAAGAAGAATTTTTGAGAATACAAACATGTAGAATCATATCGAAAGACGAGACTACTAATCATTACATTCTCATCTACTCAATGCTAGCAGATAAAAATATGCAAAAAATAAAATAAAATAAAAGGATACAAAAATTATGAGTTGAAGCACTTAACTGTATATGATAACTAGTTGATGGTGCTTTGCATCTTTGAATTTTCTGCTGTCCTTATGAGCTTTTTGTGTGGAGCTTGTTTTGCAACTTTCTTTTAAGCAATTTCAGTCCAGATTTGGACAAAACAATTAAGATAAAATGATTACAAATTTTGATTCACAGCTAAATAGAAAAGTATATATATCTTCCGCAACATTTTGGCACGCATAAAAAATTTAACAAAAGTCAAAAGTAAAATAATAATAATAATAATAATAATAATGTCAAACCAGAAGAGCAACTGTCAGTCTGTGACAAAGCCTCATCCCCCATTCTTTAAATTCAGAAAGTAGCAGCAGTAACAAGTCAAATGAATCCAACAATCACTACAACCAACCACAGCAGATGAATCCATCATAAAACTACTCCTTGATGGGTGTAAGATACTTGGGACACACTTTGGATTTGGCATTACCTGAAGAAGCCCACTATGGATGACCACTCAAGCCCAACTTCAGAGCCCAACCGAGCTTAGCCCACCAACCCGAATCTGTTCGAGTTCTTTCTATGGAGACGTAGAGGCTATTTGAAAACGCGAAGTCAAACTTATTTATAAGGAGATTTTAATGAAAAGAGTGTTTGGGACGAATTTATTTGGTGTCTTATAAGTAAGTAAATAAGTTAAAAGAAAAAAAAACAAATGTTAATTGTTTATTGAATATGAGTTTTATCATTAAAAAAAAGTTAAGTATGTTTAACTAATAATATTATATATATACTCTTTGACAAGTTTTTCTAGGTAATTTTAAAGTTTAAGAATGCTCATAAGTTAATAATAGACAAACATATTTCTAATTGTTTTAACTTATAAGACAATTTTTTGTCAAACACGTTTATTTATAAGTAAGTACTTATAATTATTTAATTTTAAGTTATAATATTAAGTTGTGTCTCAACATCTATACAATCATGTCTTGTAATTATGTTTGACATATTTAGATGTCAAGGCGAACACTTAAAATTACACTAAGAATACTTTAAATCTCGTAAAAATGAAATTTACTTTAAAAATGAGAATCAAAATTGGAAAAATGCTGACCTATTTTCGTTTATTTTCTTTGACTCCTTTTAAATTTCTCCCAATTATTTCATCTATCCTAGCTACTCCAAGCCCTCGACAATTTTCAAATTTCTCTGTCTGGATTTTTGCCTCTTCATGCTTGGAAAATCTCCCCCTCGACAACCGCTTTTGACATTTGAACCGGTTATTGACGTCCAAACCCGATGCATCAGAACATTTGCACTAGTTTTTTTAAAATAGGGATCGTTTATATTTTAGGGAATTGAGCGGAAGAATTAGAAAAAAAAGATTATTCCAATACATTCCTTAAAATAGAGATTTATGTATTTTAAAAAATAAATTTCAACGATAATTCTCTAAATCTATGAAATATTATTCAGCATTCATATCCTTATAAAATATTAAAATATTCTTTTGAACCCACATATTACTTATTATTCAATATTATTTAAATATATATAATATAAAATGAGATTAAGCTAATTGAGCTATAGCTCACGTTTCAAATTCTACCCACTAATTTTATATATATTAATTCATAATCTATTTAAAAAAATCAACCGTACGGATTGAAAAAATAACAAAAAATAGAATAAAACACAAATTTTCAAATCATTTCATAATATGTAACATGCTTTTTATAATTATGTAAAATTTGTATATTTTCAATAATTAAAATATATTAATTTTTATATGATTATCAAAATTATATAAAAGACCTCAAAAAAATACATATAGTTTATTTTTGCATACTCCTTTAATCCGTACGATTAATTTATTTTCATATATTCTAAAAATTGAAGCATAGTATGAGTGGGTAGGATTATAAAAATAAACTATATCTCAATTTCTTTTTTCTCATATAAAATTATAATGTATGTTTTATAATATATAAAATATCTTATATAAAATATCTTATATTTTATGACAATAATAAAGTAAATATAATATTATTTAGTATATATATAATATCTATTTATAAATATATTATGTAATATTATATAAAATATGATGAAAAATATATTAACCAATATAAACTAATTATATTATATAATTTAATATTATATTTTAATTACCTTAAATAAAATATAAATTTTTTTGTATGATATATTATATTCTATTATATTATATTAGGCGATACAATATAATATACTCCATATTTTATATTAAATTATATATATATATATATATGTATGTATGTATATGTATAGTATATAATATTAAATAACATTATATGTGGTACAATATATGTTATATCTTAATTTTAATATATTATAATATTAATTGCATAACGTGATAATATTATATATATAACATATATTCAATAATACATATTATATATATTGGTTTTTTAAATCTTATAACATATAATACATTATTGAAAATTTTCTACATTTTCTTAATGTATTATAATATTTACATAAAATACATTTTTATGTGTATATATATATATATATATATATATATAATTTTATAAGTACTACTCAATTATATAATATAGTTAGATGTTAATTTTATTGATAGGTTAAAATAATATAATAAGAACTAGTATGAATATATATTGATATTGTAATGTTGTGAATCTGTATAATAATGAATTTAATGGAGGTCATTAACAGATACTGTTAAGAAAATCTGTATTACTGTTAACCGTAAAATATTAAATTGTTAAGAAAAAGTAGTGCAAATACTCTTTATACACAATCATTACCTCCTACAAATCTACAATCCCAAGAAAAAAAAAGAATTTTATCAATCGTTATTCAACATCGGAAAGCCGCTTCTTTTAATAAATATTTCTTTGTATATAAAAAGTCAAACAAAAACTTAATATAAAACCCTTTAAATAGGTGTCTAAATAATCTATATTGTCGTTTCAACTTGATTTATAAAACCGATCATGAACAAGTTATGAAAAGTGAAACAAAAATCTTATCTATAAAAATTCTCAAATTTTATTTTATTTTGGTTAAACATGATTTATCATTTTTCTTATTAAAATTTAATTTGTAATCAACTACGATTCTTAAGTAATAAAATCAATTTATTTAGAGTTTTAAAGTTTTTATTACAATAAAATCTATTAAAAATATGTACTAAAATAATGATAATGAATACTTAATAAATTATAAATTCTTATAAAAATAATTAAAATGTAATCATACAAATATATAATTATAAAAAATAAAACACGTGCTTGACACAATTTGTAATTATAACAAGCTAATGCGTTGTTTTCTACCCAAAAGTGACTAAAACGTAAAATCCTCCCCTGAAGTTGTAAGTAATTTTTAAAACTCTTCTTTCTAATTTGTGATTATAACAAGCTAATGCGTTGTTTTCTACCTGTTCATTTCCAACTAAAAAAATTACTTGAAGTCAATAATAATTATAAAATTCGTTAACTGTGAGAATATAATTGTTGTTTAAATAGAAAATATAACCGTTCCAACAAAAAAAAATGCATAAAAAATGATATGACATAACGGTCATTTGAATAAGTGTGAGTATTTTATTTTGTTTTTTCTTTATTTTTAGGTATTTAAATAATTATTTTGCTTCTACAGTTATTGGATCTTATAATTATTATTGACTTTAATAAAAAATTCTGAACGAAAAATTGGAGAAGATTAATTTTAATAAATTTTATTAAGTTTAGTGAACGATTTTGCAATAATATTATTTAGAGAAATACTTTTGCAAAATGACTTATAATTTCGAGAGACGATTTTATATTTTAGTTACCCAAAAGAATAAGAAGTATTTATTTTTAAGTAAGGGAGAATATATTGGGCTTTGTGATCAAACTAATTAATCAAATCTAATGAAAGGAGTGGTTGTTAATACATGAAATGAAAGAAAAAAAGGTAAAAAAAATTATAATTTCACAAATATATTTCGTGTTATAATTTTAAAATGGATGAAGTATAATTATAAAAACCTAAGTGAAAATGATGAGTTTTACAAAAAAAGTAAAAACCTAGAAAAATGAACTGCCAAATATCACAAGATAAAAGTAGAAGTTATCACTTGAAAATTCAAAAAAAATATATTTTTAGATTTACCTTCAAATATCTGTCATGTCAATTAAGTTTCGACTAATCCGATTAGAGAAGTTTGTTTTTTCGAAATTCGAAACCTTCCTTAATAACATTGAAATGGAATTTTCAGCCAGTATAATTGCTCTTTAATAGCCACTCTATTTACCGTGGCAGCAAGTGTGATAATTATACAGCATATATTTCTGTATATTTTCCAATATTTTTTCTGGAAACACCAACCGACATGTATATAAATAAACAAAATATTAGAGCAGCACAGCGAAGATGACAGTTTAGACAAAAGTAAAAGAAAGAAAGAGGAAGACGACACCTCAGAGAGTTCAGAGATTCTGCAAAAGAAGAAGAAGAAGAAGAAACGCAAACAGAAATTGCAAAACACACATGGAAGATTAGGAGACAAGGAATCGTATCGGAGCTGGAAGGTGTCGCATATTCTAATTGTGCAGATACCCTTCGATTCCTTCCCTTTTCAATTCTGCCCTAAAATTTTGTGTCTCTCGCTTTTCTGGTCGGATTTTGCGTTTCAAGCCCCATTGAATCTTGAGGTTTATAATTGCAGTTTTGATAGTAATTTGATTCATTCAGATTAGTCAGTTGCTTCGGATTGAACATCTCTAATGGCGGATGAGAAGGTTGAAGAAACATCTGCTGAGATGTTGAAGAATACTCCATCTAATATAAGGAGGTTAGCTGATGAGATTGAACAGTGTAAAGGCAGACATAAGTATCTCGCCCAGACATCAAGTCCATCTGATGGGAGCGATGTTAGATGGTACTTTTGCAAAGTCCCGTTATCAGAGAATGGTCAGTTTTCTCTTCAAATTTCATTTACCTGTTCATTTCCAACTATTTGCTTATTGTCAGCTCCCGGACTTTGCATCGGTAAATTTGACTAGCCCATTTGAATTGTCACCGTTTCATTTGGTTTTATGCTCTTCCATGTAGTTGTGGGTATCATATATTCATGTAAGTACATGTAAATATAAACTCATTTGGGCCTTTTGAATTTGGAGATTTACTTGTTCTGATGATTTTGGAGATTGACTTGTTGTGATGATGGTTGATGGGGCAATTAGTATTGAAAATCCGTGGCTCTGTAAGTTGATTACTCATCTAGTCAAAAAGGGACAAATTATAATCAGGAAATTACTGTTATATTATTCCTTAACACCTGAATTTGGAGGAGGTATTACTAATATTTAAAATCTTTGGAAGTGAGATAGTTGCACTTGCATACATACACATGCAGAGTAGATCTCAAAGTTTGGTAGCAATTTAATGTGGTGGAGACAATATGATTTGATGTAGGACGGAATAAGGTGCAGGACAATAATTAAAACTCTGGAAATATTGAAAGATTAACTAGGGACGAACAATAAAGATACACTAGGGCGATTCAACCACAGAAGAACCACCATACCTAGGGAACAAACCCCATTAAGAAAATCCTAAGCCCATTGGGCATAAAACCATAAATTAATAACTTACTAATTATTAGCACTATAAATATAATACTATTACTACTATAAATTGTAAGTACTAATAATAATATTAATATTATCAAAATAAAAATCTATGCATAAATAAGGAATTGGCTTCTTTGCTCTTTCCATGTGTTCCCTATCCAATAGATTCCAAGAACTATATGTCCGATGTATTTATTTATTGTTTGGACTAAAGGAAAACCCTATGGATAGAGCAAGTTAGGTATTGTAGGGGTTAGAGAATGGGGAATCGTGTAGCTCGACAAGGATTTCAATTAAAATATACTTGTTTTAAATCATCTTATTCTTTGCAAATGGTTTGGATTTCCAAATCCATTAAGGTTTTTCCTTTTAAAAATGTATTGAGTTCTATAATGTATAAATAGGGACCTTGGATCTCTAGGAACATGACAAGATTTAGATTGCAAATGATTCCTAAGGGGGGTGTAGATTAGTTTTTGGATTAGGTCTGTTGACAAACCCAAAGACATTGTAATGGTACACTGGTATCTACACTAAATAGATTTATAATTCTTGATTTCACATGTTCACACATGGTCATGACATTTTATTGCCTTTGGTCTTGAATAGAGCTGGCTGCCTCAGTCCCTCGCACAGAAATAGTTGGGAAGAGTGAATATTTTCGATTTGGTATGAGAGATTCTCTTGCTATAGAGGCATCCTTCTTGCAGGTAATGTTGTTTGATTTGCAGTAGCTAATCCATATTCTGTTTGATTACTTCACATTTCAAATATGATGTCTCACTTGGAAATATCATTGAATCTCATTAAACTAAAGTTATTTAATTATTACTATTTTTTTTTCTTCAAGGGGCCATGTTTATGTAACAGAGCAAGGATTTGGGGGTGCAAGTATCTGTTGGCACTAATATAACATTTTTTGGAAATCAATGCTTGTTTATGCCTAGTGACATTGAGCATTTTAGTCAAACAAAAGAATTTCAAAATACTATATCTTGAATCTAATAATAGAGATCATCCACACTTTCATGCATGGAATTAACTTTATAAGCATTTACAGAAAGAGGAAGACTTGCTGGCTAGTTGGTGGAAGGAGTATGCTGATTGTAGTGAGGGTCCAAGGGGGGGGCAAGTTTCTAGTTCTAAGCTAGATCTACAGCTAAAATCAACTGCATCTGAAAGTAGTGGGTCACCAAAAATACTCACAACTGCAGAAGAGCGAGTTGGAGTCCCTGTCAAGGGAGGGCTGTATGAGGTGCTCTTTTTTTCTATATCCTTCTCATTTTATCAATGATCCTGTATGAAGTAGGTCATTATGGTTTAATAACTGAAACTATTTTAGTTAGAAGCGGTTACTATGTTAACAACAGTCGTTAGAAGTTAGTAGTTCATTGTACTTATCTCAAATACTCTTGAAAATTTTCTCTCTTTCTCGAATGAAAAAAAAAGAATCTTAAATTGTAATTGATGGTTGAAGCACAACTTTTTTGTCAATTTGAGGACATATGACTTTGTTCTGGACATGTTTTACCGCAATCCTCGTTTATTATTTTTTGAAAATCGTTAACAGTGTGGCTGAGAGATTGGCAAGCTTGATTTGAGATTTTAGTAATGCACTATCTAGTTTTTGGAAGGAGGAAATGTATGGGCACCTTTGGTAACCAAACCTATTACAGGCAGTCTCAACCCCAAGTACGGGGACTGCAACCTGACCTTGAGGTTATTCCTTTAACGCATCTAGTACATATTTTCTCATCTTTGCTAATGACACTGTATTTATTCCATTGGTTTGGCTACTGAATTTATCTGTGCATTTTGTCCATAAAAATGTATGATATTGCCACTTTTATCTCAACATTAGTACTTGGTTTATCTTGACTACAACATTTTATTCATCATATGTTGTGAACTGGTTATATTGTGGCTTATATCTGTCCCTATCGTTTGTGTATTTCTTTTTCATCCTATTGTTTGCATTGAACTCTTCATAGGAGAGAGTATCTAATGATACGTTTCTTCTAAATGATTTCATGGCTATCTCTATTTGCATGTTACTTTGCATATTTATATTGTTATAGTATGCAGCTCTTTCAATATTCTAATAACCATAGCCTTACATAGCTTATATTTTTTCTTTAGAGAAAGATAAAATATTGCAATCAGACTCTAAACGTTATATGTTGGTCATTACTAATGTAGGTAGATTTAGTGAAGAGACATTGCTTTCCTGTTTACTGGAATGGAGAAAATCGACGTGTTTTACGAGGTCACTGGTTTGCCCGCAGTGGAGGTCCTGACTGGCTTCCTCTTCGTGAAGATGTTGCCGAACAATTGGAGTTTGCTTATCACAGCCGTGTATGAGTATTCTGATTCTGAACATGCGATTTTTTCCTATAATTTGTTCCTGCCGAATTGTGTTATTAGTCATTTAGTTCTGAAGTGTTGGTTGTTTATTTCATGCTCATCTCACTTGTTTCTGGAGAAGTGGAACTTGATAATTTCTTCTGCTATGGAGAAATTCAGGGAGTAACCTATGAACTTGAACTAATTGTTTCCAGATTTGGCGTCGAAGAACCTTTCAGCAATCAGGACTTTTTGCAGCTCGAGTAGATTTGCAAGGCTCCACCTTGGTATGCCATCTTACACTATAAAGGCATAAATTGATTCTTTTGCTATCAATATTTTTCATATGTAAAAATGGTACTCCCCTCGTTTCAGAAAAAGAGTTATATTTCAATATTTTACAAATTTTAAGGATTTACTCGCATAGTACTGTTTACCCCTAATATGTATGAGATTTATGTGAACATTGTTTAGATACTAACGGGAAAGTAGGAACAATATATTAATTGATAGTGTAGTTGGAAAAATGTAACACCTTTTCTGGAGTTATTTCCCCTGAAATGTACTCCTTTTGTGAAATGGAGGGAGTTGCTTGAGCTGTCTACTAACCTAAGTTCATTGATACTCGACCCAAATCTGATCAGTTATGTTTTCTCGTTAAGTTGATGAACCAAGCAGTTTATTTAAATAAATTGACTTGACTCGATACTTGAAATAATTTTATATTAAGTAAAACTTTTGTTCGTTATTTCATTAAATTGATATAAGTCCTCATTAATTGCTCGATAACTGATTAATTCTTGATTCTTGTTATGTTCGAATTTTCTGAGATGCTCCAGAGCTACTTGATAATTACCCGACTAGAGCTTATAGATATTTGTTTAACTCGGTTTGAAGTTGATAAGCATCCTGATGTCTCATCCTCTCGGTGACGACTCCTAATCTGGTTTTCTGAATGTAGGGGCTACATGCTCTTTTCACTGGCGAAGATAATACATGGGAGGCTTGGCTAAAAGCTGATGCTTCTGTTTTTTCTAGTGTCATCACTATGGGTGGGAGTGGCGTTAGGTTAAGGCGTGGATATGCTTCGTCACAATCACCAAAGCCAACTCAGGTAGCTTTCTTTGGCCTTGTGATTAATGCCCATGGACTGAATTTGGGTCATGTACCTGATTACCTGGACCTCCTACTATTTGTCATATATATTTGCCAGTATAAGGAGATTTGTCACTAGCCCCTTTATGTATTTTCTTCTTTTCCATGTGGGTTGTTTTGGCTGTTGTTAATTGATAGTATGTGTAGGGAGACCGCCCTTGAAATTAATTGCTTTACAAATTGAATTGGAAATGCAGTGAACCCCCTCATCTCCCATTGTCTTGCAATTTCCTCGTTTCACTTTTCCAAATCATCAGAAAATTTAAACAATGTCAAACATGACACGTCATTATACTTCCATGACCTGATGACTGTTGTTGGTTGGTTTAATTTGTTTATTAAATATTTTTTCGGGGGGTGGGGTTGCATGCATTTATTCTAATATTTTTTTTTTGGGGATTTTAGTTTCAAAGGATTTGGATACTATCAATTTCTTTAAAGAATTCTTCTCCTTCTAGTTTATGCTATGTTATACTACAAGTAACATTAATCCACTATTACTGAAAAGTCGTCTTGTTTTATTAAGTTAAATGAAGACTTGCTCTTACTCATTGTAGCCAAAGCAAAAAACAACTAGTTAGTAATTCTATTTGCTGACTTAGGATGAATTGCGTCAGCAGAAGGAGGAGGAAATGGATGATTACTGTTCAGAGGTATTGTTATTGGCATTTTATTCTGTATATCTCTAGTATTTATGTTAAAGTATCATTAATTCTAAATTTATGCAAATGTTTGTATACATGTTTGTAACAAGTGAATAACACACACACACACACACACACACATGGTACAGATCACATATGCACGCGTCCACACACACTCACACGCATGTAACAGCATAAGGGGATTGTCTGCTTGGTGCAGGGAAGATTTATTGAGTTCATTTTTATCCTTATCATTTTCTCTTCTTTGCTCTATGCCTCTATCCTTCTTCATTTACTTGAACTAATGGAATTCTTTCATGTCTCTTTTGCTGCACCTTTAGTGTCATCAGAGTTTGGAGACAATATGATTTACAAATGCATATTCTATAATAGTGTATTTTACATAGATTTTTAGAGCATATGCTCACAAGTTGGAAATCTTTTAGAATAATGTCTTGGATTGAGAGGAAATTTTTGTAGAATAATGTCTTGGATTAGGAAGACATTGAGTTCGCTGGAAGAAGTGGATTACAATTTTTTTGGTAAAGATTTTGTAGACCGAAAAGTGTTCTGTTAGGTAAGAGAGAGTGTGAAAAAGGACCAGAATTCTTGTAAAGAAAAACAAAAAATGTATAAACAAAAACTGATGACCTGTGGCCCATCAATCTCTAAAACATCGGGTAGAAACATTAATCTTTGTTTATTACTAGATATCCTATCATGAACTTTACCAAGCAACTTGTCAAACTAAATTCCATGCTGGCCTTGAAGTTCTCAGACATCAAAGTTATCTTATAAAATCGAATGTCAAGAAATATTTGAAAATTAGTGGGGAGTATTTCTTTGTTGCTCTAAGAATTTGCATGCTGAACTTGCCTAAATGTACCATCGTAACATTCTTTAACTTACATAAACTTTGATGTAATACACGTTCTGTATTTTATTATATTTAGTTTTGTAATAGGTTCCAGTTGGGCACTTGGTTTTCATGGTCCATGGAATTGGACAAAGGTTGGAAAAGTCTAGCCTTGTGGATGATGTCGCCACTTTTCGGCAAATTACTGCAAACCTGGCTGAGAGGCACCTGAGTCCTTATCAACGTGGCACTCAACGTGTCCTCTTCATTCCATGCCAGGTAAGCTAGCATATTTTTATTTATTTTTAATATATGCTTGTATAACTTTTACCGTGAACATACATAAACATTTGATCACTGCAGAGGCACTTAATCTTTTGGGAATCTTTGCACCTTAAGTCTTAGAGGTTCTACTTCTCCTCCCATACATAATTAAGTGCGAACTTTTTCTCTTCTATTTGGTTTCTTAAAGAGACTCGAAATGACCTCTCTATATAATTGGTTAATGTGATTTTTGGGATTTGAGTTAGTTCGATTTATGGTTCATTTTGCTGTTTGGCACCAGAAATAGTTTTGAAATGATTTATAAAAATGACCTCCTTTACCGAGAAAAAAAATGCTCATAGCCCTTTTTTATGTGAAGCCTGGAGTACATCACTCTGATACTGCTTTGAATCATAAACTAATGATGCAAAAAACAACATACCCCACACTGAGGGTATACCTGGTGTGTTTCTTCCTCCAAAATATCATCCTCATAGGTGAAAATTACGGTTCTTAGGTTAAAACATCGAGCTTCATCTAGTTATATCATGGCAGACTAATTATCTTATTAAGAGCATTGGTACGTCCAACATTGTCTATGTTTAAATCGTTCCGTTATGTGTAGGTAGAATGTCAAGACACTTTACATTTATTTTTTCCTTCTCTTGTTGCTTTGCTTGATTTCCAAAGTCTATGTATGGGGTTGCATTTAAGGGATTGTATACTTTTGGATGCTTTGGAAGTGTACAATGTTTTTCTTTGGAGAATTTGAAACAAGCTTAATGCTCTGGCAGCTCATACTTTTCAGTAATAGTTCTCATCTTTGCTTGTTGCTGGAGAAAATCATTTTCTTTTGCTTCTGGTCTCTGGTGTGGATGCTGTAAGTGCAATTTTTTGTGTCTGATCTTTCTGGAGAGCTGTTACTGTTTGAGTAAATTCCGTTATTTACATTCTTGATTGGGTGGGGGGACTCCTTGTAGAGCAGGTATTTGTAATATCTTCATATATATATATATATATATATATATATATATATATATATATATTAGCTCCCCACACCCCGTGTCCCACCAAAACGGGAAATATCGGTAGGATTTCGAATGAAGTGCCTCTATCATCAAAGTTTGCCTTTGAAGTGCATTGCTTTTCCTCGTTAGGGTTCCTTGTTAAACATAGTAAAACTTTTAAATTGCATTTCTCTTCTCCCCACTGCATTCATTTTTCTCTTCTGTTGACTCCTGTGTGGTGCTTGTATGAGATCTTTGTGAACTATGCTTCATAAATGTTTTTCCTTAAATTTCCAGTGGAGGAAGGATTTGAAGCTCAGTGGTGAAACTGCTGTTGAAAAAATCACTTTAGATGGTTTGCGGGGTTTACGTGTGATGTTGAGTGCAACTGTTCATGACATATTATACTACATGAGCCCTATCTACTGCCAGGCTATCATCGACTCGGTACTTACATTTTATGTTTATTTGTTGATCTGTTTTAGATTTACTTGTGGGAATGTCATATTTTACTGGGTGTCTTGGTACTCTTTAGTCTTGTAATTTCAAGCTAATTGATGTCATCTTTTTACATGCAGAAAAGTTACTTTTTCTATTTATTGATAATCACATTTTCCTACTTCCACATCAAATTCAACCCAATCTTACGGTTTTCTTCTATTTTAATATTAGAATTAATAAAGATACTACTAATTTAATGATATACACCAAAGGAAAAGAAAAAAAAAAGTATATTATCCATGTATGTCCACCACTAACAACCGTATCATCATCATCACTACTATTATAATCATTATTATTTCATCTTCTCATCATCATCTCCACTTATGTTGTCACAAGCAACATCTTTAATCTGATAACAATCATCTTGTCTCCAGGTGTCCAACCAATTAAACCGTTTATATTTAAAGTTTCTTAAAAGAAATCCTGGTTATAATGGAAAGGTATGTATATGATTTATTCCTTTTTTAAGATTTCAAGTTTCAATCAGATTTACTATTTGGATTATGTTCTGACCTGATACTTTTATCCAGGTTTCCTTGTATGGTCATTCTCTTGGAAGTGTACTCTCTTATGATATACTTTGTCACCAAGAGAGGTTGTCCTCGCCATTTCCAATGGATTGTCTGTACAAGGATCATATTGACAAAGGAGTTTCTCCTGGGGATGAAGACGATATAGATTCTTCACCAGTATCATCAGATTCATATAAACATCCTGCTACACAGTTGGAGTCTAATCCACTAAAGGTTGACTTATCATCGGACGGAGATGGTGCTCAACATAGCATTGATCAGAGTAACATTCTGTCATATGTAAAGGATGACATAGATAAAATCACAAGCATGAAAAGTGAATCTGTTATTGGAAATTCTATTAACATTTCTGAAGAAGTATCTGGGAATAATGAAGTTACATCAATCGATGCACTGAAGGAAGAGGTATGATATGCAGTTTTATTGCATGACTTTTATAGGGTTTTGTTCTCATTTGATTTTATTGTACTGTTTTAGAGAGGGGAATAAAAAGAACACTCAAAAGAGAAGAGAATTATATTCATGTAGTGGTGATTTCTGCTCGATTTTTTCCAGTCATTTTTTTTCTCCTTGTTATGTAACTAAGCTCTTACCTTACAGATCAATTTACTACGAGCCAGAATCAGAGAACTAGAATCTCAATCTGACATTAAAGGTACAAATAGAGGGAGTGTTGTCTTCACTTTTTTAAATGTTTGTTTCTGGGGTTGATAATGAGTTTTGAAAAAGTTTCATGTTTTTTCCTAACTTTTAGAAAAATAGTTGAAGCTGATTTTGTCAATTTTGTTACCAAAACAGGGAGTGACAGGGAAACGATTACCATGACAAGTCAGCCTGTTTCTGAGATGCCTCCACCTGAGAAAAGTAACAACGTGAAGGGTTACACCCCTTACATAAACTATAAAAAGCTGGAGTTTAAGGTAATATGCTTCCGATATTTAGGAATTTCACAAAAAAAGACTATTTATCAAAGATAGATGTACACAAAACTCAAGGATATTGTTAACGGCTGCTAGCTTATTTGGGGGAAAACAAAAAGTGTGTTATGAAGAATCAATTGGTCAGTTGGATTACTTGGATATTTGAGAAAAAACTCGTTGATTTGAGGTTGATATCTATAGGGCTCTTGGGCAGCACATTGGGTAAAGTTTGCGTGAGTACATGGAAAGTTCAGGTTCAATGTGTGTCAATACCTTTATATTCTGGCTTTGCAAAGCATACACACACACTGTGTACCCAAGAGTCAAGGCGCACAATCATTTTTTTCTTTTAAAAGTTCACGATACAATTTAAGTTCCAAACCATAATCAAAAGTTTTATGTGAGTGTATAACTCTTGTTTTTATCTTTTTAATCTTGCAAGTATAATCTATTGTATATGAACAGCTTTGCATAATGTATATTATTGTTAATATTTAACACTCTCTCTATTCCAAAATTAGAGATACATTTGACATCATGAAGATTATTTTTAAATACGAACTTTTTATGTTTTTATCTTCTTACAAATTCATATCGCTAATGCTATTGTGAGATTTCCGGATAATACTACATTAAAAAATAAATGTATCTCTAATTTTGGAATGGAGGGAGTAATAACTTTCCACTTCTTGTGCTTATCGCCCTTCTCACCATTCTTTCTCTCCATTTAGCCACAAAGAATAAGAATGTCTGTCAATACTTTTTTCATGTTTACGTTTTAGTGATAGATGTGAATCTAAATTCTTACAAATATTGGTCAAATATATTCCTTAGGTTGCCTCTGTTTATTTCAGGTCGATACATTCTTTGCTGTTGGATCTCCTCTTGGTGTTTTTATATCAATGCGGAATGTTCGCATAGGGATTGGTAATAACTAATGCTTGTGTTATATTTATTTATACTGTAGATTTGCTTCATGCAGAAGCTTTTAGGATGTGTTTAGTGATATTGCATATCTGGAGAGGTCCATATTTTAAGTTCTAATGTTTTATTTCAACCACTAAAATCTATTAGTAGTTTATGGAGGAGGTCTATAGATATTTAGACATATAAATATGTGATGCTTTTATATAAAAGAGACTAACAAGAGTGTGTGCATTATCTTTCTGTTCTTATAGTTTAGGTCTATAGTACATTCAAATTTTTTCCTGCATGAAGGCTACTTCCACTTCAAGCAATTGCTGTGCAAATTTGTATTATTTTCCATTCGTGGCCTACTTCCAATGCTTGTTTACCCACTCATCATTTTTATTTTCCTTTTGAGTGATTCTCTTTTTTAGGCAAAGGTCAGGACTATTGGGATGAAGAAAATATAATTGAGGAGATGCCAGCTTGTCGTCAAATGTTCAACATCTTTCACCCTTTTGACCCTGTGGCATATAGGTTTCTCCAAGTTTCTCTATTGCAATGAAATTGTACTTATCTTTCTCTGTTTTTCATGTGCACATTGTATAATTTCATCTCAGTTTCAGTTGAATTAACTTGATGTCATTTTCCTCATATTTTCATGTGTCTGTGGTGCTCAAAAAGGCCTTGGGCCAGGCCATGGTAATGATCATTATGGTTTAGATTAGCCATATTTTGAAAAATTCCACCTTAATGACTATATTTGTGTGTAAAAGACGACATAATTCTAACCAACAACTTGACTAATCTGAGCCAGTGCAATCAATATAACACCTGGTCGATTAAAATTGTGTCACCCAATCTGTCTTATAGAACTAGTGGTCATCTCTGGGCACAAACTAAGTCTTTTAGCCAAAAACTGGAGTTAGCTTTCCTTTTGGGCCCATGACAGCTCGTTTAGGCCAGTTGTTTTAATGTTTCTTATTAAAGGAGAGGAAATACTCATCTAGAACTGGCACAATAACCAAGTATTGACCCTTCATTTTAAATTTCAAAGTGCTTCTATTTGATGTGTAACTGAAGAAATACTCCTCTACACCTTACTCTATAACCAGAGTATTGAACCTTTGTTTTTAATATCAGAGTGCTTCAATTTGTAAAGTGAATCCTAACTATATTACTTGTAGCCTAGCAGCATCAGAAAGTTCAAAATTTGGCTCCCTTCCTTTGTTAGTAAATATTCCCTTCTTTGTTTTATCATAAATTGGCTGCAATGTGCTCATAGAAATAACAGCTCTACATTTCTTGTATTTGATTTGGGCATGTTGAGCATCCCCCAGTTACATGGTTTAGTTACTTGACAGTCGGATATTAATTGAATCAGATATCGGGGTTTGAGTGGCATGTGTATATAATTGTTAGTCGCACTGGTTTCTAATTACTTTTAAACAGCCCTACTGCCCTTTTAGAGAATCATTATCGTCAAGTTGTCATGACATTTTTTGTGTTTAACTGTCATAATTACTGCTGCCAAATGCTTACTGAACAGTAAAAGCACACGAATTCAGAACATATCTGCATATAAATGTTTGCATGCAACTTTCTTACTGTCAAAAGGAAAAAAGTCCCAGAAAGGAGCTATATAGGTTTCACACCACATTCTCTGTTGCTCCACTGTCAATGAGTCCTTTAACTGAACGGATTGTGTTCATATTTGTATCCTCCCTGTACTTGAAGTGTTCTTGGTCAATTTGTTCCGACTGTAAGATTTTTCAAGTGGCTTATGTAATTTCATCATGCAGAATAGAACCTCTCATCTGTAAAGAATACATTAATAAACGCCCTGTCATTATCCCGTACCACAGAGGTGGGAAGAGGTTGCATATAGGATTTCAGGTAAGGTCTTTTGGTGGTGATGAACGTCATTAACTTTCTTCTTCCTGTACTGAGCTCAAAGTATGTTGTGCAGGAATTTTCTGAAGATTTATCTGCGCGTTCTCAGGCACTAGTTGATGGTGTAAACTCCATAAAGGTGGGATTTCTGAAAATCTTTCATGTTTTAATCTCTTTCTCATCTTTGTCTTAAAACTTATATTGTTCCACATTCACTAATATTGATTCAAATTACAATTTCTAAATTAAATGCTTAATAAAGTATTTAAGAGTGTTATTCAGTCCAGAACTGTCACAGATTTGGACATTATGAAGCTGTTCTATTTGTGGTCTTGTTTCTATTCTGCTTTAATTTTTACCTTCCATATCAAGTCTTTATCATTCTCTCGTGCCATAAAGTTATTTATTAATAAGAAAAGGGCTAAACTACATATTACAACCTGTTGCTTTCATCACGTTTCATATTTCTACATGTGGTTGACAGAATATCTGTCGACGGGCCAACTGATGTGCTCCCCGTGTAAAGAGAAGCATTAAAAGAATTATTCTAAGAAGTCCTGCAAACCACAAATCTGGTTTCTGTTGAGCAGCTAAAATGAACTTGTCTGAAAATTGCAATATGTAAAAGGTGTACAAACTACAAAGTATTCAGCATGAACTCTGAACAATATTGGCTTATGTTGGTGAATTGCAGAATTTCTTTTACGCCACAAACAATAAACAAGAACACTATAGCACAGCTAAATGTCATCTGTGAGTATAGTATTACTATGAGCGATCAAGATTTGCGAAAAGTTAGAAGTACCCTCCAAAGAAGTAGAATGAATCAGCGATCCCCATTAGCAACATCCAATCTAATATTTTGAGAGCTTGCATTCCATATCCAGGGAAGATCCCTCCATTCCACAAATAAGTTACAGTTGGCTTTGTTTATTTTATGATTGGGAGATTCTAAATCCAAATTTTATTGTGAATCTATAAAGATTTTATAATATCAAAATTTTGTTGGAGCTTCATATTGTTCAGAATGTTAGTCTTTTCCTTTTTGCTAGTTTGCCCACACACCCACACCCAATTACACTCATTCGAGACACCAGAATGTCTCCTAGGAGAGTTGAACCCTCAACTTCTTGGAGTCTATGACTCATGAGAGGTGGAGAATACTGTTGGGGCAAAGCCTTGCTGGTAAAAATGTTTAGTCTTTGAATCAACTAATCAAGTAAAATAAGTTAAAAGTTGTTATCAGAATTGAATTTTAGGATTTCATAAACATGGGAGAAATAAATTGAAATGTAACTTCTTTTGGTGGGTGTGGTTTGGGGGGGTGGGGTGGGGTGCGGAGAGAGTATGCTATATGAGGGAACTGAAATTAGCTGCTGTGAAAAGTCTCACCTTTATTTGAGTTTATTGTATATCTGCATTCTGTTTTCTGTAGGGCATAATCGAAATCTATTTCCTCCTTTTCTTCTTGCTTTTGCGTTTGTTGAAATCTCATTTTGTCTTTTACTTCCAACATTTGAATGACCTTGTTGGCCTATCTGCTTGGTGCTTCACCATTCGAGGCTCTTGATTGTATTTCCTATGATGTAATATTTATACTGTCCCATGTAAGTTGCGTCATGGTTGTACTATGCAATTCTTATAAGCTGATTGATAATTCAGCCAAATGGTATAGAACATGTAAAACTAGAGTGATAAGGCAAGGGATTATGACTAAACTAAATAGTTAACACTGTAGCATAATAAGGCCAATAATAATGGAAAATTGAATATTGGAGCGGAGCATAATGGAACTTTCCTTCTTGAAACTTGTAACTTTCATCGCTAGAATATTTTGCATGGCTTAGCACCTTTTCAGGTTTTATTGATAAAGTTGGCCCTTAATCTTTGATCTTGTTTTTGTTTTGATTCTTGATCTTTAATGTATTATGTTTTCTGGAAAGTTTTCTTACATTTACTTCCGTTGTGGATGGAACTTGATCAAGGTAGGTCCCACATATTCAAGTAAAGAGAACCTTGAGTACATACACACCTATATTTGTAAAAAACAAACAAACCGAGTTGGTACAAAATTAGTTATCAGCATTGCATACTTGCATATATGAATTATGTTGGCCGCATGTTTCTAGTGTCACTTTGATTAACACAAGTGACTTGCACACTTTTAATAGTCAGTCTGATTCCTCTTATTTATTCAAGGGTCTGCTTGGCTATTAATAAGATCTATATTCCAAAACTTAAACCTACGATGGTTCTTAAATCAAGTTGTTAATTGCAAGTTTTATGCAAGATGGTTCTATAATTAATGATCATATGATGAAACCAACTTGAGATCAATTTTGCATCTATCAAATTTCGTTTCCATCTGTAATTTACTAGTCTGTATTTCAATGGATGGAATAAGTGATGATTCTTTTTCTTCTGACTTTGTGATCTTTGAATAGGTTAAAGTACTCACGCTTTGTCAGTCGAGAAATGATGATAGCCTTGAGGGTAAGGAAACCTAATCCCATGTCGACTGTTGGTTTTCATCAGTATTACTAGCTCTTTTGACACTTAATATTCATGTAGGCTTACAGCCCTCTCCTATTGTAAAAATTCAATGTGTTTGTCTTAGATACTGTGTATGTCTTTCAGAAGAATCAGAAGATACTCAAGCGAAGAATGAGAGGTCTTATGGTTCGATAATGCTGGAGAGATTGACAGGGAGTGACACAGGTCGAATGGACTATGTGCTTCAAGTATGTCTCAAAATATCTACGTCTAACAGACTTTAATATCTAAGTTTATCGGAGGGTGTATCACATTAAATTCTTCATTTTCCTCCCACAAGGTTACCAGTGATTGACCTGCTAGGGTGCTATCTTCTTGTGTTTATTCTTTTACCTATTTTGATTCCAATGTTTTCCTTCATTTCTAATTTTTTTTCTCTTAATAGTGTCTTACCTTGTATAAAATGGTTATGGTGAAGTGTTAGGCTTAACCCTAGAGTGGCTTAATTGTTAACCAGTGTTAAGAAGGAGAAACAGATTTTGGACGGAGAAAGAAGGGGCAGATAAGAACAGGAAGGGGTGAGCAAGGGGACAAGGGAGAAGAGCTCAATGGAGAGACTAAGATTCAATTCTGATAGGGTTTTATAAATAACATAGTTGGTTAGAATAATAAATGGGAATGTAGAAGCATACCTGAAGGTGATTCTAGCTTCTAGCTTTTTAGTGCGCTAAAGGTGTTGTATCCATTTCCTAGCTTCTGTGGTGCAGTTTAAAATAAACACAGATTTCATCATTCATGATTACACAAATATGGTTGAATGTGATAAAAGACCTATTGACTTATTTTAAACTAATTTTTTAGGACTCCTACAACTCAATATTGGCCTATTGACTCCAAAAATATTATGGGACGCAAAAATGAGATAATAAGACCAAACTACCAAGGTGAGTTACAGAGCATTGAGCTGCTGCCAATCTAACTGAATGTTAATATTTGGTCTCATTGTACATGTGGCTTGATTGTTGAAAGGCGTCTAAGCCACTTGATACATGCATAAATACATGAACACGTTAATATCTCAACATATTAATCTTATACTTTATATTTACACACGATCAAAATAAAACAAAAAGAAGCCATAGTGGGGCACATAGGGAAATTGAAGTATTTGATCCATGAACTTTATTAGTTGGAAATATATTCTGTGCTTAAAGTCTGATCTTTTCTATTTATCTCTATGTGTTTGTGTGTTCTTCTCCGTGCTTGTCTTCAAATTTGTGACTTGTTTTCATTATAAATCCTCGACTTAATTCAATTTAACTTCGCAAAGAATTTTATTTCAAATTAATTGAGCTACACATATTAGACCCTTAAAAACTAAATTAAATTCTGCATTCACAAGGACTATCTTGCTGCTTTTAGTTTTAATTACATCTGGGTATATTACTGCAGGAAAAGACATTTCAGCATGCATACATATCAGTCCTTGGAGCACACACGTAAGTATCAGCTCTTCATGTTGAGTCCAAACTTTGGTGCTTCCAGCCTTCCACACTTATCGGTGATTATTATTAACACTTATTCCTTTTGAGGAAATTGTTCTCTCTTTTTTCAAAAACCTTTTTTATTTTTTTCTTACAAACATTGCAAAAGCCTTTAGAGCTCAGAGGTAAAACATTTCATCACATGGATTTAACCACAACATTTCTTAGTCATATTTGACTCAAGAAATATAATAAAGTACCTTTTAGAATCTCAATAATAATACTAAGTTTAGAATATCCTTCTCAACAATTATAAAATTTATTTGAATATGATGGCCATTTTGCTGTTCAACAGTCGCTTAGAAGTCAATCCGAGTCTAACTTAGTGCATTGCAAAAATTTCTTCCCTTCTATATCCAATTTACCACGTACATATGATGTTCAGGTATCTCATATGAATGGAGTAATTTCAGCTACAGTCTAACTCGTTAATTTGAAATTTTGTTAAATAAATGAAGTTCCATTACATAGAATTATTTTAGTATAATCCTCGACGTAAAGGTTTTCCTAGGGTATTACACATGTTCCATGTTCCTAACTGAAATGAATCATGATCTTGGTAACACTAGTCAAAGTTAAAGAGGGTTTCACACTTTGATTGTGAACTTATAAGTACTTGGTGTCAAAGAGATGATTGAGCCTACATAATGAATGGTCTTGTACATGTCAGTTTAATCCCGAATTTCAGTTTTGCTATAGTTGTTTAAACCTGTTATGAGGTCTTAGATGGTGATTAGCCTTCTTGATTGATTTTGTCACAGAAACTACTGGAGAGATAATGATGCTGCTCTTTTTATGCTGAAATACTTGTACCGTGATATACCGGAAGAGCCACCTGTCGAAGACCAGGAAAACAGGTCAAAACAACATGGTTCTGAATACTGGTATGATCAAAGAGAAGTGCCTGATGACGAACTTCCTCTAACATTTGCTGATAAAATGTCAATAAGAAACTTCTCCAGAAGAGCCAAAAAGATTATGAAGCAGTGAACGATACTAGTTTTTCTCCAGGTATGAATTGCATGAAGTTTATCTAGCAGGTGCTAATACAAACTTAAATTATAATAAATTTTGTTTTCACATTGTTAGATTCTGAACTAAATAGATCTCGTTTGCAGTTGGCAGATTCAGTTTTCAATTTCCCTATCTGGACTGCTTGCATATGAATCCAGGAATGTGCCAAAAGTTCTCTTAGCAGCTCAAACATCAAAACAGTCGAACGGAACCTTTCTGGAATGGTTTGAAAGAATCTAGAAATGTACCAAATGTTGTATAAACTTTTTTACAGTTAGAAGTCGAGATAGTTTTCGTACATAGCTTGTCTCATTGTTTAGTCTCTGTGCATGAATAGGGCATATATTGTAACAAGGTTTCACAAAGAAAAAATAGATAGTTTGTGAATTCCTAGTTTGTATATTACTACTGTAGTCTAGGAAAATGCACAGGAAAATTCTTGTTATCAATTTTTAATCTACAACTGTGCAAGTTAGAACACATGGCTTTTAAAACATCTTAACCCTACAATGAGTATGTTTTTCATCTCCTATTCCATTTTGGTTATGGGAGTATCTATTAATGAAAGAGTGTATTTTAATCAACAGAGTATATCCATTAATGAGAAACGTTATATTAGGCGTACGCTATTAATGCTCCTTCCACTTCGAAATTTGAGATGTATTTTTCAAAAAATATTTTTTATTTTGTTTTATTTTTGTGTTTTTTTCTTCTTTCTTTTTGGGCTTTAAGCTCCGTTTAAAAAAGAAAAAAAAAACAAACAAACAAAGAGACTGGACTGTCGATAGCGAGCTTCGAACTTAAGCAAGCCAATATTCAAATCTTGATCACTAAATTAAACAAGTCTTGAATTTGAATTGGTAGTAGAGGCTCTAGCTGTTGTTCCAGTCGGAAGAGCTTCCACTGTTTTGTTCTGCATTTCTGAATTACTTTTACAAGCTAGTACATGTATAATTTGTATAAGACTCAATTTTAGATATTTAAATTTTTGTAGTGTAAATTTTAAAATTTAAGCTGAAACAGAAATGACCGTATGCTCCATATTTGTTAGATTCAAGTGAAATTTGTCTGCAGTTATGGATCAATGTTCTATCAAAGAAAAGATTATCGCAAGGTCCTCTTGGCTCTCGCAGCAGTGTGCTGTAACTGCTTATAGTTTGTTCATAAATACACCATTTCTAATGCTGCAGTGGCTTGAACACCCACACATGTTATAATTTATATATTTGTTTTTCTTAAATATGCAAGCGAAAAAATAATCTAATGAGAACATGAAAAGGACATAGAACAAACTCATTTTTTTCACATGCCATTGATTGAGAGCTGTAAATATGCAGGCCACACAAGGACAGGTATGAAAATCTTGTGGTCCAAAGTTTTTCTTGCCCTCAGCTATTGAATTACGAATTGTTAGTCATTATTTATCCTACATAATTAACAATGATATATAAGTTTGCAGTGCTCGTCAATTTGGTCGTTCTCTTTTGTCATTACTTTTGAAATTATTTTTATCATACATTTTATTTTGATAATCGATTATAACTATAAGATAATTCATAAATTCCGACAGATTCGTGTTAGCCTCTAGTAAGAAAATTTTTACTAGCTCTTACACATTAGTATACAACCATAAATGAATCGAATTCAATTGTATATTAAACTGTTTAAATTTATCTCAATAGCTTTTTTGAGTTTAAAATAAACTTTAAGTATGGCTTAATCAATTTTTTCAATCGATTAACGGAAGCTTCTTCGTCTTGATTCATTTGTAAAAAAATTAATTTTTTATGTATAATATTACTTTTTATGGAGAGTTCGATCATCTAACTTGTCCAGACTTTTCTTTTAATATATATTTTATGTCACGTCACTTTATTTCACTTACCTACAACTTTTATTAATTTTAAATTAATCAATTCTCCGTAAAACATTTTAAGAGATAATATAAACATTTTTGATTAAATCTTTTTTTTTATAATAATTGAAGTCCAAAATTATAAATAAATTGGAACAGAGGAATTATCAATTATGTTTCAAATCGAGTATGGATCAAATCTTCGTTGACGAAAATTTGGTTCATAGTCCAAGTTATCCTTCTTTAGTCATCATCATCTTTTCGCTTAACCGTCGTCAAAATGTTATATATTTCCGTAGAAGTTTAAGTGGACAATAATCGGGGCCAGAAGTTTGTTTTTCGCTTCAGTCTAGTAAAAAATACTGGTACGATAGAGCAAGGAGAGAGAGAGAGAGAGAGAGAGAGAGTAGTAGAAGCCAATCAAATCAAATGCCTAAACTATCACATCTCTATCTCTTTCTCTACAATTCTCTTCAGGCCCTCGGATGGTACTTTTTCTCTATCTTCAAATTTAATTTTTCTGAATTTTAATGCATAATACAGTAATTTGTGAATGGCCACGTGCTTAAACGTACAGGGGAGTGTCTCTTGGTAGAATATTGAGCAATTTCTTCTCCACCGGCTCAGTCAAGGGCGCTTATGCTTCTGCTGGACAACTAATTTGTCAGTCTTTACCCTTTATTATTCCTACTCTCTGCTCTAAACACTTTTGCCTATCTTTCAAATAGTTTGCACAATATATTAAAAATCCCAATCCCTTAATATTTACTTGTTATGTTTCGAACAAAATTTTAGATACATTTATTTGTGATACGAGTTTATAAAAATATTAAAGTACAAAGAATTGTATTTAAATTAAAAGTAATTTTCATGTACTTTTTGATATTTTCCTTCAAAGTTGTTGAAAGACAGGTTAATTGAAAAACCTATTTGGTGCGAACCGAAATGTATCCATAATTTTATTTTGAAACAGAGGGAGTACTTACCTGAGAATATAATCTTTTTTTGTTTTCCTTTGATTATAGGCTTGTTGCAAACTCTTGCATTCTTGGAAGTTATACATGGAGCAGTGGGTAGGTACTAGGACTTTTGTTCTGTGCGTTTGGTTTCTATTTCTGATAAACTTAGCAGATATATCCTGATTTCCACTCTCATCCTTTCAACTTTTAGGAATTGTTCCTAGTGGAGTGCTGGTTCCGCTGATGCAGTGGGGAGGAAGGACTCACGTTATTATTGCAATTGCTCGCGGCATTTATGAGGTTTAGAGATTTACATATACATAATCATAATCACAACTTAGTGTGTACAAGTAAATATCTTGATTTTGATATGACAGACAACTTATAAGTGTCAATGTTGAGTTACCAAACAATATCTGGTGTATGATGGACAAAAATTGGTGGAATAGTGGTATAACATTGGAGCAGCAGTTTAGGGAATAATGAGGATCCTGTGTGAATTTGGTTGAGGGTTCTTCTTGGTGGGTAGATGGACTCGAGCAAAATATTGTTGGTCAGAAAAAGATCTGAAGAAAACCGGTTAATGGGGAAAAGTAGAGTAAAAGTATGACTAACTAATTGAACATAGCAAAGAGAAGCAGATGAATTGATTTAGCTTGTTCGGGGTAATTATCAACCCACAGGTGGAAATAAATAGATTTACATATGCTACTTTATGGTGTACTCAGTTTATTCTTAGTGTTTCTCACTAATTGTTGTGTAGGTCCAAGAGTTCCCTTCAATTTTCGTAACTTTAGTTCCTTGGTGCTTGACTGAGGTAATCTCTCGCTCTCCCTCTCTCAATAACAATTAGACTTTAAATTTGTTGATGTGTTGCCGTGTTGGTTTCGAGGATGTACTAGGAGGATGAAATTTACATGTCTCTGCATTATTTGAAATCAATAGTTGCACTAGTTGAGAACCAATCTTGTTGTCAAGTTTATAAAGACCAGTGAACAATTCTGGATCCTCTTATAATTTAGATAAATGATGTCAGGGTAGATATTTGCGCTAGACTTGATCATAGTTTTTAAATATGTGAGGCCCAATGGATTGACCGCAATAAAACTACATATTACGCACATATATATAATCATAACCAAATATTATAAAAAATATAAGTAATATAATTCAATTTCTATATAATTGACACTTCAAATATCGGGGTATGTCAACCAAAACAATTACAAGAAATGAAAAGTTTATCGAATAGTAATAAGTATGAGTGATTTATCTATAGCTTAAAGAGAGAACGTAAACTGAAATAATCTTCTTTTACTTTAACTTACCCACATGACAAATTAGTTGCAATCTTGCAGTTAATTTGCTCTTGTTGATTTTTTTTTTCTTTTTGTTCTCTATCTACTATCTATACATGTCTATTGGTTAGAGATGATTTGAAGTTGAGGAAAAAATGTCAAAAAGTTTGGAAGAATATAATTGAATATTGAAGATATGATTGATGTTAATGATTGAAGATCTGTTATATAATTCTTGTTGGACTTGGGAAACTTTAATGCTCAATTTTGAGATTGAGGTTAGTTATATCAGTAGCTTACCATCTTGATGCCTAAGTGACGCGTTGATAACTATGGTTTTTTTAGAAATGCTCAATTGGTGCCCTAAATTATCTGTGTTTGTGCATTGAACTCTGAAAAATGGAAAATCTTCCAATTTAGACAGGTATGAATTAATTCTCGTTATTTCTTATTATCTGATTTCTTCAAGGGTATTATTCTTTTATTCCCAAGTTTACTGTCATCTTCTGTTGTTCCCTAAACTAACAATCTTAATCTGTTTGTACCCCTACACCACAAAAGGTTTTCTGTGGTGCCACTTTTTCATTTATGTATCCACCTAATATTATTCTCAATTGATCATTAATTCTTAAAACAGGTTATCAGATATCCAAACTATGCTTTGAACTGCTTCAATATATCTCCGTCTTTCCTCACCTATCTCAGGTTTTACTCATTTCACAGAGCATCATAATGCATAGCCATAGTATTTCAAATCGAGAACATTTATTTAACAAATTTGCTTTGTGTTAAATCTTATTCTTTATATTAGGTACACAACATTCATTATATTATATCCGATGGGGGTTCTTGGTGAAAGTAAGTGCTGTAATTGGCATAAACAACTTTATCAGAATTATTTAAGTTTTTTTTCTTACAATTCTGTATTGCTCTCGCAATTTCAGTGTGGCTCATGTACCAAGCACTACCATTTATAAAGAAGAAGAACTTCTATGCTGATATTTTTGCTGTTCTTCCTTTCAGCTATTTAGACTTTGTCCAGGTATGCATCTGCTTCTTGCTCGGCTACCAAGATTGTTATGCTGTAAAAAGACAGAAATCTTGTTTATTGGTCAAACTTTTAATTTGAAACGTATTGTGTTCTCTAAAGTTTGTTATATGTTCTGAGAAGTTCATGGACATGCCCATGTCCAAGTATTTGAAGTACAATTATTCGACTATTTATAATACGTGTTTAACCAGCGATTCTGTTAGAATCCGTGAAGCGTATGCTTAAATTTCTTTGTTTGTATGAGGTTCAATTATTACAATTAATTCTTTTAGCTTCTGTACGCCCTTGTTTTGCCTAATCAGCAGGATAAATAAGGCTGGTCTCTCCCCTAAAGAATTTGTTATAACCTTGATTTGCTCTTAGAACCATCTGAATTGTACAATGCTCAGACAGAATTATGCATAACTATACAATTTTGTTATTTGAGTAACGTCTCCTGTCTATATGCTCTCATATTACACATACGTTGTGACAAAGTCCTTACATTAAAATGTTAAATACCTCTTAGAATATATTTTTTAATAATAATAGTAATATTAAACAAAAATGGAGTAATGAAACAATGTCATGAATTTTCTATAAACCCCATCTCTGTTTAGAATCACTTGTTTTGCCGTAATAGAAAAACTATGCAGATGTTTGAAAACTACAAGGTAAGTCGGAAAATAGCATGTCCAGGGTATTTATCTATATCTACAACTTGTATGGAGTCTGGTTGTACCTTTTCAGGGGTGATACATTGTCTGTATTGTCTTCCCAGATCATGAAATATATCTTATTTTACAGTTTCTTTTTAATTAAAACTGAAATCCTAGTTGGGGAGTTGGCAAATCCAAGGGGATTGTATTAGGCAATGAATAATGGAATGATGCAGTAAATCTCATTTCATTTTTATGTAGTTTCACTTTGCTTAAATTTCTTGTTTTCCCGCTCTCTCTCTCTCTCCCTCTCCATCAAGGCTTTCATAAGATGGTTTTAAGATGGTTCATTTCTCATCTTGTATTTTGTACACACACAAGACCCACATACCAATCACCATAAAGATTAGCCAGCCTATATAATCTTGATTCTTTTTATTTCTAATTAATAATGCTGCGTTTTTCATTTTGTTCTGTGTTCTTATGATTCTCCTTTTCAACTTCTTTCATCAGGTCTTGCTTTTCTTGTACCCAGTTCTTTGGCTGAAACTTTACCTGCATATGTTCAAGCAACGACGGTCAAAGTTGGGCAAACACAAGAAGAAGAAGAAGAAGACCTGATAGTTCAAGTCCATTAAGCATCTAACTAAGTAGCATAAATTTCTAAGCATCTGTGTAGAATTAATTTAAATGTACAATTACAAGTTAATCTGAAAATGATATGTACGAGACAGAACATATGCCAGCTTTTTTGATCTGACGTGCAAAATCTCTTGAAGATTTAAAAATGTCCCTTTTTTGCTACTATTAGGTGGTCTATCATTGCTCATGTGGGGAACAATTAAGATTAAGATGATTTTCTTCTTTTCGAGTATTTGTGCCTCACGTTATTTAATCTGAAATTGATTGTAAGCAAACATTTAGGAAATTGATAATTGGGCTCCAATTTTTAATATTTGGTGAAAAGAAAAGTTATTTGTAATTCAGTGTTTACATAAAGTGAGGTATCGTAAGTTTATTGATATATATATATATATATATATATATATATATATTTAATGTAGTAATATTTGTGAAAATTATAATTTTATTGGTGATATAAATTTGTAAGAATATTTAAGTACAAAAGTTTGAATTTAAGTGTATTTTTCACTTTGAAATTTTTGAAAGTAAAATATTTTATTTAAATTTATAAAACCAAATAACTGAAATATATATAATTAGAGCAAACTAAATATTAATTTTAAAATTCATCTATAATTTTAGAATTATTGTTGTCATTTCTGCAAGTGATTATATTCTTATGTTGAACTGCAGTTGGCAAATGGACGCTAATACGACAATAAGAGCAGATATCATGTGCCATGCAAAACGGCGATCATGCCAAGTGTCTCTATAGTGACGTTCATACACGTCACTTGTGGGACTTTGTACACGTGTCGAGAAACCTACGAATGCTACGTTACTTGTACATAATCCATTCCCATGTGCTGCCGCCGCACAAGATGACAAGTTCAACTGTTTTGGTTCTTCGATTCCTATGACCCACAAATCCACTACAGACGGACGCCTTTCCTTGTCATTTTAAATATTTTATGACATGATAACGAACGGCCACGATTATTTCTTTTTTCAAAGGATGTAATAATATATAGTATGCATATCTCTACGGACTACTAATTTTATATTCACGAATTTAGGCTTATTTATCTTTTTGTGGTGTACGATATGATTTTATAGTAATATAAAATTTATATTTTTTCAATAATTAAGATTTATTAATTTTTATATGATTATATAAATTATATATGTAAATGAACTCGAAAAAATTCAAAATTTCTACATATTGTATTATTTTTTTATGTTTTTTCAATCTCTACGGTTAGATTTTTCTCGATATTTTAAAAGTTAAAACATGCCACAAGTGGGTATAATTATAAAAATGAGTTATAGCTCTAAAAATGTCACGTAAGCTTCCTAGAAAAATGTAGTCATTAGGCAAATGATATTTTTCGGAGTAAGAATTATGCATTCAGAATAATAATTGTTGCTAAATGTGTGAAAGAGTCTAAAGTACAAGTTTTCTGAATGCATATATTTTTAAATTAATTATAAAAAGTTATAACAAAAGAATTTGATAATTAAGGGGAAGTGAAAAGAACAGAGCTTCATGCATCATAGTTTATATAATTGCTAATATAAACATATACATCATTAAGTAATACATTGTACTATCATTACGTAATACATTTTCATTTTTTAGTTGGGACGGAATACGAATGCAATCGATATTAGGTAAGCTAGCCATGGTCATGTTTTGGGCCATGGGTGCCGGAGATTATTATGTATGGTGGATGAAAGATGAGGTATGGTGTAAGTTGTGGTTATGCTTTTAGAGGATTGGCTGTTGTATTTATTGAGCAACTCAGTCATGATAAACTACAACGGATGATCTCTTTGAGCCAGCAAGTGGTGAACTCTTTTGCTTACAAAAGAGACTTGATAGATCAAATAGGAGAAGTTAAATGAGGGTTTAATTGTCATTTATAATTAATCGCGTGAATATATAGTCAACGAATGTTAGTTTAACTTGTAAAATCGTTAAAAGAGGGCTTAATTGTTATTTATAATTAATCGTGTGAATATATAGCCAACGAATGTTAGTTCAACTTGTACAATTTTACAATTTTTTCTATATTAGGTTGATAGTTCAAGTGTTGTTAGCTACCATTTTTGATAAATAATCTATTACATAATTTATAAGTATCACTATAAATCTTCTAAGATTTCGGTAACATGTTCTGACAAATAAAAAGTGAATATATGTTATGAGTCTCTAAGCTAGGATGAATATATGGATTGATTGGTTCGGACCAGACCAATTTTTGAAAAGACTGACATTAACTAATTCGGTTCTGAATCGATCCTGACATTAACTAGTCCAATTCAATCCATTTTTAATTTAATAAAAAATGGATTATTGAGGACTTTTAATAAAAAGCCGACAATTGAGATCTGACAAAAAAAAAAGAGGGACATTTTTAAACTTCACTTTACTGTCACTTGCGTATAAATTGAAACTCTGCTTAAATTTAAACATTTAGGTCCTGTGAAATGAGCGATTCCGAGCCCTAGCATTCCTCTTTATGAAATAAAATTTGTTTTTATTGTAAACAATTGAAATCTATTAAATTTCATAATGGGTTATGAGATTCCAAACCCTAGCTTTCTCTTACTTGGCTGGCTGACTACTTAAGATTGGGAGAAGATTCATCTGGTAAGTTCATCGAACGAGACAACGCATGGAGGAGAGAGTAAAATACAGCCTGTTTGGGTGTATCTATTTCTTTTTTTTTTCTTTTTAGGGAAAACGTTTTTAACCATTCTTAAACAATATCAGTTTTGCGTATTTGATCTTCCAACTTTTTTTACAATTTGTTTGGCACACAAATTTTTTAAAACATATGCAATCAGTAAATTTCATCAATTACTCGTTAAATCTGATAAAAAATATACTCATACGAATCATACATGTAATTTTCAAAGAATAAAATGGTTAGGTCATATCATATGTAAACTTTATTTTTGACTGTTTTTGAATTATATCAAATTTGTAAATTTAGTTATGAACTTTCAAAGTGAATTTCTTAATAAAATAAAAACTAAAAATTAAATATATGACTCACATTAGTGTATTTTCTGTCAGATTTAACGAGATATTGACGAAATTTACTGATTGCGCATGTTTTAAAAAGTTTATGTACCAAACAAGTTGCGAAAAAAGTTTGGGATCAAATGCGCAAAACTGATATAGTTCAGAGACTGCTGAATAAAATTTCCTTTTATTTTATTTTATTTTAACTAACTTAAAAATTAGTTATTTTTTAGTAAAATGTGTTCGGCATCAATTTGACTTAAAAAATTAATTTTTAAGTTAAAATAAGATAAAAAAATATTCCGCTAAAAATAACTTTTAAGTTAACTTAACTTGTTAAATTACTAAATTGGACAAATGAATTAGGAACTTTTGATGATATGCTAAATTAATAAATGATAGTTTAGTAATTATATTTGATCAAATCTACTTCTCAAAATAAACTTAAAATACTTTTTTTTTGAGAAGTAACAAAATCTTATTTCTTACTTTTAATTTTTAAATTAAAATTTAAATAAAAAAATAAATTCGAATACTTAAAATAATACTTTTAACTTATAAGTATAGTTTGACCAAAAATAAATTGCAGTCGAATAGCCTCATAGTCATCGCAAATAGATTGAGATATATGCGCATAAAAAGACAGTAAAGATGTGTTTATGAAACGACATTAGATATTTCGTGGTTATTTACGTGGGTATAGTAATTCCCAAAAAAATATAAATAAGAAGGCAAAGCTCTTATCTCCATTCGTCATTCAATTTATAATGCAATCACAAATTAATATGATTTCTTCAGCTTCCCATATTCAATTTAGTTACAGTTCAAATAGATTATTTTTTAACTAACTTGATGACGACTAGGCTGTCACTCTCCCCCACCCCCATTTCCTCCACAACTTCGTCCTTTATATTTTTTAAAATCTAGCGATTATAAAGAAATAAATAAAGTATAAACGAGTGAATTTTATAATTTTCATTTTATTTTCTCAAATATCAACTTATTTTATTTTATACTCCCTCCATTTCATAAAAAAAGTAATATTTTAATATTAAAAAAATATTAATATTTCATATTTGATTAAGATTATATGTATAAATAATAAATATTTTTCAAACCGATCCCAAATTAGTCTAAATCTGAACTATCGTTTTAATTTTTTTATTCATCCCTACTCAAATCGAATGATAGTTTCGAAAAGATGGTTTCTTTGTCTTTGTCATTTAGAAGGACTGATGAGCAAAACGACGATTTCTGGCGGTCCAAATGAAGAACTTTGAATGAAGAGAATCTTATATCATATTGATATATAAGAGCAAAATGAAGATATCATATTGATTTAATTGATATGAAAGATGAAATGATAGCTTGTGTTTGTTATGAATTAGTTAGGACTGCTCTAAGAGTATAAGTTGGACGTTACAAATGCAACTCAATTAGGAGACATAACATACTAGATCGAGGCAGATACCTAATTGAGTTAAGAAAAGGTATTATATCATCAATGTAAATATGGAGACTGACGCATTAATATATGATAAAAGGAAAAAGGTTGAGAATATTTTTTACGTAAGGAAAAGTAAATAAATAAAAAATATGCACCACTTTTAATTAAAAAAATATTAATATTAGTCGGGAATTTTGTGAAAGATTTTTGTGAAAAATTTTATTAACGCCTAATTCATGTCGAGTAGACTTTGTTATTGTGACACTTCTTAATTCATGAGTTGTAAGCAAATACTTAATTGAGTTAAGAAAATGTATTATATTGTCAATATAAATATGGAGATTGACGCATTAATATATGATAAGGGGAAAAGGTTGAGAATATTTTTTACGTAGGGAAACGTAAATAAATGCAGGAAAAAGTAGTTTTGTTGTCAAGAACTTTATTATTTATTTTATTTTAAAGTTAGAGATATATTTCTTTTTTAATACAATATTTTTTGCGAATGTTATAATTTGATTATGATATGAATTTACAAAAATATATAAACATAAAAAGTTTGTGTTTAAAAATATTTTTCATGTACATCACAATATTTCACTTTCACTTCAAAGATCAAAACAAAAATATTTTACTTCAATTTTAAATTATATAATTTTGTAAACTTATTTTGTATAAATCAAAATGTATATCTAAATTTGAAATAGAAGGAGTATTAAGTTGTTTTGCACACATTTATTCTCATGGTAGACATATTTTAACCAAACTAGCAATATGGCACATACAATAAATATAAATTTTTTTAAAAAAATTATTTTGATATTATTGTAGTAAAATTTTCTAAAAAATACTAATAAATGTGTGAAAAATTGAAAAGAGGGTAAAAATGAATCGAATTAGTTGCGGGGAACAATGTTATAAGTCAGAGAATGTGAGAATTATTGTTCGCATTAATTGGTACGAAAACTGTAATCAATCTTACTTCCCGTTAATCTTAGAATTTTAAACTTTTAATTTTGCTAATATTACTTTTATTAGCAAAAGTAATATTTCCTCCGGTTTATTTACAACTTTATGTTTAAATGTGTGGGGTACAGATTCAATCTAAAAATATATTTAGCTTAAATATTTTTACAAATTTTTATATATTTGGATATTATATTTTATGCAGTACTATAAATATGTTGTGTGCGTATGTGTATGTATATAAAAGATATTTTGAATTTTTGCAAAATTCTTCTAAATTAAGTTGCAAATGGACGGGATGGAGGTAATATAAAATTTAACATACATTTGTGTCTATATTTCTATGGCAGCTGCTAGATACATTGTATTGGCCATCACCAACATTTTCAAATCAAGAAGCTTTAGGTTATGAAAAACCATTAACTTAATGATTTCCACTACAGCAGTTTTGTCAATTTTGCTACTCGTATTTGATTTCTTTAATTCAACTATGTGTTAGAAGGCTCTGATTGTTTTAATTAAATTTTAAAAATTCTAAATACGATAAGATACATTACTAGAATTTAATTAAAATTTTAAAAATTTAAGTCAAAACAAACGTGATTACAGTCTTATTTAATTTCATATATGTCAGTTGCTTATAATATATTTTTAATGTTGGATCTATATAAAATATACTCTTTGTCTTTTCCCAAAATTTAAAAATCAATTCACGCGTATGACTTATCCTTATAAATTAAGATGTGTAGAAGTACTTGTGATTTTTTTTTTCTTTTTTTTTTGGCTGCAACAAGTTCATTTGAATTAGTCAATACAAATAGCTTAAACATGTTAAAATACTAGGGTCTAATATTCAAACAAGTATAAATACATTAATATGAAGGATATGGAGTATGGAATCAGTTTGTCGGAGATTAGTTTAGACAAAAATATTCCGGCTTTTGGGTAAAGACGACTAAACAGAGTACCTCATCCACGTTCTTTGTCCTTGTTACACATATTAATGTTTCATCAGGTTGGTTCTGTACCATAATATCTGTCTGATCTTATTAAATTATGTTAAGTTCTAAAAAACATAAAAATAAAGCATACCATCTTTATATATATATATATATATATATAATGAAGAAGATAAAACACTTATTTTTGAAATAGAAAGAGTATTATGAGCCAATCAACTCTACTAGTTTTGATTTTGGTTGGTTAGTGGTTACTATGCACATAATCCTCATCCTTTATTATAAATAGAAATGGTGTAATTTTTATCAAGTTTCTATTTGGTTGGGTAAATTATCCTCATATGACCGTTTTGATGAACAGTAATTTTATACGCCTTATGCTTATTAGTTTGATATTTTAGTTAAATGATTTAGTATGTGGTTAATACGATCACAATTATCTCTTATTTCCTTCTCAAAGATCAAAACATAAAAGTAATACTTAGTGATAGGGTACTATGCTACCACAGGGTACAGTTCCATAATTTTTTTTTTATGCCTTCTGGAAAGGGGGAAAAAATAAACACTTAGTGGCCTCTTGTATAATTACCAAAAAAAATATTCGAGTTAGGTACAAATTATAAATGGTATAGTTTACTGTGATCTATATATGTTTGTTTATTAGATTGGACTCAATGAGATTAGTAGTATTTTCAGATTAATTGTATTTTAAGACTGGATTAATGATTATATATGATTAGAATAATAATCATGTCGGACTGGATTAGTAAAATCCATAATGTTCTTCCGCATTATTTAATTCCTTATATATGATATTATTTTTTAAATGAGATTATTTACTCTAATTTCATATGTTTAATCTAAAGTAACAAAATAAACACACAATCATATTTAAAAGGGACTAAATAGGCTAATTCCATGCGTAATGTACAAACAAAAACACATATGGCTTGAGTTTGTTGGAGTTTGAATTTTGACGATATTCAACCGTAAAATCCCTAACAAAGATATAATACGAATGACATTTCTAGTTTTAAATTTAGATGAAACACATACAGGTACACTTACAAGCACCCAAAAATTTTAAACATGGCAATTTCTGAACATTTAATCCGAAGACCTGAAACCGTGTGCCAGTTGTACTACAAAATGGATCGAATTGTTAACTACAATTAATAATGATAAACAATAATATATGAAAATTAAATATACAAGTCAACAACAATACTCTACTCTATCCATTCATATTTATGTCTTTTTAGAGAGAAAATATATTCTCTTTTATTTGTTATTTTCAAGTTTCAATGAAACATTAATAACTTAAATTTCTGTATTACCTTTATATTTAGTGTTAATTTATTTGTATTTTATTGTTTTTAATAAACTTTCAAAAAATAATATTGACCTTTTACATATTTTTTAGTGTTAATTTCATAAGATCTCTCTTTTTTTTTTTGTTCTCATATATAGCGTAAACGATTCATTTTCCATAATTTTTGATTTTTGTGAAGTGGAAGGTGATAAATAGATAATCGAACAAATCTCAAAGCAGTATGTTATTGTAAATTTTGGAATAGTTTGTTGCAATTAAATTTTAAAATGAACTGAATGCAGAGAACTCTAACTTAAATTAACATAAAAACCAAAGAATCCTTTACAAAAAATCTAAATAAGAGTGAAAATTAATAGGAAAATTTTTAACTAACAAGCGTATTATATACCATTATATGCACCTACATTGGGGAATCATGAAAAACCATTTATCTTTTTCGTTCACTAAAAGGGAAGAAAATAAATAAGGAAATCTAACTGGATTCAATCATTTTGACCCCATGAAGATATGAGAGAGATAATGAAAAAGAGACAAGACAGCTGAAATAGTGGAAAGCAATTCCACAAGAAAACCTTTTCCTTTTTAAAAAATAAAAATTGAATTTTTTTATTTTTTATTTTATTCATTAGAGGTGAAAAAAGAAAAGAAAAGAGAAATGGGACATCCATCCATATTTTAATTATTGTAAGGTATAGTAGATTTCATAAATAGTTTTTCTTTGATGTGGATTGGTTATTTTGGGAGTTTGTGGGAAAGCAATTGCTCACTTTCTTGTCTTATATTGACAATTTTTTTCTATAAAACACTCCTTACCCACCTCTCTCCAAACTCCATCGTCCTCATTTTCTCTGTTTTTCCATAACAACTTGAGTGAATAATTATGGAGAACACAATTTCTTTATGGAGTTATCAAGAGGTGGGGTTCACTCATTCATTTTCTTCTTCAATTTTTCTTTCATTCATTGGGCTAATCTAGTTTACTTCATTCTTCTATAAATTCTTCCTTTAGTTCCTTCCTCCTAGTTCCTTCTTTATTTTTATGTTTTATACATACTTTTGTTTATGAAGGTCTTGTTTTAGATCTCTGTTATTATATCATTTTCGTTGGTGCTCAAATTTGTTTGTCTCATTGTATTTGAAAGTTGATCTTTTCGGAGTTTTTTAGTCTTTTGTTTTTAACATATACTACATCCTCCCTTTTGTAGATCTCTGTGATTTCTGTGGGCATATTAGTGTTGCTCTTTGTTTTTGTATATTTTAACCACAACTATCTATTTGAAGATGCGTATATATTCTGAATATCAATATCAATGTTGTTTGTATGAACTCCATTGTTCATGTAGTAAAGCTGGGGACTTCTTCCTCTTATTTCTTTTCAAAAAGATTTCTCTACAGAACCTTTTGCCTTTTGTAGTTTAAAAAAAGAATAAAAAGTTTTCCAAAATGTGAAATGATGCTTTTTGCGAAATAATCATTTGAAAGGACAATTACCAGATTTGACTACTTTGGAAGGAACCCAATGAAGCTTCCTGTTCATTGTTTGAAAAATTCTCTGGCCCATGATTTGACTAGAGTTCTTTTTCGATCTGCATGGGCTCATTTGTGATTCATCTGCTCCTCCTAACCCTGAATTATTGTGCATGGAATTATTTACAATCAGTTGGCTTCTAAAAAATCATCAAATTACTTTTAAATTTCACTCATACTGTATGTTGTGTGTTTTTGTCTCATATGCAATAATCAAATATTTACAGTGTTACCTTCATCCTATTCAAGTGGTAAATTTTATTTTGTAGGAAGTATATTTCAGCACAAAGTTTAAATCATATTCATAAATACACATTAATTTGTGTTTAGCTATATGTACACCAAGTCAAACATCACGCGCAAATAATGTAGTGTAACTTAAAATTGATCCTTTGTGTATCTGAATTGACAGATTATTGAAGAAATGAAGCAGAAGCTTATGTACACAAGTATCGAACTTGAATCAGTAAAAGCAGAAGCAATCAAAGAAATGAAAAAACACATGGAATATGAAAAACAAGTGCTCCAACTCCTCAAGATAGCTATGCAAGAAAGAGATGAAGCAAGAGATCAACTTTACAAGCTACTCAACAAGTTCATGCTTCCTGAAGTTTTGCCGAATCTCCCCCAGCTCTCACCTCAAAGCACCCTTATAAAACCCACAAGAACAAACTCCAACTCAACTGATCAATCAAACAGCTTGACTGAGCCATACAGTTACCATTCACAGCATTCTTCCCCAGTTGAGTCCTTTTTCGACCCCGTCTCATCCCCTGATTTGTTGAACATTAGCAACCACCCCATTGGTGATTTAAGCAACAGCATGGCACTTGGCAATGAATCTGTTATTCAAGACTATAATGGCACAGTTTCGACCAGTCTTGTTTCTCTGGGAGCTTTGAGAACTGATCAAGATTCTTTGATCATCGACAACCTTGCGAGAGGATTATCTCTGCCTGAGAAGGGGAAGTTGTTTCAGTCTGTGCTGGAAGCAGGACCACTTATTCAAACACTTCTTCTGTCTGCCCCGCTTCCTAAGTGGCGAAATCCACCCCCTCCTCAGCCATTTCATAGCACTCCTGTTTCTATCAAAGGCTGTGATGTGGAAAATGTTAGTCCAAGGCTATCTGGGAATGCAAGCCATGTCATTAAACCACTGAATTCTCAACCTTGTATGGAGATGTCTTATGGATCACCTCAGATTATTTCGAATTCTATCCTAAATTTCGGAAATGGGGCTTTAGGGTCATGTGTGGGGAATGATAAAGTGATGCCATCTGCAGGTGTTATGAGTAGTTTTGCTCCAACTGGCAAGAGACAAAGGCTACATCATGATTAAGGAGATTGTGTCCTTACTCTCTCTCTCTCTCTCTCTCTCTCTTTTGGGCTTTTATAGAACAGTTAGATTTTTATGGTTGAGGGTATAAATTGGATATGATGTTTATGGGTTTGAATTTTTGAAGACGTAGCAGTTTCACTTGAATTGGTAATATTTAATCCTTTCCAAGGTCATGGTTATATATATTCCTGAAATAGATTTGTACATCTTAATTACTTCAATTTTATTTTTCCATATTTTCTTCAGTAATCATGTAGCTTGAAGATCAAAAGAACTACATTTCGAGGTAAATAGCACGACTATATAATGAAAAAAAAACAGATAAGGCGTAACAATTTTCATATTCAGAGCATCAAGAAGTTCAATCATTTTAACAGATGAAAGGGACCAGAAAGATGGTCTAGAGGAAGAATAAGGTCTTTCAAAATTACAGAAATATGATATGATAGAGTTTACTCTATATTGGTGTACATATTCAAAAGAAGTAAACCAAGAAAGGTTTTGAATATTTACCCGAGTTGCATATTAAATTGAGATATTGGTGCTTACCAGAAAGGATGGTACAAGCGGGACCTTGTCTTTGTTTCTGCAGGCATATCCCAAGAATATTAATTAAGCAATAAACCACAAACCCCAACAACACCCCCCACCCCCACCCCCCACCCCACCCCAAAACAACCACCCCCCCCCCCCTTTTTTTTTTTTTTTTTTTCCAGATTTATTATAGTTGAGAGAAAAGCCTTGAGGGACAAAGTCTGACAACTTCAGAACTGATCTTCCCTTTAGATTTCCCATAAGAAGAAAATGTAAATAATAACGAGTTGTTCTCTTGTTCTGCTAAGTACAAATAAAGAATGTAGCTCTTGGTTTCAGTGATTGTTCCTTTGTGCAGAGGCAGCATCTTTAATGCACCAAAAGGAGAAGAATACAAAGAAAATGAAGTTCTTCTTTTTGACATATTCAAGTATATAGTTCATACATGAGCACAACGAGGAAAAACTTATAGTTTAAATATATCACCCATTTCATAAGCCAACTTTAGTGTTCTCTTTGATTTCATCATAGCCGTACTTCATATACTATGGACAAACATAACAATACACTTTAAGCTGTGATATTTATCTCCTTCCTTGATATCAACTCTGGTTTAAAGCTTTTGAATGCTAAGCAGCCAAATTTACTGTCTTTTGAACTTTTTTTTGGATTAATTCATAGCATGCTTTCGAGTCCAACCCCATCTCCCAGCATCCATTCACATTGGAATCCAGTAGTGATAGTTGTGGTGGGTTCTGTCTGTGCCATTTTTCTAGTAATAAGTTACTACCGGATACTTTATCGGTGCGGCTGCGGATTTCAACTCTCAAGTGTGTCAAGAAACCAAGCTTCACTACACAGGATAAATGAGGAAAACGCTGATGATCCTTCGCTGCAGTTCCAAAGCGGAGGAGTGGACTCTTTCATTGCGCGATCCCTTCCAATAGTCCAGTTCAGGAAGAAGAATGATGCAGAGAAGGGTGGATATAACACAGGATGTGCAGTTTGTTTGGGTGAATTTCAAGACGGGGAATGGATAAAACATCTGCCAAACTGCTCTCATGTCTTTCATGTGTCATGTATTGACATTTGGTTTCAGGTTCACTCAAGCTGTCCTCTCTGCAGAGCACACATCTTTGATCTTGAGGCTTCACATAGTTTGGAAGAAATTTTGTCCAGGGATGACTAATTAAACCAAGAGAAATTATCATTTTAACAAAATACTTCTGTCCCATATCCCCGAAAATCATTCATTACACTGGCTGGCACCATGAAAAATTGTTCTGTTTTTCCAACAAAGGCTCTGTTGAATACACGAAAACATTTCCCGTGTATCAAAAAGAGCCTAAATTGGAACAGAAGATCATTTATCGTTGCAATTTGAGCTTCAGTAGGGCCTTTTTTAATCGGCTCAACACGGATTTCTGGAAAAAGGACAATTCTCACGGTGCAAATAGAGTAGGAATTTTGAGGCGATGATAACATGTAAACATGATTTGTTAGGAGTACAATCTACACATAAGAAAGTAAATTAAGATTGGCAGGATTTGTTTATCATGTCCTGAAACTGTAAATGCGAAAAATATTATGGTACCTTTGTATGCTTTATGCACCAAAATATGTTTCCAAGACTAATTTGAATCAACTTCCCGCCTTTGATCATGGTTTATATTCAAAATATGTTTCTTTTAGCTATTTTATAATCTTCAAGAATAGCATATGAAGCTCCAACGAGAAAAGGCCTTCAAAATTCACAACCTGATTCCATATTCTTCTGCGCAAGGTATTAAATATTAATGCATTAAAGCTGGTACCAAGAAAAAAAAGAAAAGAAAGAAAAGGCAAACCTACTATGGACCCCTTTAACTGTATAACATCAAAATTCAGCAGTATGTTTTCTTTAGCATCATATAATAGAAGGATCTTATGTGTTAATTGGTAATGTACAATCATAAAACTGCACAACCAATACAAATTTTCCTGCCTCTAGAATTTCTCTCATCAAATCATCTAATCATTTACCAGCTATAAACTCAAGATTAAAATATTGAAATTCCATTTGTATACAGGACACACTACCTGGCAAATGGGTAGCTCATGATTGGATACTGGATAACCATTTCATTTCATGATGAAATGTTTTTCACGCCATTTACCACCTCATACAGCCCATAAGAACGACAAACTAGTGTAAAACGAGAAATTTTTATACAAGGTCTTTGTGTTGGTCGCAAATGTAGTATCTACATCAGATACTTGGAAATATTTCAGATTGCTGTGAGTGTAACAATTTCTTTTGGTACGAATAGTAAAAATTTCAAATAATGAAAAAATAATCCAAGGACCTGAGTTCTATATACCATCGGAGAAGAGAGTGCTATCAAATAGGAATTCATTCTTCCTTTTGTCTTTCTGTCTTATGTTTATCTGGACTTGTCAGTGGCCCTTTTATATCAGATCCATATATATGACCCATTTTTGTTCTCTTTGTTTCTAAATACCTCTTGTTTTCTTCTGTAATCGGAGTCATGACCGGAACGCGTCCAACAGCTGCCAAGCCATAGCCTTTCAGACCAGTAAATTTTGCTGGATTGTTTGTCATTAGGCGCATGGTACGAACACCAATGTCCCTTAGCATCTACAGGAGCATAAAAAAAAGTATGTTCAAAAGCAATTTATAGCCCCATCAATATGACTTGCTAGTACTCCCTCTGATCAACATTAGAGTTGCAGATTTTCAATGAAGACTTTGAAAATACTTTTTTTACTCTAATAGCTTTCCTAACGTCAAATAGAAAAGTAATATTGGTATCGTAGCAAGATCAATCTACTAAAAGTTGAAAACGAATTTTTGATTTTGGACACAACTCAAAAGGAAAATATATAGGGATTTCACATATAGTAACGCAATGGAAAAATGAATTAAAACCAGTCGAAACCCCAAAAAGATCCATGTGAAATAGGGAATACGGATTTGTTAGAAGAGTTATTAGTTCAAACGAGAGATTCTCAATTTCGGTGGAGATGATAATGAATCACAAGCACAATCCAACAAAACCAGACCTCTTCTACGGAATCCACATGGGTGTCTAAACAAGGAGGAGGAGGACTTCCCTTTATTGGTACAAACCAAAAGGAAGACGAAAAATAGTCTTACACGATCTCTTTCTTTCTTACTATAGTCATGTTTTGTGTTTATTTTTATACTCTACTGTTAACCACCTCAGTGTTAACCTCTCGTAGAAAATAAGACACGATATATATATATATATATATATATATATATATATATATATATATATATATATATATATATATGTTGTTAACCGCCTTAGCTAACCATCTTAATAAAGAAAACATGATATATCATATATATATTTAGAGATAGAGATCTGGCCGAACCATTTTAATATAATTGACTAAGTCGACAACTTAGTTAATTAATATTTAACTCATATTAATTCTTAATTACAAATTTAAATAAGCCAATCATATTCACTTATTTAAAATCTAATATCTAAATTAATTCTCTTTTTAATTACACTCTTAGTGTGCGACCCTATAGGTTATTATTACTTTGACAATAATTTTAAAATCATATTATAAACAGTACATGTAGTAATACATTATTGTTACCCAAGTAATAATAATGTTGAATATAATAATAATGTTGATGATTCAACGTAACATTTTCTTGCCACCAATGTTTCAATGTAATATAAATCTTTTTGTCCTTGATATCCTAGATTAAACTCAAGGCACTTAGTGTATCATCCTCTTTATAATTTAATCTTTGTTTTCTTGATCGATGAGTAAACTATAAGACACAAATCACTATTTGAGCATTGTCATGCATTTTATAGTTCTACTCAATCAAAAGGCCCCAAGATATCACTCCTAATATATATAGGAGGGTCAAATCCCATCTAGATCATTCATATTCCTCACATGACTCATAATATAGCCAACAATCACCTTTATGGTCCACCTTGTTAAAAATGACTTTTCGTAATATTAAACTATATGAATCCTCGTGTAGAAATGTAATGACTTCAGGTCGAAGGATCATTATATCATTGTTACTGTGAGAATATCTTATGATACTTCACATACATGTAGTATTCTCATGGTAGGTCAATCAAGTATATTGTTCTCTAACATATACTTATGTGTTGACTTAATATCTCACATATCTATGGCCAATGAGATTTGGTCATCAGTCAATCCACATAATATTGGTCATCAGTCAATCTACATAATAATATCAATGTATCATTCTTCTCATTAACAATAATACTTGACTAGGGATGTTTAAGAATAGTGATATATTTCGTAATTACATGCTCTCATGTTTCAAGTCACATACTTGAACTCATATAGTCTATATTCATTATTCCAGAGATGTTTATTATCTTAACAATTATTACACACAGTAAATCGAAGCATAATAAACGAAAACATTATTTATTAAATCAAAACATAATGTCAGGTGTGTCATGACAATCATCAAATAATTGGCTCCTAAGGCATACACTCAAACAAAATATATCCCTAATACTAGGGCGTAGGCATCAAATGCTACCCACAACCTTCAAAAGCATCATCATTAAGTGAATGTTCCCTTCACTGTCTCTTGACTAGATACTGCAAATTGAAAGGTGCAGATATAAAAATTGAATGAATTATCAAACATACCTGGGCGCCAATTCCGTAATCACGCTCATCAGCTGCAAATCCAAGCTCTAGATTGGCCTCAACAGTATCATGACCTTGATCCTGCAAGTTATAAGCTTGCAGCTTGTGACCTAGGCCTATTCCACGCCCTTCGTGACCACGTAGATAGATAACAACTCCTCGACCAGCTTTCTCTATTAGCTGCATTGCTAAATCTAACTGGCTTCCACAATCACACCTTGCTGAACCAAATATATCACCAGTCAAGCATTCTGAGTGAACCCTTACCAGAACATCTTGTCCATTCCCAATGTTTCCCTAAGTTTTTAATAGAAATTTGTCAAAGAACAATGAGGTAAATAAGTTGTAGTGAAAATTGAGCATTACCTTCAAAACAGCTATATGCTCTGTTCCATCTAGCTTTGAACGATAACAGTAGGCTTGAAACAAACCCCATCTAGTTGGTAAACGTGAAATAGCAGTTCTTTCGACCAGTTTTTCCCTTTTCCTTCTATACCTGTAAGTAATCAAGAGCAACGTAATTATATGACAAAAGGCTTGATCCCCTCATAGAATTAAAATGGTGTATACAGTTAAGAAAGAAAATAATGGCATTTAAACAATGCTAAATATCATATGCCTACTTTTATGACTCTATAGATAATTTCTCTCTATGAAATGCAAAAATATTCAGATAACATTGGTCCATGAAACTTTAATGGAACAGATCTATTGATCTATAGGCTGCAGTAACGTGATTGTCTAGTTTAACTTTCAAACTGGTGGAGTAATACTTGATTGTAGCACCTAACTTCTTGTGGTCTAGATAGCTGCAAAAATAGTAATACACTAATACATCATCCAATCCAAAAATACATTTAGTTTGTTACTTTGTTTTAGAATTAAGAATCATTTGTACTTCTAGATTATACAGTAGCATGAGTGTCCTAACATGTCATTACTTCATTTGAGTTATTAAGTAAATACCTGTACTACTTAGCCATCTAATTGAGGAATTACATTTGGAAATTATAAATTTGTCTTTAAACATCATTCTTTCAAATAAAGTATTTGCTAACAGAAGGAGAATTAGACCTATAGTACAATAATAGTTTACCTAATCAGGTCGGTGATTGAAACAACTGGTATGCTATGCTCCGAGGCTAGTTTCCGTAGATTAGTCAAAGAAGAAATGGAACCATCATCTGCATCAACAAGAGCTGAAAGTAAAGAAATTGGCCTCAGCCCAGCCAGTGAGACCAAATCCACTGATGCCTCAGTACGCCCAGCTCTCCTAAGAACCCCACCATTTCGATACTTCAGAGGAAACACATGGCCAGGCCGTTTAAAATCTTCAGGCCTTGAATTAGGAGATGAGAGAGCAAGGATCGTTTTTGCTCTGTCTGAAGCTGATACACCGGCAGATGTGCCAAGTTTTGCGTCCTACTTCAGTTAAACATGAATGTATAAGTAACCATTTACTCAATTACAAATAGAACTTCTACTGCTATAATTGAAAAGTAGTTCCCCCACACCTCGCCAACCCTAACCAACACAGAGAGAGAGAGAGAGAGAGAGAGAGAGAGAGAGAGAAAGATCATTAGCTATTAATCTTCTGTAAATTACAGCCCACAAAGAGAATCCTATAGTACTGAGCAATAAGAGAATCTGAAAGTTAACCCCAAAGTTGATAATTAAATAGATAAATATATGGTAGTACATAAAAAATCTGAAGCTGCGTATATATAATGGAATGTGTTCATACTTCGCGAGTCACTTCCTTTTTGCATTATCATTTACCATGTTCTATCAACTTCTGTAATTAACATCAACAATGTCGTAGATGTCCTATATTTTATAGGGAAAATTACCACAGCTATTGTAAATGATGGAACAGAAGAGTCGTCTTCATTTTCAGGTGACATTAGAGGGATGTCGAGTCTCTCCAGATCTTCACCTTTCATTCCGACAGAGACAATTCCCGAACCTTGTTTAATCATAAAGGCCACACTTTGAGTACTTACTAGGGATGCTGCCATCACAAGGTTTCCTTCAATGTCGCCATTTTCATCATCTACAACGATCACAAACTAAAGCCATTTGCAATAAAAGTTAACACAAAATATAAGTTCATTTAGCTTCATCACTTAAAATCAAAGCAATAGTTTCCACCAACATCATTATTCTCAATACAATTACTTCCTCCTCCACAAAATTAAAGTAGAATTTTACTCTTCAGTTCAATCCATAGAAAGATAGTTTTTCAATTTTAGAGTAGAGAAAATTTAGCAACCAAAATCATCCATTAAAAAATTAGAGATACAATCAGTTGCATGATTAGAGACATTTCTATCGTTCTACTATCACGTAAAATGATGTTCTAAAACAAATTCTAAGTTGATTGAGCAAGCATGCAAATTATCAGGTAGCATTATTACAAGTCTATCAATTGGAATATTGTTCGTTAAAAACAAACTATGAAATTAAAAGTTGGCGTATCTCTGACTAGGTACGGAGAAAGTATAATCTACCAAGTGATAACCAACAAAACTAAATGGAAATCAATAATTTAACAGTAATTACCTTTCCTTGGCGCAACGCAGAAAGAGCCTGTTCAATTGAAGAGAACCCCTCAGACGGGCAGTCAGGATCACCATTGGCATCACTAACAAAGAAATCAATGGTTTCAGCGGTAATCTCAGCATCCAGTAATGTACCAAAAGTAGTGGTACCTGAACCTGCCTCCTCCAATGCACCCAAAAGCGACCCATTTTCATTACTTTCTCTCAGAGGACTTTCATCAAACAGGTCACCGGATACCCCAACAGCACAGCAAATGGAACCCACTAGCCTTTTCTTGTGAACTCCAGTTGTGCTCCCATTGACATGCCTTGAACTGATCATCAAGATGTGAGGCAACAACGGATTTTGAAGCAAAATGGTATCCATGGATTACTTTTTAATGGGTAAGATAAAAGAAAATTTTTTGCGCGAAATGTTACTCTGTTAAGGTTGCTATATATTTTGATGCCATGATTTTGTTGTATATGACGTCCCATTTCAGCAAGAGAAGGGAACCTCTAGTTTTGGATGAGTTTGTTGTTCCACCGTTTTCTTTTTTAATATTCTAACACTTCTTTTTTAGCGGGAACCTAACTACAATCGCAAAGATAACCGGCCCCATCTCAGATTTGGATAACAATTTTTTTTGGGGGGTTATATTTGCATGACTTGTTTGAGATCGCTATATAAAACTCTATAAATTAATAATGTCATGATCAGAGAATTTTATTATTTTAAAGAGGTATTAATTAATCGATAAATTAATATTATTAATTTATAGAGATTTTACTTTAATAAAGTTAAATTTTAATTACATGAATAATTCATTGTTGATAAATTCATTGTACATAATATTAAACAAAATTTATAGTTATTGTTTATTAATAATTAAATATAATTCATTGTATTTATATTAAAAACATTCAATGTATATTGAGGAGAAAATATAGTAGAATTATATTTCCTTAAATTGTCTTAGGTATATTTGTAATTTTGAAAATTTATTATTTTATAGTTTTATTGGGTTCATATATTTATATAGGGATCTCTCGAAATATTATTATCTTATTGAAATTTGTAATTTTTATAACTGGCCCAAGTTGAGATATAGTAAAATTATTAATTTAGAGAGTTTATTAATTTATCGAATATTAATTTATAGAGACTTTATCGTACATGCATTAAATTTTTTATTTTTGTAAATTACACAGTATATGGTTAGCGACTTAGAAAAAAAAACTAATGTTTATGAGTTTAATTTTTATAATATTTTAGTTAGATAGGGATTAGGAATGAATTGACTCATCCCTCGATCTAAGGTAAATTATTTTATTTTTCTTTTTTGTTATATAGGAGATCACTCTTGCTGAGTTATCCATCAACTATCTTTGTTGAGTTATCCATCAACTATCTTTGTTGAATTATCCATCAACTATCTTGCATGAATTTAAGATTCAAAACCTAAACTTTCTTAATTTTTTAAAAAAATTAGTCGATAACCGACAAAACCAAATATCAAGTAGGTGAGTTATTTGCTCTTCAAATAGAATATATAATTGTGAAATGAATTTTATAGTTAATTATTAAATCTTTATATTCAAGCAATGGTAGAGCTATTAGATTTAGATTTTAGTTGCGATATTGAACACACTTTTCCCATATATATGGTCTCATAAAAATTAGTCCGTGGGTTTGCTTAGAAAAAAAAGGAACTACCCACCGGGAGACAAATGTTCGTGTGTTTTTGTTGTATGCTTGAGAAAAAAAATAGTCCTTTAATGAAAAAAAAAATTGATAAAGAGAAAAAAAAATATGTACATATAGAGTGTGCTACAAAATTTAGTATATATAAAATATTACCCCTTATAATGATTGTCGCGAGTCAGCGTCACTCCAAGTGAAAAAACAAACAAAGACGCACAATTAACATTTGGAAAAAAATTTAGCCGCTTCAAATGAAGAGAGATAAAAAAGCGCATAGTCAATGTTTGTTTAGAATACTTGTATATATATATAATAACTTTATGCTCTGGGAAATCATAAAAACATTTTATTCTTTAATTTTGCTATTTATTCAATATCTTTAAACTTCTCAAAGAATTGTACGTTTAATTTGTTTAGATCAGCGAACAGCCGAACATAATTATGCCCTTTCTTTATGATAGGGTTCAGAATCAGTTCTTTATCAGTTATATTGAGAATGCGATTCAGTTCATTTTTTAATTTTGAATCGACAAAATTAGTACTATTACTTTCAAGTATAAGATTCCACTTTTAAAGGTCAATATGACTCATCGTGGACTACAAACTTTGCATAGGTTTATTTAGCAAAATAAAAATAAAAAATGGCACAAATTTATTCAACTAAAACCATACAACTATCTCACATTGGAAAACAGTAGACAAAGCAGAAAAGATGAGCAAGACATCCCAATATATTACTTGCCAAGATCCAAAAGTAGAAGTACCAAGTTTTTGTACCCAAAAAAAAAAAGAAGTCCCTAGTTTTACTGAACATTTATCATATCAAACAAGAAAAGAAACCAACTGAAAAGGTAATTTTTTTTTTTATTTTTTTTTTTGGGTTCGGGGGTGGGGTTGCTTTTATTCTATTTCTAAACCAAAATATATAAACAGATTAGGAACTCCTCTGCTGCATACTCTTTTTTCTCAACTCGGGGGAGGGAAGAAGATGGCATCAGAATTCCTTTTGGAGCGAAACTGTTGCTCTACATCTGCACCCACATTGAAAGATGCTTGTATCACTTGCGAAGACAAGGCTTTCCATGTTCCAATGCTTCCAGCCAAATGTGTAAATATAGGACTGCATTTAAATCCCACAAAAATACATACCATTAAAATAATAAAAGTATTGATGTGTATCAGATCTTTCTTTATTACAATGTGTATGAAATTTTTAGGATCATACATTTTGCAACTAGCAAATTTTAACTGGATTTGATCTTATATTTTTCAAAGAGACTAAAAACTAAAAATACTTACTTGGGAGTCGTAATGATGGAGAACCACTCGAGGCCATCAGGATCAGCAATCTTTGAAACTACGAAAAACCTAGGCACAATAAACAAATTACCAGCCTTAACAGTAGTTTCAAGAACACGTTTGCCATCGACTCCAACAATCTGAGCACGGCCACTACCCCGTAGAATGTAAGTCACCTGGTAAGCCGAATCACACGAAAAACCTGGAGAGCACATGGCATTCCCACCTATCCTAACAAGATCAGCTCCAAGGCCAACCTCACCAACCAAAGGCAAGTTCTTGGTGTTCAAAACTACAACTTTTCCAGCATTCTTAATCTCAACATCTAGTGGAGCTTCCAGGCAGTTCAAAACCAAGCCCTTTCGGTTTCCCTCATTAGGCTCGGTCATTTTAAAGCCTGCATCGAGCTTGACAATGCCCTTACCAGATTGGTTTCCAACAAGGGTCTTGACAACATTTTCGTCCAAGTCCCATGCCCTTCCTACAAACTCGGAAGAGAAGCCTGTGAAGATGCCATTGGAGCCTGTTAAGAAGAAATCTGTGAACGAACCGGCTTTGTGGCCTTTGGAGGTATCTCCAAGGAAAAGAATGACAAGCTCAGTGTCATCTTTGTTGTACCACCATGTCACAACACCAAACGGAAGGGCAAGGGAGTCCCCTATTTTGATGGGAAGTACCTTCTCTTCTTTCTCAGGAAGAATAATTCCAGCAACTCCACAACCTAATGAAAGAGGGGTGGGTCGATCATATAACAATAATTCATCATGACAAGGACTACATTCAACAATTTCTTTCAAAATTTATATACACATTCATATGGAATGCTAAATAATTTTAAAAAATTATTGCAGTACAACTCAAGAACTTATCATTTAAACCAAAAATGATTTATCAGCTTTGCAGAACGATTGTAAAATCAAAAATTTACAATGATCTGATTGAAACATCATATAGAGCTCATTAGGTACAAACAGATCAGATAACCCATCTAATTCTCCAAACAGATCAGATAACCCAATTAAGCAAAAGCTAAACCAAAAATGAGTTAAATCTGTCAACTTAAAACACGCTAAACACTATACCAGTAACGTGATGATGATCAAATAAAATAATACCACATCAATATTGAAGAAAAATAAACATAACCCAGATTCTACGATACTCACCTGTCACCATCTAAGAGATCAAAAAATAAGATTAAAAAAAAAAATCAATAACATAACAAAAAATAAGCAAAACACATCAATACTCAAAAACAAACTAGACCCAGAAATGAATATCAAAATCAAAATTTATAACACCAATAAACGGTATATGATATCGAGGGAATTAGTATGTACGTACCTTGAAGAACATAAGCGACTTTTGCAGAATCAGAATAGCGAGGAAGGGCAAAGCCATTCTTCTCAAGACCGAGCTTAGCAGCTCCAATATTGGCTTCTTTAAGCATGTGTAATTCATTGGGGCACCAGGCGTAGTAATTTCCTCCATCTCCTCCATATACTTTTTTGGCCAATTTGGGTGACAAATCAATCTCCATTTCTCTTTCTCTAATTCTCCACTACAAGTGAAAGTGAAACCCCAATAACAAGAATATTATCTACTAAAATAGTTGTTATATTTGCAGATATACAGATGGGCATCTCTTGACATTTGACAAGATTTATAGTGGTGGGTAAAGATTAATTAAGTGAATTTCGGGATTATGGAGATTAAAATCTTAACGAAATTAAGTTGAATGAGGAATTAGTTTGGTTTGTTAGAAAGAGATGGAGATAGTTACGAGCTGGTAACGTTTCTCTCGCTCTTCAAGAATGAACCCCTGAATAAATTTTTGACTTATTAAGTCAAATTTCTTTCAGAAGATTCACAATATTTTCAATGATCTTCATAAAAATTTCAAATACAACTAATGAAAATTAAGTATAATTATCATTTCATTCCTGTCTATAGAATACTCTCTCCTTTCCTAAAAAATGAGACTGAATTATGATATGAGAAAAATAAAATATTCTAAAAAGGCTGGGAGGAGAGAAGAAATTTTATTGATATCTAACTCCATAACTTTGGAAACAAAAAAACGCTAATTACTCCATGTTACATAAAAATAAAACTAATGTGTCCCATTAAGATATATAGGCCACACCCTTGTATCAAGTAACGCATCCTATTTATCACAATTTAATTGGTATCTCTTAAATATTGTTGTAAAAATATTCATTCAAATCAATTAATCCCTACTTTTAAACATTAGGTCATTTTTCACGCCTAATATCTTATTTCTAACTAATTCTTATTAAATCATTATCTAGACATTAAAGAACACCTTACCATTTAAACCTGCTTAGTGTTTCGTGCAAAGTTCCTCACAAAATCACAATGATAACAACAGAATTGGACTCCCTCTTAGTCTTCCGGCGGTCACTTTTTTTTTTTAAATAAACTATTTTTTAGTTGTACATAATTTTTATTCTTCCATTGAGATCAATTTTAATATCATTATTTTTAAATTATCTATTTTTATCTGTTTTTGATTTTTAATTCAAATTCAAAATTTTAAAATTAAATATTAAATATATCTATAAAATCAAATGAACTTAATCATCATTAGGCTTAAGCATTAACACAAAAATAATATTAATAATATATAGCTAACATATCATATTTATAACAACAAAAATTACAATAACATCAATCTCACTGCGTAAATTAGAATTATTGTCATTAACCTCACTATTAAAAGTAAATATTAAGCTAACGTAACATACGTTCAACATTAGTTTTACGGTAATGTTACCGTAGATTTACGATATTAAATATACTGCAAACATAAATTTAGTGCTTTACAATAATTATACTGTAAATTTGCAATAATAAACTCACATTTATATGAAATTAAATTCATTGCTACAATAAGAAATTTACTGAATTTTTTTTATATTTATCATATAACAAGGTGTCTAATATATTGTATTTATAAACGTACTACAAAAAAATCTTTTTCGTCTATTATATATAGAAAATTCATTGTTTATATTTATGGGTAATAAACTTATAATTTATATAGAATTAACCATAATATTAAAAGTAAACATTAAACTAAAATAATATGCATTCGACATTAAATTTGTAATAATCTTACCATAAACTTAAAAATATTAAACTTACTATTAACATAGATATACTGTAAACATAAAATTAGTGTTTAAAATAAACTCACTTTAAAAAAATAAATGTATTTAATAAACTCATTATATCTAATTTCATCGTAAGTATGACAATAAATATATTCAATAAATTCACAGTATAATATTAATAAAATTATTGCATAACAATAAATATACTAAATAAACGTACTGTAAAACGCATAAATAGGGTAAGATTGAAACTATATGTGACTAAACAAATTCATGGCGGTGATCGTTAATTATAATTCATGGCAATGGTAGTTGATGACTTGAGAGATCATGTTGGTACAGAAGGTGGGAACGTTAAAAAAGAGAAAAGAAAGAAAGAATAGATCTAAAAATCTCTAAAGACATGAACAGAGACACATTTGAAAAAAAATGAGTGAGGAAAATTGATCGTGAAAATTGTATAGAAAATATTTTGAAATAAATTAGGAGAAAAGAGTAAGAAAAGAGAGAAAATATAATTATTATAAAATTAAAATAATAAGATAATTAAAAGAGAGATTGAAGAAGAATATGGTAGAAGGTACTTAAGCATGATTTCTAGGGAATTTTATTAAAAATTATGACCGACTTGAAATTATTCCTTCAAAGTTTGTGTGTAAACATTTGATCGATATTGTTTTATTTTTTAATTATTTTTGTTCAAATAACTAAAATTCTAAGAAACACTTAATAACTGTAAAAAAAAAAAAAGAATATAAGATGGAATATATATACTAATAAAGTGGAGTAGCTTATTCCCTACTATACTGTCCAGAGGAGTCACAACTCACACGTGTCCAATTCTGGTTCATTTCTCCTCAAATTGTGAAAGAATAAATGATGATTATCCACTTGCCCTTAGCTTTTCAACAAAATTTATATTGCATTGGCAAATTTGACATTGATGTATTCCCAACTCCCAAGTGTAATTTAGGCCATATGTGTCATGTGAAAATTTTAATTATTAAAAAGTATCTTTTATATCTGCGGCAAATCATCGTATGTATGGCTTAAATTATAAGACTGATTCTAAGCTTTTGAGCTCAAATTAATTCAATTTTAAACATGAAACTCTGTATAAATTATTTTAGTTTTTAGTTGACACAATGCATGAAAGCTTTATTATCATAAAATTTGTACATAAATTTGATGAAATTAGAGTTTAAAACGAGTCAATCAATTTCAAAAGTCAAACTTAATATACTGTTTTTATCCCATTATATTTTTTGTTGTTACGATTTGACATTATTTAGGCACTTATTACCATTATAAAATCTATGAAGGAATGGAATATAATTTATCAATAAATCAACCTAAACTAATTTATATGGAAAACATAAGACATTAAATCAAATCAAAATGATATATCCTCATAAATTCAAGGTTACGAAAACTTGGTGGTTAACATAGTATTATTATATATCATAAATCCAGAATGCCTATAAATGTGGTGTCAAAGACATTGTAACATCCTATATAACGTTATATGCCTTTAAAATGTTGTCCGTATAGATCTTTTGCGTATTGACAAACACATATATCTAACCATATTGAAGAATTATTTCATTTCAACTCATTGAATATATCATCCTCTATTAAAGAGAGTTTGTATAGGCAGTTACGCACTGAAGAATCAAAAGAATAAAAATGAGCCCGGGGAGATTTATTATTGTCACCTTCCTCTTTGTAATCGCCTCAAATTCATTTGGTACACATGTAGCTGGTAAGTAATCACTTTGCATAAGTGTTTGTCTATAACAAAAATTATTCTGTTCTAAACGAACTAAATCTTTTTTACCAACTTTTGCCCTTCTCTTTCACAAAATGAGGGTGAAGATTGCATGAAAAAATCGCTGTAAATCATCTTCTCAGATATATGAACGTACAAATGTATGTGTGGGTGGGTTGCGGGGGGGGGGGGGGGGGGGGGGGGGGGGGGGGGGGGGGGGGGGGTGAGGTGTTTTTTTTTGGGGGCGGGAAAGGGAATTTTAAATTTTTTTTTTTTTTTGGTCTGAAGAATTTTTTGTTTGTTTATTTATTTTTTTGGATACTTCCTGCACTGTTTCAATATAACCTAATCTTTATAACGCATCAACATAATATTAGAATCAAATATAAATTCAACTGACTTATGAATAGTTTTTCCAATAATTATCTAAACAGAAAACAAGAAGTACCTTATCATAAGATAAATTACTTTTTTGTATTAGCGAAGTTTTCTGTAAAAAAGGATAAAATAATCCATACAATATTAGTCTTATGGAAACTTCTTTTTTGTTAATAGAAACCTGTTTTAAGCTCCTATTATATTTAAGAAGGAGAAAAACAGAGAGACAGATCTATTGAAATTCTTCAAATGTTCGAAAAATCCGTCCTTATCTGTTTCTAATTTATCCTATACCGAAATTCAATTCAAATATTTAATAATTTCTAATCACACACAATTACTATATCTTGTAATTTGTCATTACTTTTTTATTTTAATTTTTATCAAGTTTATTGAGTCAAACGAGATAAGATAAATTACGTTATGAGAATTTCCGGTGAAAGTAAGATAATTATTATCATAATCCGGATAAGATAAAAATCTAGTTTTCTACTTGAGAATCATTTCTCATTATCCTACACTAACTAAAATAAATACCAATTAAAACACCGATAGACGAAAAAGAAAAAACACCTATAAATATGACATTAATTTCACGCTCACCAATATCATCCCCCATTATTCTTATTGCAAGTTTGTAAAATTTTCTGTGTTTTCTACTTTGATTTTATTTAATTTTGATATATCTATAGCGAAAAAGAGAGATGGAAATTGATTTGGCACCCAAATTGGCAAAGAAGGTGTACGGAGGCAATGGCGGAAGCTACTACGCCTGGTGTCCCAACGAGTTGCCGATGTTGAAGAACGGCAATATTGGGGCTGCTAAACTCGCTCTTGAGAAGAATGGTTTCGCCCTTCCTCGCTATTCTGATTCTGCTAAGGTCGCTTATGTTCTTCAGGGTAATTAATTTCTTCTCACTTTTAATACTTTTTCCTTGTATATTCTACATGTTATTGAATTTGATTTGATTCTCTTTCACCCCATTTTTGTGAGTTTTATTTTGCATTGATGTATTCTTTGGTTGATGGCAACTGGGTTTAGTTTAGATTTGTCGGAAAGTAATCATAATTTTCTCAAGTAATTAAGTGCCAGTTAACTAAGTGTAATTATCTCAGTTTGGTCCAAAAATTTTTTTCATCAGAGACTTGTATATATGTAATATATATGTGTATACTTCGGAATTTGGATTGATTTTGCTCCACATCCCCCAACTAGAAGTTAATGTATTACTGCATTAGTTTTGATACGTTCTTAGGCTTCCTGTTTATCTACTACCCCTGCAGATTTGATTTGGATGTATCTGATATGGTAAATATGTGCTTAATTCATGTGCTGAACTTACTTTCTGGAAACTGAATATATTTGCAATTTCTTCAAGTAGTGTGTGCAACTTCACTGAATGCAGTATCTTAGTTTGATCAATTTACCTCTTTTACAAGCTTTAGATTATCTGTTTATTTCTTTCATTAGGCAACGGAATTGCTGGAATTGTTCTCCCCGAGAAAGAAGAGAAGGTTCTTCCCATTAAAACTGGGGATTCCATTGCTCTTCCATTTGGCGTGATAACATGGTGGTACAACAAAGAGGATACTGATCTCGTTGTTCTTTTCTTGGGAGATACATCGAAAGCCCACATAACTGGTTCCTTCACTGATTTCTTTCTGACGGGATCTAATGGAATCTTCACTGGTTTTTCAACTGAGTTTGTCGGTAGGGCTTGGGACTTGGAAGAAAGTGTTGTCAAGACCCTTGTTGGAAATCAAACCGCCAGTGGAATTGTCAAGCTTGATGCAGGTTTTAAGATGACTGAGCCCAATGAGGAGCACCGAAAAGGCATGGTGTTGAACTGCCTGGAAGCTCCATTGGATGTTGATATCAAGGATGGTGGAAGGGTCGTGGTTTTGAACACAAAGAATTTGCCTTTGGTCGGTGAGGTTGGCCTTGGAGCTGATCTGGTTAGGCTAGATGGAAGTGCTATGTGCTCTCCAGGTTTTTCTTGCGACTCAGCATATCAGGTGACCTACATTGTTCGGGGCAGTGGCCGTGCTCAGATTGTTGGAGTTGATGGGAAACGCGTTCTGGAAACAACTGTCAAGGCTGGTAATTTGTTTATTGTGCCTAGGTTTTTCGTGGTGTCAAAGATTGCTAATCCTGAAGGCCTTGAGTGGTTCTCTATCATTTCCACTCCTAAGTATGTACCTTTTACATTTAGCTTAGCTGGTCTTTCATACACATTCCTCCTGGTCTTTCATACATTAATTCTTTCACTAACTTGTCATTATAATATAAGTATATAAGTTTCACTAAGTTGTTATTATAATATAAGTTGGAAACATTTATTTTCACAAAATGCTGATGTTTCGTGCTAATTGCAGTCCCATATTCACTCATTTGGCTGGAAGCATTGGTGCATGGAAGGCCTTATCTCCTCAAGTTATCCAGGCATCTTTCAACGTGAATTCAGACATTGAGCAGCAGTTCCGCTCTAAGAGGACTTCAGATGCCATCTTCTTTCCTCCCCCAAAGTGAGAAAGTAGCGACCAGCTCTGCAGTTCTACAGCAAGTCTAGAGTAATTAGTGTAGGACGAAGTGTTTTTGTTTTTCCTGCAATAATGCGTTTTGATATCGGATTCACCAAACATAATATGGTTCTCCTCCTTTTGAATTTCAGTAAAAGTGAGCAAACATCATATGGTTCTTTTGCTTACAGGAACTCTCTCTCTCTCTCTCTGCTTTACAAATTTAAAAATATTAGTGCCAAAGCAGTGCATGTGTTCTTGAAAGTTACAAAGCGCGAAAGGTTAAACATATGAGGTAGACTGCTTAGCCTTGGCAAAAGACTAAACAAATTATGGGTGTTTTTTATCCCCACCTTAATGGAGTACTAAATTATGAGCGTCTAGATCCTTTTCTTTTCGATAGCACGGCTTCTTAACCAATATGCGTACATAATTTTTTCAATAACACAGTTTTTGTAACAAATTAAAGAAAAGTGGTACAAATCAATTAATATATTTCTTTGATAAAGTGAATGAAAAGGTTACGCTTAAGCTCTGCTGTTTTAGGAATATAATCCATTTAACTTAAAATTCGACTTTTTGAAAAGTAAGTGAAACGTAATTATTTATTTATTTATTATAAGCCAATATAAAAACTTTATTATTCATCTCAAAATTAACTTTTGAATTAAAATTTACTAAAACCAATATAAGCCAATATTTTGTATTTATATGTGTTACGTTGCGTATTTGTTTGTCAAATGTATCACTTATGTAATTTTATAAAAATTAGATATTAAATAATTCCGTATAATTTTATTTAAGCACCAAAATTGTTTTCTCTTAGATAAATTTACTTCTAATGCATTTGTAATATTTTAAATTTCAAATGTATATAATTAAAAATTATTTCTGTATATAGTAAATAATAGAACACTATTTTCTAAAACTCTGAAGCAGAGGGATCAACGACCTTGCAACAAGCATAGTGCTCCCCTGCAATATATATATATGAGGTGAAGATAATTGAGGTATAATTTATATTTTATCTTTTACCCACTAATTTTATATCTATAAATTCATAATTTATTTAAAAAATCTACAGATTGAAAAAGTATCAAAAGATAGAGTAATACACAAATTTTTAAATCATTTCATAGTGTATAGCATAATTTTCATAATTATTTAAAATTTGTATATTTTCAATAACTAAGATTATTAGTTTTATATGATTATAAAAACTATGTAAAAAAATTCAAAAAAATTTCATATAATTTATTTTTGCATGTATTTTTACTCCATATGATTAGTTTCTCGTATATTCTAAAAAGTATAGCACAAATGAGTAATATGGTAAAAATGAGTTATAACTTAATTTTATTTTTCTATATATATATATATATATATATATATATATAAAATAAAAAGCTTAAGGCTCCCAATTTTGGACGAAAGAGAAACAGAGAAATCGGAATGGCGCCACTAAAATCGCTGGAGCATGAACACCCATTAATCGACTCCAGGTTTCAGCTCTTCTGTGCTTCTCACTCCATTTTCTCAGGTCCTCTCTCTCCCCTACAAGTTCAATTTTACGGTTCTCACATCACTTCGGTTCCACTGTTGCTATTCATCAACCTGCTCCAATTTTAAGCTTAATATATCCAATAATTGTTGCCCCTTTTTATGTGCCTCATTACAAACGTTGAATTCTCGTCAAGGGCTTCCTGTCCAGTGACATCATATTATGTTTCACTAATTTGTTTTCTTAGTTTAAATGATAAATTCTGCCAAAATTACATGTGGGCATTCTTGAACATGAAAATTCTGTGTTTGATTGGTATGTCCTGTCGGAAGGCTAGCATACTTAAAGCAAACAGCTACCATAGCCTCACATATTGTTGTTGTAATTTACTGTTATGGTCTGTGTGTTCTTTGTATACTTCAACCAGAAGCGTAGATGGTATTGAAATTTTAATTCTTTTATTTATTTTTATGGAGAAGTAATGTAATTTAGCTACAGGAGTATCTTTAGAAAGCCTAGATTCTTGCAGCATAAATACTTCTGTTATAGAACACATCCCGTTATAATAAATCATTAGTGTTTCATAGCTTTACAATTGTCATTATCATCCATTAACTTTGCATTGCATCAAGTATAAAATATTACAATAACGTCTTCAAACTTGAAGCTATTGTACTTTTGGCCATATTATTTGCATAAACTAGTGAGTTCATAAAATTAAGTCTTTTTGATATCCTTCTATGGCGTTCTCATGCAGTTGAGGACTTCCTAATTCAGGACCTTTACACCTTAGCAGCTTCAACCAACCAACACTCTGATTCAGAGCATTTGAAACAAGTGAGATATGAAACATTTTACTATCAGACATCATTATTCAAGGTATCTAATATGACATGTATGCCTGCAGGGGATTGCCCATGTGATCTCTATCATAGATGGTCTACATCAGCCATGGTTGAATGGCTTGGAGTTGTTGGAAGAGGCTCAACAAAATAAGCACACTTTGTCTGTAGGATGTGAAAGGTACTTTTGAGTCTGAAGATCTAGTCGTTGAATTGATTGTTTACCTAAATTCATTAAGATAATAATGCTTTTGTTTCTATTATTAGAAATAGGATTAATATGCTGTTGCTTCAAGATAATAGTTCTTTCTCCCCTTTTTTCCTGGTTAATGAAATAGGATCGATATGTTGCTTCAAGGTGGATTATGTGTGGGACATCTAACAGAGCTAGTGGGTCCATCATCATCTGGTAAAACACAAGTAAGAATTGGACTGAGTTGGTTTTCTTAAAATTTCTTTTGCATATGTTTCTAGGTCAGGAATTCTAAGGAAGCTATTTTTTTTATTACCTTACTTTTAATCCAGCCATTTATCACTGTCAGTGTTACAAAATGTACAGATTTGCTTGCAAGCTGCTGCAAATGTTGCAAAGATCTATTTGGGCAATGTCATATTCTTTGATACAGGAAATTCATTCTCCCCTAAACGCCTTGCACATATTGTTCATCAGATCTCTGATCCAGATGACATAGAGGTTAGATATGTTGCTCGCACTTGTAGCTGCTTGATGTTCTTTAGCTCTTTGAAGGTATATGAAAGCATGCTTAGTAAACTTGTCGCATTTAGCAAGTCACCTGGAACCCAACCTAATGTTATGCCAAAACTATTCAATCATTCAGCTATCTATGGAATACATATTGTATATAAGAATTCGTCTTGACATAGCAGGCCAATGCTACTTATAGATGACAGCTATAAATTTTTCCAGAAGAGAAAAAAACTATGGAAAAATATGTTCATAAGATCATATGGTGGATACCGGGAGAGTTTATACATGCATGCTTTCAGGTTGTTGCCAGTTGTGTCCTATTGTCATAGGAGCCTCATTCTGCGTACACCTACCGTAATTATCTGAATGTGTTTTATCTTATCAAATGACCTTTCTTGCAGAGCAATGAGATTCTTCAACAGGCAATGAACAGAATAGTCTGTCAGTCTGTGTATGACATCTTCATTTTGTTGGATGCACTCCATCAGCTAAAGTCCAATTTGAATTCTCAGGTTTATATCGAAGTGAACTTACTTATGCTATTATAGTAATTGCTTAAACTTTCCTGTTTAAGTTTTTCAATTGCAATGTCTTAAAAGTTCTATTAAATGCAGACAAGTTGCTCTGTTCAGATGCTTGTTGTTGATTCAATATCTTCACTCATCACCCCAATTCTTGGCAATGGTGCCCACGGTATGTACTTTTGCCTGCACATATTTTTCTAGATACATAACTATGCAGGGAACAAAAAAATAATTTCCTTCTAATTCTTCCCTTCCACTATCATGAGAAAATCCAATAAATGACTTTTTTTAGTATTCTAAGAAGGATATACTTGTACAGTTGTACCTGAGCATGGAAACAAAGAATTGGAGTATAGGAAGTTTTCATCTGAAATGAATATCTGATCACTTAAAATGTGTTCGGTTAGAGTTTAGCTTGCTTTGCAATGTTCTAACATGGAGAAATCACTAGAATTTAAACGTACTTCTCCTGATGGTTGGTGTAATATTAATTCTATCTTATACAAATCTATGAGTATATTCCACTTACTTTTTAGCAGTTTGTAGCTACATTTGAATTGATTTTGCTGCAATTTTCATGGATTTCTAGATTACTGGAATTAATTGGAATAGGGAAAAAAGAGACAGGTTTATTATAGTGTGTATGCTTTTAAACTGGATTCTTCCCTTTTGCATTAACTTATCTGAGTTTTCCATCTAAACAACATTAGATGAAATATCCACCAATTCAAACTATTTATCATTCTCCTATTATGTTGGGGACTGACTTTATGGCAAGAGCTAGGATGAATTTTTATGTCGTTTCTAGATTTTCAATTAATAAGTTTATCCTATTCTGTATGTGTACTCCTAAGTTATCTCTCCACTCCCATATCCCTTTGTGCCCATTTGATTCTTTCAGAGAATGAAATAAAGATAGAGATAAGTGCACTGGCTTGGCTTGCACGATTTAATTTATGCCCTACCTTAAAATTCTTGTTGAATCTTTTAAATGGTTCCGACTTGGACAATTCAGTAAGCATGCTATGTACTGGCTATCCAAAGAAGTCTATTTTGACCAGCTCTTTTCTGATTTCACTGTTATTTTTTTTAAATTTATTGATGAGGTGGAGTTTGCCTACAGTTTAGACAGCATGGGTATTTGTTCATTCAAATTCATGTTGGTTAACAGAAAATATTTATTGGAACATGGATTTCTTTTTCACTTTTTCAAAGATTAAAATAGAGCACTGCTACATGTAAAAACAAGTGCACAAACAGATTTGCACAAACTGATGTGTCTATGCTCTATTATATTCACTGGTAATGCTATTGAACACTAAAGGTTCCAATTAAGTTCCTGTTGGTCTTATTTACCACATCAACTGACAATTGTGTACGTGCACAATCTATTTTCAACTTTCTTGTGCACAAAGTATTATCAACAATTTAGTTAGGGTTGTATATGCGTCTTTACAACTAATAACTGTTAAGATAAGTGGCTGATGCTAGATTCTCAAATTACAGGACATGCTTTGATGGTTACTGTTGGTTTCTTATTAAAGGAGCTGGCATATGAGCATAACCTCTCTGTATTGGTAAGTGGGTGCAGTAGTACAGTTTTAATGAATTTTTATGTTCTCTCGTTGTACTCCTCTCTGCTCTGAATCACATCTGGTACTTGGAGAAGTATAGCCTGTTCCACTGATCCATCTTCTTCATTCATAAATCACCTTCTTCTTCAGTAAAGTAACAGTGTTGCTAGCCTCTTTATAAAATCTGTCCAGATTTTTGTAAACAGATAAAACAAGAAAGGATAGATTGCATCTCACGTGTGACAGAACAGGAAATAAAGAAAGAACCAGTAATGCTGTATAGATAACATAGACTTTACCAGTTGCAGATGTCTCTGGATAGATAAAAAATATGAAGGAAATCTCTCTGTCCAAGACTGAACCGTAAAAGTAATTCTTGATCTAAGGAAGACAATCACAAAATGACAGCTTGGATTAAATCAAGGGAACCCCAATAATTGGATAGCAGACAATCAATAAGATATCTCCCAAATAAAATCCATGACAGGTGCTGTATTATTAGAGTTCAGAGAAAAGACATGGACAGTTTAAACAGGGAAATAAACAAACAAAAAAAGTTAGCCCAATACCTACCGAAAGGGAATCACCATTCGTAAGACCAGAACTTACTAACAAAATAGATGAATATGAGAATCCTTCATTCTCCAGTAGTACTCCAAAGAAGGGGAAGATGCAACCTTTGCAAGAGTGAGACAAACCTCCATAACTGTGGAACAAATGGATTGTAGATAACAGGCCCTCCGGACATAAACCCTTTATACCGGGATTTATCCACCTTGGATGCATTCACCTAAACTGAATGCACAGCAGTAGTAATACATGAGCAGCCAGTCAATAATCCTTTGGGACTAGAAAGGAAAGGCTTAAGACATGAAAAATGAACTGTTATCGAACAGAATCAGATGCTGTCTAATTAATGGTTTTGGTTTGTCGCCTAATACTAACATGTATTTTAGGTGACCAATCATATGGTGCGTGGGGAGGGAGGTCATCCTAAGCCAGCACTTGGTGAGAGTTGGAAGAATATGCCGCACGTTCGTCTTCATCTCTCCCGTGATTGCGAAAGCAACACTTGCAATATGTCCATACTTACACACCCGGAGATCGTAAGCTCCTTGCCAACTTGTACTCTCTCATTGTGCACCTATTATTGGACTTTTCTTAAGTTTCATTTGAATAAAAGGAAAAAGGATATGATAACATATATTGGTGAATTTATAGTACAAGGTGTCAACTTCCTTCCTATCCATTGCAAATAGACGCCAACTTATATTTTAGTTGTAGTTTTTAATCCATTTGAGTTTTATATCTAAATGCAGACCTTCACAACAGTTGAAATTTCTTTTAGATGGTGCACAGCTGAAACAGGCTCTGTGAAACTCCAAGAATAGGAGAACTAGTTAGAAACTAGTTTGAGTTAATGAAATAAAATCAAAAAATAAGCGAAGAAGGTGCAGAAAGACAGTTTTTCTATGTCGGTACTACAGGCCTCAGTATTTGTTTGATCAGCTTCCTGCATGTGTATAGTAATATTCTCTTATATGCTGTCACCATCTTTATTAATTCATTCTGTTCCATCTTTATTAATTCATTCTGTTCCATCTTTATTAATTCATTCTGTTTTTCCATTAGGCTGCTGGTAAAGCTGTGAAGTTTACACTCTTATGATTAACCCAGTTCCTGATGATACCGTCGAGGTGGCCATAAGGGTGTTACGTTTCTGTAAGTCAACTGGCAATGGCAATCCCTCATTTGGAGTTATTTTTTGAAGACCGGAGTACAATTTGCATCTCATACTTTATTCTAGATTTTGATTTGCACCCCGTACTTAAATTTGAACGAAATGCACCCCACATTTTGTTTTGACCAATAACAAACACCCTACATCATTATAACTGGAATAGCTCGAAAATCAAGATTTAGGTACTTTTAGTTAGAAACAACATATAGGGTGGTGATTTTTGTTGTTATTTAAGTTTGAGGTGCAAATTAAAATTCAAAGTAAATATGATGCGCAAATTGTGCTTCAGTCTTTTTTGAATTGCCAATCTAATGTGTATATATAAAAACTATAAAAAAAATAGTTTCTAACTCGGCTTGCTCGGAATTCTCGTCTCAGTGATAAGTACAAATGGGTTTCTGGATATATGAAGTTTTGAGAAAACAAAATATAATAGCAAATATAGCTTATATGGACTTTGTCATACATTCTCTCCTTTCCAAATTTAAGTAGGAGAATGAAGAATGGACTGCCAGTGCGTGTAAAGTCGATATCTGTCCGCCACGGGGGTTTAATGGACGACTTTTCAGGGCGTGATTGCGCAGCGGTATTGTTGTTTAGGTTATTATTTTACGACCATTTGAAAGTTGAAATAGATACTTGATTTTGGAAAAGACGGTATAATAGTTACTATTAATAAACATAGTATTAATTGTAATACTTGTATTGAATAAATAAAAAAACTAGAGAATTTGGCGTTTTAATAAGAAAATTTATACCTGGAATGTACCTGGAAATACTGGTAATACTAATAAATTGAGGTTTAGCCAAAAAAAAGGGGATAAAATTTCCACATCAGAAAGGGATTTTAATTTCTGCAATGAAGTTTTCTTTAACATTGACATGCCACATTATAAATCGCTCACATGGAATTTATATGTGGTAATTCAGTGTAATTAAAACTAAAATATGAAATTATCATTTTCTTTAGAAAACAAGGAGAAATTAGTCTTTTTACCACCTTCTTCCCCAAATTCCCAATACCGCTGAAATCTGTTCCGAGCCAACAATCGCCGGGAAAAACAGAGGCGTATCGACGACTAAGATCGAGCAACACAGCCCAACGCTAATCGATATCGGTGAATCACAAAACAACCACCAAAGTACAAAAAGCAGTGGAATCAGATCTGAAATGGAATTCCAATGACTAACCAGGTTTCAAAATCAAAGATTAATTTGAAAACCCAGAAGCAACCGAACCAGATCTGTTCTCACAAACTCGCCAATAACCCAACTAACAGAAAGTCAAAATTCGACCGCCTACGCAAACTACCTTAACTTCACATAAAATAAGATGAGGCGGCGGCTGAGATTTGGAGACGGTGGGAATGGCGATTGAGGGTAAGTAGAGGCGGGGAGTGACGGTGGTGGGATGATGATGTTGATGGTATAATTTAATTTCAAGTTTAATTTGATTAATCACTTAAAAAGAAGTAAGTTTGGTTAATATTCGGGTTAACTGAAATCAATTTGAATATATACATTCATGATATTAGAAAATTATTACGGAGTATTATTTTACCCTCTGAAAAATGAGAAAACGAAATAAATGTTGCGAATCTGAAGTTTCGCTTGAAATTGAAGACGCGTTTTAAAAACGGACAATATCTTGCAAGTTGTTTATAACACGTTATCAGCACGATGCTTGCGATGACACGATTCTATTGTAAGTAGGGTCTGAAACCTTTACCATGCGTTGTCAAAACAGACAATATTTTACAGGCTGTTTATAACAATAAAATTTTTTTAAAAAGTGAAAGATTGTGGAGTTGTTAGGCACCTGGGACGACCAGGATTGATTTTGCAAGCAATAGGCCTACCAAATAAAATTTTAGAATAGATTGAAATGTTGCAAGTTTGCAATCTTCTAGTTTCTTTTCTGCTTAAGAAAACAGACTTCCCACTCCAAATTTGTTAACCCAATCATCCTTGCATTGTATCTAATAAAAATGCATTGAAATGACAAAAATGAAACATAATAAAAATGCCAAAACAACTGGAATTGTATCTAATGAAATTGCATTGAAATGAAGATGTTAATTAGTTCATGCATATTCATTTTTATCCATTCCCTGTCATATATGGTTTCTAGAATTTGAAATTGTTGTGAGAGAACTATATGTAAACTTGACTGTTATAAATCAGGTGTTGAGTTAGAAAATTAGAAGAAATAAATCTGTGGTAATCTTTATTTGCAGTCTAATATTTATCAAATAAAGTTTTGGTTTACAAGCTCTAACCAACACACCACCAAGTGGAAAACAACCTACTCCATTTCATCAACTCCATCACTATTATCTCTGAAGTTTGGCTCCTTAAAAATTTGAAGTATATAAACACAATCAAGACATATCACCCAATCACACACCCAATCTTCTCAGATAGTCACTTATTCAGAGCCTCCTCTCAATTTCCATTAGAACATCATGGCATATTATAACTTCATTCCACTTCCATTCAAGAGCTTATTCTCCCTCTTTTTTCTAGTCGTCATTATAAACTCTGCTTCCTCTGCTCGAATCCTCGAAGCAACTGAAACAGCATCTCCTGCCGATGACACATTAGACACCAATACCCCTGTTGCTGCCACTACTGGTGGAGCAGCAACCAGTGCCAACACCGCTGCTGCTGCCACTACTGGTGGAGCAGTAACCGGTGTCAACACCCCTGCTTCTGGTGGAGCAGCAACGGGTGTTGGTGCCAAAACCCCTGTTGGTGCTGCCACTACAGGGGCAGCAGTAACAGCTGGCGGCCCTGACCATCCACTTACATTCTTCATGCATGACATACTAGGTGGATCAAACCCCTCAGCTCGGGCTGTGACTGGGATTGTCAGCAACCCTGCTGTCAATGGCCAAGTCCCCTTCGCAAAGCCTAATGGCGCGAACCTCCCACTCAACAACGGTGTCCCCGGGAGCACAGCAAACAATGCACTTATAAACAACAACAACATCCCCTTCCTCACTGGCCTAGGTGGAAGTACATCTAACGGGTTTCAAAGCAATGGAAACAACAATGGCGGATCCAACTTTCCGCTCTTCAATGGCGGCCAGCTCCCTTCTGGGATCGATCTCCGGAAGCTCATGTTCGGAACAATGACTGTCATTGATGACGAACTGACCGAAGGACACGAGCTGGGGTCCGGGACAGTTGGAAAGGCACAGGGGTTCTATGTAGCGAGTTCAGAAGATGGGACTAGTCAGACAATGGCATTCACAGTCATGTTTGAGCACGGTGGATATGCTGATAGCATAAGTTTGTTTGGTGTGCATAGAAGTGTTGTTTCAGAGTCACAAGTTGCAGTAATGGGTGGCACTGGCAAGTATTTGAATGCTAAAGGATTTGCCACAATTAAGACATTTCCAGCTGCAAATGTGCAAGTTAACACTGATGGGGTGGAGACTGTGTTGGAGATTACTCTGTATCTTGTTTAGTTGTGTTTTTATTGTTTTTCTGCCTGTTTGTCTGTTGAATCTGTTTTGTAATATGTGCTTTGCTTAATTATCTCTGTTTTCTAATTTGTAAAGGAAAATTATTGTGGGCGCTACACAACCTTTACATATTTGTGCCCAATGGATATTATTTTGGTTTTTTCGCGAATATTAGAAAAGTTTGCATGTTTAGTTAAAAATTATATCTACAAATAACAACTTATTTTTCGAAAAATATTATTTTAATCTCAAACTAATGATGAGATAAGAATATGGTAAAAAAGATTATCGTAATAAAAAAAATAATGCAAATATAACACTGTCTTTTTTTTTTTAAACAAAACTCATTTTCAAATATAATATATTTTGAATCAGAAACGGTTCAAATTAAAAACTATAAGAGAGCCCATAGCAACACAAAAAATGCAAACTATACCTACAGAAAAAACTATAACACCATTAACAAAACATCCGAACTGAAAACCTAATAGTCAACAAAATAGAGAAGATGTAAAATTGGACAACCAATAACTTCTTTGGACTACCCAAGTTGCTGATAGGCAACTTTTGCAAAGTCCATTTGTAAAATTTGTTGGAAAATGAGATGGAGAGGCTTTAATCGTATCGTAATTCTTAAATGAGAATGTACACTTGAATTCAAGAGATAAATTCTGGAAATAAAATCTATGTTAAATTTCCACTAAATCTTTGCAAAGTCCAGTGTTTATTCAAATTTACATCCATTTTTTGATTGAAAGATTTAAGGGAAATAATGTTTAATTTTCTGTGTCTTGCTTTAATCTATTTTGCTTTTTCAAAAATTCACGAGAAAGAATAATGAAAATTTTCATCAATTTATTTCCTTTTCGAGTCCAATTCAACCAGGTAAGTGTAGGGTGATCAACTATTATTACCAAAAATCACACACACACACACAGACATACATACATGCATGCATTATACATACATATATATATATATATATATATATGTATGTATGTATGTGTGTGTGTATATAATATTCAAACAAACAACTACGGATCAAGAATTATGTTTCATAAAGTAGCAGAACAAAACAAAAACTTATTGGATTAGATTTGCACATCTTTAACATTTTCCGTCTGGGCACAAAATTTATTAGAGTCCATTATCTTCTGCATTCTACCCAGGCTGTTGGAGTGTTGGTATGGAAAACCTTTTACTTGAGTAATTTGGCATTAAAACACGTTCATTTTTTATATAGTAAATGACATATTTGAATTAATTTGATAATCATTTTATTTCACAAATATTTCAGTAAAATTTTCCGAAGTCAATCCATCTAAGTTTCAAATTAAAAAGTGATATAAGTTCATTGAAGCTGCCAATAAAAAAAAAAGAAGAAAAATTCATTTAAGTTCAATATGATATGTATATAGACAATGCTTAAACTGCACATAAATTTGTGTGCGCGGATGTGTGTTGAAAATATAATATTCATAAGCTACGTTAATTTCACCCAAAAATAAAATAAAAATGAAGGCACAAACTGTTTGGAGCTTAAACAATCCAACCACCTTGCATACGAAAAGACAATTAATTCTAAGCCTAATCACCATTGATGGTGTGCCTCTTAAAAGTCAAAATATTATTTCTCTAACGAATATATATCCCTTTAAACATGGATCAAATTTAGCTTTTTCATGATATTTCTTTTCCAGCCGTCCAAGGCATTAGTCAAAAAAAGTAAAGCTACCAAATACTTAAAAAAATTAAAGAAGGGAGAAAAATAAAAGGAGAAGCATATAGTTTAAACTAATGGATCAAATCTAGATAGGGATTTGGAATTTTTCTTCTTTCTGAATCTACCAATGTCCCAGAATTCTCTTTTCTCCAATCAGTTTGTTAGTAAATCCCAAAAGCAAAAAAACAGAGGGGGAAAAAGTGAGAAAAAATTAGGCCCACCACTTGAAAATTGGAAATGGACTTGTTACCATAAAGTATGCCTTGCAGCCATCATTAGGTTTCATCTTTGGGATAAAAAGGGTACATAAGCTTACATGAATAACATGCATGCTTCTATGATTGGGACTCATCAAACTTTAGCAATATGTACCAAACCAAGGCTAAAAGACTACAAAGTTTTTTATTTAGCAAGTAAGATTTTCACAAGAATTTTGATAATTTGGTAATGCTAAACATTGGTACTTCATTACACTTATAACAAGTTCATTTCTTTTGTGTTAGTAGTGAAAAACTATGTGCTAATAACCACTCCAATTCTCATAGCAAATAATACCATGTGTGACCCAGAAAAACAGAAATTCCAGATGTCTAATGAATGCCACTCTTTTCTAATTATTGCATCATATTTCATTACCATATACATTAATTAAGGGGGTTGTCAATCACATCACATATTATACATTAAAAATACAAAACAAAAGGCTAACCATTATAGTATAATGATCCTATTAAATTTATACCTTCTATGACCTTCTGGTTATTGTACAATTGGTATTCATTTGTGTCAATAATATGCTTTTCCTTACTAAAATAAAGTATCAAACTTTTTTGACATGGGGACAAAAGAAAAACATCAATAAATTTAGATTTTCTTTTTTATGCATACCAAAATTCATCGTAAAAAGTGATTGAAATATTCCGATATATAGACAAACAAACTTCTTATCACTTCTATCATTCTATGACCACACACAAAAAGGAAAAATTAGGAGAAAAAATTAAAAGTGTTTTATGTCTCATATTCATCTCATCACATAACATAACAAAACTTGTCTCTATGAGTGTGTGTGTGTGGGTTGTTGGGTTTGGGTTTTGGGGGTTGGGGTGGGGGGGTGGGGGGGGGGGTGAGGAAGGGGTTCCTAAGTTCTGCGATCGTCCATTGCCACGGGATGCACGCGTTTACTCTTCCATCTGTTATTATGATGTCCTACTACTTTTCTTGTCTATCGTTATCTGATCAATAATGTACCATATGATTATGGTTTCCATGCTTGTACTTCTTTTACATGGGAATTAATAATATGAAAGGTCCAGCATGTTGGTAGTTCAAGTGTTTTTCAATCATGTATATTAATTAATAAAGTTAATTTTTCAACAAGCTCTTTTTATGTTTTGCCCAAGCTTCTTGTGATTGTTTTTACATGCCTTTTTCCAACAAATGGGGGTCGGAGCTACTTTTTTAGTCGCGTGAAAATAATTTTTTGGGAAATATTGTGCTTGTTTTGAAGATCATTTTTAACTTTTAAAAAACAAATTTTGAAATTTTGAATGAATTAAAAGTGAGCGTTATGAAAATTTTAAATGAGTATGTAGTATTTCTAGTTCTACACAAATTTTGGATGTAGTATTTCCTACTAATTGTGATAAAATGATTTCAAACTAATCTTTTAACCTTATAATTTCACAAATTACTTTCAAAAGCCTACTAGAGAACTAATTTTGTAGAACATATGCCGTATGAAATATACGTGGAGTCATTAACTACTAATATGCAAAAGAATCAAACATTTCAACTCTCCGATCCAACTCAATTTAATTCAACTCAATTTTTTTTTCTTTTCGGCCTACTAACGTAACACTCTTCAATGGATGTACAATTTTTTTGTGCTTGCAATCAATGATGCGCAAAGAATATCATGATCATGAATCATTTGTGAAAATTCTCGGACGGTACAATAAATGAAAAATAATTCTCGTCTATTCATATGTTTTTACTTTTTTTGTGCAGTCTATGTTACTATCTAAAATAATGTCAATATTACCCTCTGATGTATTATATTATTATTATTTTTTTACAGAGAATAATATTATATATGGTAGCATTAAAAAAATAATAATATAAACTTAACTAAAATGATTGAAACATTTGAGAACTGCACGTGAATTATTTTTTTCGACATGTACTGACCAAAAATTGACCGTTGTTCGGAGTCAAATGCTCTATAACTTCCAAACAACCATTAATGTCTTCCACAAAAGTAGAAATTCAGAAACAAATTTTTTGACACAACATGCATGCCAACCCAAGCAAAGAATTGATTTCTATTGGAAAAGTTAAAAATCCAAAACATAAATGATCACCAGAGAGCATAATAGATAAACCAAACAATCTATTGTATTACTTTAATTTCTTTGAAAGAAACATAAGAAAAGAGAAAATAAAACCCTTAAACCCCATCACAGCAAATTTACATCAACAACATAAAAGTGACATACACGTACAATTAGAACACACACTTAAAAAAAATACCCTGCTGGAATTCGTAAAACTAAAATTCATAACAAGGCATATTAATTTAGTAGTTTATTTGGAGATTGAGTCTTCAAGTGTTTGCTCAACTACGGCGGCTGCCGCCGACGAAGTAGTCGACGAAGAAGATGAGGAGGATGAAGGAGATGGCCAGAACTGAGCATTTTTCACCCTTGAAATGCTTGTGAGGACTCCTAAAGGTGTGATATCCCCAACCACTATCACTTTTTTTGTTGCCCTATCAATGCTAAATGAGGTCACTCCTGCACAAATTTATTCAAATTAAGATTATTTTTTTTCCTGTAGAAATTAAAATTAAGATTAATTTAAACCAACATGTTATTTGTTTAGTTTTTGTTAATAAACTTGTTGCTTCCTTGTGAAAGAATCAATTTATAATTCATGAATTAAAAAGTTTTACATTGCATAAATTTTAAATATGAACCGATGCAACTTTTATATGCAGATAAGATTGGTTTATCCACCAAGGGGAAAATTAATTCTTAAAATTGGCATAAAACTTGCCTTCCATTCTGGAAATATGTTTTCTCACTTTTCCTTCACACCCTTTGCAATGAATTGACACCATCAGCTCCACCACCTGTAAGAACCAGATCGATTTCAAATTACATATTTCTTATAAACACGGATATCAATATTTCATAAAGTTATCACCAACTTAACATATTTCAAAGTTTATATAAGTGAGTTGCATTTGATAGAGAACAAGAGTTGTAATTATTTTCTTAATGATCGAAAATGCATTAAGTGGCTAATAAAACGCAATTCAAAAAAGTTATTAGACGCAACATAAGATAAGCTGTGAGACAACTTCACGAAATCTTAGGTACCATATTGAATTACAGTTTTTTTTTCTTACATAAAATGTCGGTCTAAAAATTAAAAAACACTCGTCAACTATCTTGTCACACCCATGAACTGCCTACAGAAATTAGTCAATGAACAGTGAAACTAACGGTCAAGACTTAAAATATAATTTTAAAATTAAAAAAGAGAAATGTTGACGAACCTGATACGGGGACCGAGATCGAGACCGAGCAGTGGAAGATTTCAGAGCAGGGGTGTCAGTTGAACTGATCAGATGTGACGGCTTGTGATTAGGTAATTGGCTAGCGACCAATTGTTTGTTGAAGGACGTAAGTACAAGAGCGTCATTAGAGCTTAGCACACGGCGAGGCCTCAAATCATGGCGTTCTTTCTCGATCATTTTCGGACTATTGGGATTCAAAAGAATCGAATCGTTTGAGCTCAAACTTCGAGGCATAATTGGTTCGCTAGGAACCAATGCTAGTAAATTTTCATCCTTTGTATCCTCCAGAAATAATAAATCCTTTAAAGGTTTGTCACTCAAGAGATATCGTGAAGAACCATGAGGAGTAGTCGTTAGATCATTAATATCCGCGGAGCTTTTTCTTCGTACTAATTGATCATTTTTCTTATCAGAAATGGAAGCCGAAGCAGTAGCAGTAGCAGAAGTGCTTTTTCTACCAATTTGACGAATATATGTTTTTGGGTTGATCGGTAGTTGAGAAGTACATGGGACAAGAGGAATATTTTTGGGTTTTCGTCGATCGCTAATGTGATGGCGACGACGATCCATGGATCGCGTGCCATGGCGGACCATGGCACGTTGATCCATGCTTGAACATATGGCTGTGGAAGCCGGAGATTTACATGAAAAGTCCAAGGACTTCATGTTTATGAGAGGTTTTAGGGGAGAAGAACGAAGAGAAAATGGCTTAGCTAGTGAATATATGCATTTGGTGTTTGTGACAAAAGAACACCAAAATGAGACCACTTGATTTGTTTATAAACTAGTAGGTGGAATGTGTGTACGTGTTTTGATCTTTTATATTATATATGGGTCCCACAGTGTAATTCTTGAGACATGAAAGAACCTAGGGAAATTGAGATTTATCTGGAGTTTTAAAAGTTGTACCATTTGGGTACCTAGCTTATTTAATTTTGGTTTTGCGAGGGTGGTTGATTTAACAAGTCTTAAATCATCTTTTGTGTGGTATGATTACCACCACTCTTAGCAACGTTTAAAGCCATGTACTTTGTCTTATAATTGACATATTTTATTGCTTAAATACTCTCATAATTCTGAGATCGTTCATTCAAATAAGCCCACAAAATTTGACCTGTGTTTATTGGACATGCAACAAACCAGATAAGATTATTCAAAATTAGTATGAATATGTTTTTATTTTTTACTTATTGTTGTTGATTGAAAATAATAAGTAGTTTGTGCTCATGGCTTCCTGTTTTGAGCAAGAATGTAAAAGTATCTAACCACGAGCAATATAATGGTCAGAGGCTCCAACTTACGTTCACTAAATTAAAGCAAATATTGAAATTTTATATCACAAAATTAAGGGATGCAACCAACTATTGTGACGTTTTTGTTGGTTTCAGACATAAATAATTTATTGAATTTGTATATCATAAATTGTTACTAGAACCATAGTGAAATCATCACTTTAAATTCAACCGCCGGCAGCATCTGCAATATATGTAATCGTAATATTTACTCTCTCAATCCCAATTAAAAATAGAGTATAATTATTTGAACAAAATTTTTGCTACTTTTTCAATGGTTGGGAAACAGAATGATGACATAGCAAATAATGTGTTCATAACAACATCTGAGCATATGCTTCACAACAAAGAAATTCTACACACGTAATTCCACTAAAGATTACTTGCTAATGTGGCTCTCATTTTAACTTTTAACCACAACCACCCCCCCCCCCCCCCCCCCCAACCCCCACACACTTTTAATAGGAAATAAAAACAATAACAACAAATAAATAGACACACACACATATACAAGTTTGAAAGTTTCTAGGCAGGTAACATGTATTTAAACTGAGCCCTGATACTCCAAAATAATATTCCATGCTCTCATAAAATATGAAATTAAAATTCACAAGAACATTTAAAAAACAGTAAATTAAGTGGTTATTGTCAGAGGACAGTTTGGATTATGGGTTGAGCGTTGTCAAGGAATAAAACTTGGTGGTGCATAGTTCACGGGTGACCAAATTCCCCACTTGGTGGCAGATCTCGGACTCGATCGGATGACAAATTATAACATGTAACATTAAAGCATTTAAAATAATTTGATGACAAAATTGGAATTATTTCTTCCCAGTAGCACGTGGCATGTGTCATTTCATATATTTTGTAATCTTGATTTTATTACTCATTCCATTCTAAAAATATAGCAACGTTTGAGAATAAATTTTGTTAAACAAAAAAAATAATTTCCTTGATTTTTTTCCATTATAAAGTAATATTTTGTAAAATTTGTTATTGTAATCTTCCTATCTTATCTTTAATAGAAACATTCATAATAAATTTTACGAGAAAAGCTTAATATTTGCACGTATAGTTCTTAGTTAAACATACAATATTAATATTTGTCAAAAATTTAAATATTTTTCTTTTTATATAATGGAGTAATTACTACTTATGTTATACTTAAATTGATTTTACAGAGAAGTAGTTAGAACTATTTTATGCATCACAAAATATCCATGCTCCATTCAGTTAGTTGCTTAATGCATCACAAAATATCCATGCATCATAAAAGAAAAATAAATTTTAGCTCTTTTTTTTCTCCTTATCCAATCATCCTATAAACTTTATACAAAAATTTACTGACTTGTGACTTAACATGCCAATACTATCATGAGCTAGAAATGGATTTTTCATTTTCTTTATTCATCATTCGGGTTTATTATAGAAATATGATAAGTTATTTCCTCGTTGAGCCCTTCCCTCTGAGATAAATATACTTGTAGATTGTGAATTGAGAGAGAGAGAGAGAGAGAGAGAGAGAGAGGAAGAAGAAGAGTGCTAGTAACACGCCAGTACTTTTTCACTTCTTAATATTTGTAAAAATATTTATACGATGATACTGTTGGTGGAATGTGTCAAATGTAAACATATGAAACGACAAATGATAATTTTTCGCCCTCCTTTAATCGGTGACCAGAGTTTTGGTTGATCACTTGGTGGGAGGGTATTTAAAAATTATGAAAATATGTGGTTTTCTAAACTTTTCCAAACTCTTTTACATTATTTTTAACCATAGAAAAATCAGTATATTATGTTTAAAAAATATTAATTTTACGTGGATACTAATCACTATGTATGCTTTATTTGATTTTCTAAATCTGAATCTAAATATAATTTTTATGCTCTTTATGCTAAACATATACCACACATAATCGATACTTTAAACTTGAATATGCTATGCAGGTCCCAGAAATACCCATTTGTTAGATCCTAAGTTTCTGCAAAGTTAACCTGTTCACAAAAGGATAGAAATCCACTTTATTTAGATTTATATAATCAAGTAAAGTTAATATAAGAAAAATATTTGAATTTTAAATTAGTCATTTTGAATCTCTATCTTCTTGTTGATGCAGAATGCCAGAATGGCAGAAATGGATGAGATGGGTGTAATGATTATATTTAGGAAAATGGCTTAAATGTGGCCCTCTATGCATATGGTAGGCCTAACCCAACCAAGCTTATTATAACTAAAATTTTAAAGTTATTCATATAATAATCATATTATATATATGGGAACTATATTGTGGATATATAGTAAAAGAATTAACTTTATAACTACCCTACTAACTTCTGACTATGTAAAGTATGCAAAACAACTAGAATCATCTCTTAATTATTCACCATTGATTATCTGATAATTAGAAAAAGACCCAACTTTTGCAAAATAATGAAAAGAAGTTATGTACTTGCGTAGGTTTTGTGTCTTTAACCAACTAGCAAGCTAGTTAATGTCTATCAGAGGCTTTATATATATAGTAATGGCTTTGTATATGGTTATGATTTATAAATATGGTATAGGAGTTATTATTTTCATAAATTGAATTCCTCCATGTGTGTGTTTGTTTGATGACCTAATTTGTTATCACCGACCCAAGTACATAAATTAGGTTATGCAGGAAAATTTAGACATAGGTAGAGATAAATAAAAAGATCATGATTATAATTGAGACAGACTTAAAATCAAACTAAAAAGGATTGGTCCAATTTAAGATTGGCTTGTAAAGTCTTAAAAGTCCACAATATGTAAGTTAAAAACTGACTGAGACTATCGTAAAATATTCAAAGCCCACAATATTTAGATGAAAGGCTATCTTAATTTAGTTTATACACAATAATAAAAAAACTGGCCTATGACTGAATCTATATATATTTGTTTCGATGTGAAATTTTATACTCCCTCCGTTTTTTAATACATGTTTTAGTTTTTAGGTAAACTTTTTAAATGTTGTTTTTACATTTCAACGTAAATTCAAAAAAAAAATAATTTCTCAATGTTAACCTTACTAAAAACTATCATAAGAGTAATGAATTAAGGATACTTTTGAAATATTAGTAATAAAATCTATAACTTTTTAACATTTTAATTATTTTCTTAATTTTTATGAAAAAACCTTAAACAACATATATTAAAAAACGGAAAGAATATTTTGTAATACGGGATTTTACAGTTTTGTGGGTGCGCATCTGCGCGTTGAGAACCAAATAACCAATGTTTATTGTTTTGGAAGGATTAACGAGAGCGAGCCATTTTCGCTTGAATTTTAATAGTGAGTATTGCAACTTTATTCCCCCTGTGCTCTCTTTATCCTTTTTCCTCCTTTGCCTTTAACTTGGTTCATTCAAATTTTTAATGTGATTATCTTCTTTTTAAGCAATCCTGCTAACGCATAATGTATTAGTAATGTGGGTTATACAAATGTAATGGGACCCATATATTTTCCATACACACACCGAGTCAAGGCGAACAGCCCTTTATTTATTTGAACCACCATAGAACTTGTTCCATTTGCAAAATGCCAAAATTCCAAGAAACGAAACAATATCAATTTTTATCAAGATGCAGTCATACAGCTAAAGTAACAAGTCGCAACATAATTAAAGAAGCATCGCAAAGATATCAATAGTATATTGAAGTCTTCAAAATAATACACATCAAGAATATAAATATAAACATTTTGAAGTACAAATAAAACCATTCATGAATGCAATACGTATACAGTCTTAATAATACTGAAGAGAACCTACCACAATAAATTCCATCACATGAACATAAATCAGAATCTACACAAATATTGAACGATACAAGAGCGTATCAATCAAACGTATGAAAGATCAAGGGAGTCTATATTTCTTGTGTGTTTCATTTGTTCTTTAAATTAGCTTTTTAAATGGCTAAAACAGTAAGAAGGGCAATGACCTCAAGATGTACAACGTGAATTTCACGCTTCTCCGAATGGAAAAAGGAACGAGCATACTACGAAGGTAATAGACAGCAGAAGTAAAGGCTCATTGTTAATATATTTCACTAAAAGAATCATTTACACAAGTAGGTTGAGGCCAATAGTAATCATTAAACAAGATACCAGCACATAGCAGTTGGTAGATCATAAATTCAACAGAAACTACCTTTCCAAGGCTTCAGAGATTGTAGCTTTATGCAAAATCAGCTCAATATTGGATCTAGTCCGTGACTAAGTTCAACTTGTGGGACCCTGATAGAAGAATAAGTCAAAAGGTAAGCATCACAAAGGAAGACCCCAGAAAAATATAGCAATAAGTAAATAAATCATCCGAGTTATCTAAAAAATAAATCAAGGTGTCATTATTAGGTACTGGATAATTAATATAGACATATGTAATACATTATTCATATCCCAAGAAAGCACATTCTATTCATATCACACATGACCACGTGTGGTAGAGGCCCTCGTTTTCTCTATTACCAGTATATTTTCTTTTTATTTACAAAAACACAAATATTTACGAAAATACAAACATAAAAGATAAAAATAAAAAGCGACATCTCTTAGAGACCCAAATTTTCTGAAGCATTTTTTTTTCCTTATATCGCTGCTTAAATCCTTGGTTTCTATCTTTCAAATACACAGATATAAGCACTGTGATTGATCTGTGATGCTGATTTTGACAAACCTAGCTCATTGCTTGTTCTCAGTCACATAAGTTGTAAACTAGCATATCAAGGCATTATAGCATCGAGGGATTATTGCATCAATTAGGCCCTCCCAGTCACAAAATAAAAATAAGGCAAAAATATCATGGTCAGCACAATTTTCTTACAAAACTCTGAAGCTCGACTTTCAATGTCTACATTGACGAAGGCAGCCTATAGTGATCTGATTGGTTAGCTCTCTACTCTTGCTTCTATGTTCTCCAGTTTACATAAACATAAACTAAAACATTCAACATCATGATCACTTTCATCTATTTAAGCTTGGCAATCAAACAATTGAAGGTATGAAATGTTTGGAACTTTAGAACTTATCCCAGAACCTACAGTTAAAATGAAGGGTTCAGACAATGAAGATCATATGAAAGATAGCATGGATCCTCCAACAATGGAGAATGATTTTGTACATTTCTTGAGATAATATGTTCTTTTGGTCAATTCTCACAAGTTTTCATCATATCACCTCAGGTAAGAACACCAGATATTAGAAGAGATTTACTTGTCAATGTAAAGACCAATTTACCACTCAAAGTTCTTAACTACGACATAGAAAGATAATTACATATATTCAGCATTTACCATAAACTGGGATTTATTAGGGATGTATTAGAACATTTGGTATATACTCCACTAAATTGATTTTGTTAATTGACATAAGAACAGTGTTCATTTCATCCTTCTGAGGATAGAGGGCAACTCATCATTTACTTATTTTCACAAAAATTAGTGTACTAACAGTACTTAGTGTGCTCGGTGCTGCATTTGATCAATTATTTTATGGGTCAGAATTAATCTATGAAAAACAGAAACACTAATCACAAGACCTCAAAATAATCATAGAAACAGGTTCACAAGCAATGCAACAGCAAATAGAGGGTTTTGGGAGGGAATTGCAGTAGATTTCATTAATGAAACTGGAAGAACAAGGATAACTCAGAAGAGACCATGTCTCCTCTTCTAGATAATTCTCAATATATATTCAGACTTAACGGAAATAGAATTTGACTCTCTACTATTTATATATGCCACAGCATGTGCAATACCCCAATTTTGTACTACCTAGTACTGTCCTTCCTCCATGACTCTGATACATGCTCCATAACAGACAAGAAAAGGAAAAAGAAATGACATGACTACCCCTATCCATAACTAACTACCTACAGCAGAATATAATGCAGCCTAACACAATAACATGCCATACCTTTGCCTGACTTTGAGAATTCCGGTGCCCAACTGCATTGGTATGCCCATAATGATGCATTCACTTACTCCTTCAATCTTGTCAACTCTTCCATTTACAGAGGCATTGAAAAGGTGATCAGCTGTCTTCTCAAATGAAGCAAGCATCAATACACTGTCCTTCATTTTTTGAATGCCATGTCTTGTGATTCCTAAAACATCACCCTGATGGAGCAACAATCAAAATGCAATCTATATCTAGTCCTCAAAGCTGATTCTATATGACAGTTACAAATCTAGAACTGAACATTTTAGCATCAATACGTCTTCAAAAGAATATACAAATATATGAAAATCCTCACCTTAAATGTCATCAGATCTGCTAAGAGCATCATATGCCGTATGTCTATGCTCATTCCATGACTTGACATTGTATGTTGAATTTCAGTAATGATTGACCTTCTTGCAGCTTCTATTCCAAATGTCTTCTGTACCTCTATTATATGATTACTGGTAGTTTTACATCCATCAACTCCTTCGGTGCCCATAACTGCTTCAAGGCCCGTTCTAAAGGAAACAACAGATAGATGAATATCAATGCAAAGGCAGTTTATGGTGTGCTGTATATAAACATGTAAATCAGAGCCTCGTTTAATGTATCCATAATATAAGCACTAGCACCATGATGCCACCTTCCAATTGTCTTTCAAGACTCATATCAGTTCATCCAGAAAGCACAATTAGTAGGCATAAACATATACAGGCCACTGTAACACACACACACACACATAAAAGGAATAACCTAACCGATAGTAAACAAGTGAAAAATGGAAAAGCAAAAGGGGGGAAAGTGATTAAACATGTGAACTATTTTTCTGGTTCAGACTTCCATCTTAAAGTAGCAACAAACAAGGCTAGTACAAGATTCTGGTAGTTCATTTCCATGGTTAAAAGCATTATCACCACCAATAATGTAGTTGAATTAATTATTCCACAATAACTAGTTCATAGATATCCAGCATTCCTGTTTTCTTATTTCCTTTTCTAATAATGATAGATTCTTACCTGTTTTGCTATGGAATATCCTAATAACTCGCTCATGGCTCTAATTCAATCTTTTGACAACTCCTATGTAAGATGACTGACATCCATATAGAAACTAAACCTTGTGACAATTTGCACCAATTGAATAGGCAATTCTTATGGTCCAATAAAAGTCATGGGCGTCAGATCCATCTTGTTGAATGGGATGAAGTCATTAAACATAAACATGAAGGAGGGCTGGGGATGAGGTGTACCAGAGATGTTAACATCTCACTTCTAGCTAAAAGTGGTTACAGAGCAATCAGAAGTGGTGACACCCTATGGGCTGAGATTTGGAAATCTCTCTATTTTAACAATGAAGATGGGTAGACATTTAAATAAATAGGGGTGCCTTGCCAACTTGTAGGGGTATACAAAACAGTCTTGCGTGTATTCAAAGTGGCTTTAAGGGGAGATGAGAATTCTTTTTGGTATGATTCGTAGCTTGGAGATGAACCAATTGAAAATTATATGGAACTGAGGATCTTAGAGCAGGAGAAGTTTCTCACTGTCCAAGATGTTACTGGAGAAAATTGAAAACAATCAGTGGGATATTGATAAAGTTGAGAGTTCTATTAGTTTGGAAATTAAAAGGAGAATTTCGGGTGTTCATATCCCTGCGAAGATGGGGAGCGAGGATATTCTTATCTGGGGCCATGGTGAGAATGGAGAGTGCACCGCAAAAAATGTGTTCAAATTCCTTCAGAGATACTTGGTTAATACAGAAGGTGTAGACTAGAAAAAATTCTGGCATTTTGGTATCCCAAAAATAAGTCTCTTTTGCATGCACTGAAAACTAAAATCTTAACTAATGAAATTCTAGTCCAAAGGCACTTGAAATTGATGAGTAACTGACAGATGCATTACTGAAAGAGTAAATTCCATTCATGTGCTTAGAGATTGCATCAAAGTCAAAAGAATTTGGCAAAAAATCCTTCCCAGAAATACCTCCTGAATTTCTTCTCACCTTTGACTGACTGGTGTTTCTGAAACCTGAGCCAGAATTGGAATATTGACCTTGGTTCCCCAATTCCTTGGAAACTTGTTTTCTCAGCAGTTATTTGGACTTGCTGGAAAGCTAGAAACTTGGCCATCTTTGAACACCAAGAATTGCACCCTACGACCATCTTGCACCAAATTAAAATTCTTGCCCAAGACCTTGTCCAAGCCTTCCCAAGTAAAACTAAAACCAAAAGAGATGAGGAAACCATATAGAAGGGTGGATAAGCCCACAATTAGGATAGAAAAAATTTGGTGTTGGCACCAGCCTTAGCCTGGACAGAAAATCTGTGGCTATTGAAGGTACTATCTGTGAAGAAAAAGGAATTGGATCAAAAGATTTTACGACAGAATGGGAGTGTGAAGTCCAAGAAGCAACAATGAAAGCCATCCTTGAAGGCCTAAAGATGGGATGGGATATGCAAATACAGAGATTCTTGGCAGTTATTTGGACTTGCTGGAAAGCTAGAAACTTGGTCATCTTTGAACACCAAGAATTGCACTCTACAACCATTTTGCACCAAATTAAAATTCTTGCCCAAGCCTTCTCCAGTAAAACTAAAACCAAAAGAGATGAAGGAAACCATAGAGAAGGGCGGATATGCCCACAACTAGGATGGAAAAAACTCAGTGTTGGCACCAGCCTTAGCCTGGACAGAAAATCTGTGGCTATCGGAGGTACTATCTGTGAAGAAAAAGGAATTGGATCAAAAGATTTTACGGCAGAATGGGAGAGTGTGAAGTCCAAGAAGAAACGACAAAAGCCATCCTTGAAGGGCTAAAGATGGGATGGGATATGAAAATACAGAGATTCTCGGCAGACATTTAGACTTGCTGGAAAGCTAGAAACTTGGCCATCTTTGAACACCAAGAATTGCAACTGACGACCATTTTGCACCAAATTAAAATTCTTGCTCAAGACCTTGTCCAACCCTTTCCCAGTATTACTAAAACCAGAAGAGATGAAGGAAACTATAGTGGAGGGGGGATATGCCCACAACTAGGGTGGAAAAAACTCAGTGTTGACGCCAGCTTTAGCCTGGACAGAAAATCTGAGGCTATCGGAGGTACTATCTGTGAAGAAAAAGGGAATTGGATCAAAAGATTTTACGGCAGAATGGGAGGGTGTGAAGTCCAAGAAGCAAAGACAAAACCATCCTTGAAGGCCTAAAGATGGGATAGGATATGTGAATACAAAGATTAGAAGTGGAATTGGGCTCGTCAATAGCTGTGAGCATTATAAAGGAAGCACAAATCGAGGTCCATCCACTAGGTCTGCTGATTGAGAACTGTAGAAGACTCCTCTGAATGCCATGGGATGTATCTCTCCAACATGTTCCAAGAGAGACTAATGCACGAGCAGAAATCATAGTTAAACTAGGATACAAGTTAGATAGCTTTTGTATTGTTTATTTAAATGAACCTCCCAAGGATCTCCTGTACTCTATCTTATTAATTACTCCCTCCATTTCACAATAACTGACATTTTAGCCATTTGCACATATATTAAGGAAACTAAAATCTATGGTAACATTTTGATAACTTGACAATTTTACCCCATCATTAATTAATATAATAACATGCTAAGGAGAGAGTGCGTGTTGTGTGGCATAGAAAAAGAGAATGAGAGATAATAATTTATTAAAGGGTAATTTAGGAAACATAAGAGATAAGTTTCTAGAAATATGTAAAATGCCAGTTATTGTGAAAAAAAATTTAGACTCTAGAATGCCAATTATTGTGAAACAAAGGGAGTGATAATTAATAGTAGTTCTCTGCCTTGGGGAAACCATTACCATCCTCCTCTACCCCCCCACCCCCCAACACACACACACACTCCCCAAAACCCAAAAAAACTAAGCCTTGGCCTGCAAACAGATGCATGCATTTGTACTAAAGCGTATTATTTATATTTTGATAATAGACTCGCTTTGGCTCAACCGCCACAAATAAAACAAAGAATAAAACCTAATCTCTCACAGTGCTAGCTTCACAAACACATATACGCAACATCAGTAAGATCTCAAAAATTACACCTTTCAAGATTCCCTGCTCATACCATATCACATTATAATACAAGCTCCTAGGTGGAAAACAATGTCTTCATATCAAATGAAGCACTATAACAACACAATTATGGTCCTGATTTCTGTCAATTAAAGTCTCTTCCATCTTTCTAAAGGTTAAGCTCTGTTTTAGAACCACAACATACATTCCAAATAACTTGATTAATAACAACCATTAGCTTCATATATTACACACATGAACACAAACATCACATTTTGAATCAGCAATCAAATTAGAAATTGCACTAATCCAACACATAAAAATTTTGCTTAGTGATTCTATATTTACCATCAATAGTTCCCTAATGAAAGACTGGAGCACTGTAAATCCTTCATACATATAAAGTCATTCGTTACCATTAAAACTGCCCAATAAAAGATCTCCTGGAGTTTAAGATAAATTGCAATATTCTGAAGACACAAAGGTATATGGTTCCGTATATTGAATTATTGATAGGTTATTAGCTGACAAGATAAGCACAACATAGAGAAGAGAAGAGCAGCAAAACCATTCCCTGCCACCCGCATGGAATCCATTCATTACATATCAAGTAGTTCAAAATTTGGAAATGCATATAAACAAGTATGTTGCATAGGAAGAACTAGATTGCATATCTAGGAGATATATCTGGTAGTCTCAATCACAGAATTATGTACAACACAGCCTGTTCTTCTAATTCAAGGTCTGGGGACCCCAGATACTCTTATTAGGTGAAAAGGAAAATGGAACTTGAAAAAGGGAATAAAAAACTAACCCTTCTACGAGCAAGTTATATTTCTTCGTGTTCTTAACCTGGTTTATGACTGCACGTTCAACTGTATTGATGCCCTGTCATTTAAAAAGGATAGCAAAAAAGGCAACGAGATAAAGAAATATTACAAAACGAATAAGATAAAAGTATTATCTCATCAAAACTTGTTATGGATTCTCACCTTTACAACAACAGTTGGAAGCTTATTTTTTAGCCAGTGGAGTTCGAAGTGGAGCTTGCTTTTATCAGCTACAGGAACAATTTCCAACTTTCTTGCATTTAAGACATTAACATGCTGCAATCCAAATACATTTGTCATTATAGAAGAGAAACCAAAAAAAGATAACTTCTGCTGTGGTAAATAATCAACCTGTTCCTTCAGTTTAATTTTTGGAGTTCTCAGAATAGATTGCTTTACAGTATACGCATCTATACACAGTTGTGAAGCTTGAATAATCTCCATATCAAGACTGACAATGACAGATGCTGATCTTGATGCCATTACAATCCTTATGCTCTTTGCAACCTACATATTAAGGAGACAGAAAGTAGTTCAGCCCCACAATTTTTGCCAGAAATAAACAACTGTAAGCACTAAAAAATGAAGACATCCTCTGAGACCATGATATAATTTCTTCAACATGTCGCAAAGTAACAAGCCATAATTGGAAAAATCTGAAATCAAAATGCATTTCAAACTCAAAATACAAAGATTCCCAAAAATAAGAATCCACACATCTCTGCATCACAGCACCACCAAATTATATACAAACAACTTCCAATGCTTCCATATGAATGTCTGAAATAAGCAACAAACTATTCATGATACATCGCAGTACTAGGAGGACATGACATGAAATCTTTAAGATGCAGGAAATGTCAAATACAACAAGCCAGAGAAATTGGAAACTGAAGAAGAATGTCGCAGTAAAACTGCAATAATAGATGTAGAACAGCATACCGAAAATTGAACCAAGATGTACCACAAGTAGATAAAAATTATTTTTCAGATGATGCCAGAAAGCTGAATCAGGGAATAAAACAAAGAACAGAAAACGGCATCTGTTCATCCCATTTTGGACGATCACTAATTTGCATAGAGATTGATGAATGATTTACCTGGCCTAATATAGTTTTCTCAATACGACCTTTCACCATTCTCACACTTATTAGATTATCACTACATTCAAGTTCGGCAGTGATGATAGGAGTACTGATTTTCTTAGCTGCATTTATAATTTCCTTGATACGAGGAACTCCCATTGTGACATCTAGCATGGAGTTAAGGTGCAACCTTCTCACACACTCGTGCACAGGTACACGTCAAATTGAAGAACCATCATATCATAATTCAGGACTTTAGCTGGAAAAAGGATACTCATGCTGGCAACTCCAGCAAAATGGAATGTTTTCAAAGTCATCTGTGTTCCTGGTTCACCAATACTCTGCGCACCAATAGCCCCGATTCCAGTTCCAGCTTCAATTTTCTTCCGATGATAACGAGAGATGCATGTTTCCATGAAAACCTACAATATTTCGTACATACAAAAAAAATTAGGCCATCACATGGAATTACCAAAGATTTTCACCATAATAAAAATCATAAATAAACCCTGTTAGATAAGAACAATGAATAGAATGAGCTTGCACTTCATAGAAATACTATACACCAAAGGCTTGTTTCACTCTTCTATTGCAAAAGAACACAAGGCCCTTTCAATTCAAAGAATACAAATTGACAACATACAGATTCCTCCTCTAATGCAGCTGTGAAAGAAAGTCTAGCCACTCAAACATAGTTTAGCATGGCAATTCCAAGGTAAGTTGGAAGTAATATATCAGCAGAACACACGTTAGAAGAAACTAAATAATATGTAACGGCATCTTAGTTTGTAACCTTTAAGAGTCTTCGACCAACTAGTTAAGTTCTGCATATGGCAAGGATACACGTTTAGTACTCAGCATATGGATCTAAGATATTACGAGAAGAAGAGACAAAAGGCAATTGAACTCAAGTTATAATTGACAGATCATAGGGTCTAAAATTTAATCTATCGTCCTTCTGTTTTTGCCGCATCAACATATATGAGCTCCACCACCACCAACACCATAACTTTCAACACAGGATACCCTTTTGGTGGACAAAAAGATGGACCAATTATTGATGAGGTTAACTATGAAGATGGTAAATATAGAAAACAGATTCGATATTGAAATATTGGAGCAAGCACTAAGAAATCATACTGTAAATGGGTTAGATAAAGTATCCCTTGCATATTTTACATAATTTCAGTGGACATCATCTACAGAGTTTACAAGACTGATGGACAGGTCGCAGATGAGCTGTCATAGCAAACTAAGGAATCAAGAAGAAAGCTAGGGAACAGGAACCTACATTCTCCCTTAACTTTATGAGTGATTTAGGGATAGAAAACCCACGATTAATGATGCTTGGGCATTTTCTAACACTCTTTATCGAGATGGAACATAGAACAATATGATGCTCATTGTCAATACAAGACAATGAACAAAAATATAAATGAGATATACTCACAAAATAACCATCTCAACTCCTCATTAGTCTTAATCATTTTGCTAAATGCCAGGAGAATATATTTTCGATTTCTGTGGTAAATATAGAGCATTTGGGGAGATTACACTTGCAACAGAGTCAATAACAGGGCAACCCAATGAGTCTTGCTCATAACTCCATTTCCTCTGCAGCTTCTCCTCCATATGCACAAGAAAATTTTCCAATGATGGAGATGTTCCATCTTCACAGGCAACAAACCAATAGAACCACAATTGTCGCTATTTCGGAGCTCAAACATCTCAACATTCAACCACCATTAATATTTTCATCAACTGATTTACAGAAACACAAGACGATACAAGGCATCCAAACAATGATGGACGCAACCATGATTTACTAGCAATGCAGTGTAGCACACCATCACCATTATCATGTTGGTTAAATATAACCATGACATCTCTTTGGAATACTTCATATAATTTTAAAAGCTTAGACAATCTATACTCCAACTATTGAGGAGGTTAAGTGTAATCTATCATCGTTTAGCTCATAATGCTATAGGCATGTAGTGATAAAAAAGTGCAGTCAGAAAGTAGCAGGGGTAAAGGGTGCTATTTTATGGTTAATGGAACATGTTTCAGGTTCCAACTTTTAGTTTGAATGAGCAAACAACATCATCCGCCTCCATGTCTGCATCAACAAGTTCAAAAGATCTCCAGTACTCACTACTACTTGATTGTCAAATCAATGGACATACAGATATATTGGGTTGTACTAATTGAGTCATTGTGCAAGCCATTTCTGCTGTTATATAAGACATGAAAAAAATTACATAAACACAGACAAGAAAAGGCAGATTGTTACGTGACAAAGCCTGCTTCCTGTTTGAAATGTAAGAAAGGAACAGTACGTACTCAAGCCAAAATAAAGGTGGTGCAGGGGGTGACAAAGGCCCAAGCTTTAATATTGCATCAGTGTAGCAAACAATCACAAATAAAAACTTTAAATACCTTTAACTGTCGAGCAGTAACACCAGATATGTTAGTTGCAACATTCTCAAGAATGCTCAAGTCCTCTCCCGTCTGTGGCTCTTCATCCAATTTCAGAGCTCTCCTTGTACCTTTTGACCTTTTAATACATTCTTTAAGAAATGCCGATAATGAATCTTTAAAAGCCTGTGAGCAACCTCCTTCAGGAGTCATTTCATGTTTGGAAAACCTTTCATCAACAACACTCAAGATTTCTGATGAAGACATGCCAACATATTCTTCAGGAGGACATGCAGCCTGTCAAAGAATTATATTAAAACACAATTAACATGTTCAACTTTTGTGTATCAACTTGACAGACTCTAATAGTGTGCAGAGGCAAACCTTGACTTTCAGCAATAATCTATTAAAATTGAGAGGAACCCCGTCTTTTCCTTCCATTTGTGATGGGTCCAAGCCATCATCACCATAAGCAAATTGAACTATAGATGCAGTGGCATTCCGCACAGTATTGTCATATTGAACGGAGAGGTCTTCAAGAGCTTTCATAAGTCTCCTTGACATATACCCTGTGTCAGCTGTTTTAACCTACAGTTATCAGAAAATGTGGATCATGTCTAATGAGTCCTATTGTCCAAAGGAAACCCTATCAACTAAAAGAAGAATAAAATCATCATGTTCTTGTTTAACTAAAAGAAGAATAATATATTTTCCGATATTATATGGTAAGAACAACTGCAATTTTTACTATTGAACCGAAACAAAAACCAGCATCCCTGAATAAAAAATATAACAAGCCTTAAAGAATCCCCTATCTGGATACGACAACCTACTGAAGCAATCTCCAAACTTTCCTAAAGATAATGCACCCTTGTTGTAATTTATTAAAGGTGAGAACTACAGCCTAAATGGATGTTCTACCAAAAAAACAGAGAGCAAGAAGTTTTTTAAGGACAGCTCACAACTAAAAAAATTGTAAGATATAAAGTCACTTTTCCTAGCTCTGCTATGATCTTTACCATTGCTTACATTTTAGTGACATGCTATCTTTTATTTCCATAGAGATTAGCAAGACTCTAATTGTATTCATAGAAAGAGAGGTGAGATTATAAAGCATGGTCACAACAAGATCACCCCCACCGCAACCAACAAAAAGGAAGTTAAAAGATTAAGATGGGATTAAGGAAATATGCTTGGAATGGAAAATTCCATGCCAAGGTTTTCATAATTCATATTTTATGCTTTCTTTGGTGAATCTAACCAAACAAATTATAAGAGTAATAAAAATTGTAACAATTCTTGCGGTGTCTAGTATTATTTTTAACCATGTAAATTAAGAAAGACCCCATCAGATGTATTCTTACTTTACATGTTTATAATAATGGTGTTGCACATCATCGGAACCTAAGAAAATTTGCAGAGTCTCATATTTCTTTTATACTCTTTTCATCTATATGGTTGGATTTGTTTTAAATAATATGATCCATGTTAAACAAGGAATATCCCTTTTTCTCATATTGAAAAATAGCAAAAATAACTATTCCAGAATGATTAACTCAAATCTTTCTTCAACGATTTGATCCCAATAAAATAGCACAGAACATGCCAGAGAATAATAGTACCATAATATCATATCTAAGGAAAGCAAAAAAAACAGACAGTTATCCCTGAAATTCCCCTTTTATAGAAAAACTTTTTGAGCTGCCTTCTGTCAATTATTATAAACAATAAACCCTATTTTGCAATTGAAGTTAAATAAGTTCTATCTAGAGACTGATGTTACGCTCCACCGGAGGCCATCAAAGAGGTAATTAGATCAGCATTGCTATTGCCTTTATTATTATTACTCCCTCCATCTCAAAAAGGATGATGTATGTACAATTTGCTCGGTTTTGAGAAAAGCATTTAATAAACCTGAATTGTCCATCGTATCCTTTAAAGTGGATACATATACGACTTTTCAAATACCAATGTACTTATTGTTCTTTCTGAGAAGTAAGTGGGCCCAATTTTCAGGGCAAAGTTGTCTAAAGTTAACTTTTTTCATGTTCTTAAGTCATCCTTTAAATGACAAAATCTGTTGTTCTTAAGTCATCCTTTTTTGGATGGATGCAGCATCTTCTCAAAGAATAAAACCATGTAAGATGTCAGTGCTTTTATTTTAGAGTTAACCACCTAAGCGATCAAATTGCACCTAGCACACATATCTCAACAAAAATGAACTAGTGAGCTAACAGTGTCAGGCTTACCGCGGTATCCACGAGGCCTTCTCGCCCTCCCATGGTGTGAAAGAAAAATTCAGTAGCAGTTAAACCACTATAAAATGAATTCTCGACAAATCCTTTTGCCTGCATCCACAATTTCAAATAGATTGAATAATATATGTTCATTGGTGTTGTTTCAAATAATTACAACTTGGCTTCTAATATATATACACACGATTGCAATGCTCCTGACATAATGTTTCTGTCACATAAATAGAGTCACCTGTCCTATTTTATGTAACTACCTTCTTATGTTACATTCCCATTACAGATGACCTTGTCCTAGTATCAGGTTCCCAAACAAAACTTGGGTAGCAATAATTTAGAAATAGTAAGGTACTTAACTAAGTACCGAGGACTAGGATCTTGTTCTAGTATCTACACAAAAAGAACTTGGATAGCAATAATTTCTCAAAACACAGTAAGGTACTTAACTAAGTAGTGAGTACTAATTACTAATCCTTGACTAATTCCTAACTACTAAGCAGTAAAGAACAAGTATTACAAGTACCAACTAGCCAAACAAAAATTGGGCCACACAAAATTATGAAAAAACAAAAGAGGAGACTTGCTCTCATGTCTCAAGCCTCAGTGGCTGAGGAGCACACCAGAGATGGGCCTCATGCCAGACATATGCGCAAATGTTGGGATGGGATCTGCCTTGAGAGTAGACGCTCTACCTAAGTGCACCTTTGACAACTATGAATGCAGGAATCATCTGTTGTCTATTTCCTCCTTTTTTTTTTTTTTTTTTTTTTGGGTTAGGTAAACATCAAAAATGAGATTATTTTTGTTTAGATGTATTAGAATTGATTTTTCAAGATAGTAAAATAAACTATCCTTGTAAACCAAAAAAAATAAACTATCCTTCACTTTTCTTTGATGAGGGGTCATGTAGCCCCCTTTTCCCAATAGGAATACATACATTAATGTAATGGTGTGATGCAGGCAGTATTATGTCAAATATTAAAAGTTAAACTAACAGAAAGCTACAAAATGAAAAGAGTATTAATCTCCACATGTTAGATATTGAAAGGGTCTTCAACAAGCAGCGATAAGTACACCAGCTACTGATCCATGCCAGAGAAAAATAAAAATTGACCAAATTTCGAAAAAACAATAAAAGAGAATTTTGAGACGCATACAGCAGGGATCTTTGAGTTTCTAGGAAAATGAGGAAGACTTCGATCCAAAAAACCATTTGGTGCGCGTCGACCTCCAACTGATTGCTGGCCAACACAAGCGATCATCTGGCTGATATTGATAGGGGATCCTTTGGAACCGCATTGTGACATTATAAGGGGGCTGTTCCTCCAATGTAGGTCACCCATACAAAGCTACGAAAAATTTAAATGACAAATTAAATCTACTTGCTAGTTCTTGAATGCAAAGTAGCATATAGAAAAAACAACCCCCAAAAAGAATATGAAAGGCATCTATATGATGCATTTACTACATTCTCACTTGAAATTAAGACCAGATGACATGATATTGATAAATAAATTAGCGTCAAGCTACATGGAGTTGCTTTGCAATAAACACGGTAACCTATGTGATTGGGTAAAACCACCAATATCCTCTAAATAGATTATAATCTAACACATTCCATCAACTTGCTACAGCTTGATTGAATTGACCAATTAGTTTTTTTATATGTAGCATGCTCAAGTTGACCCACCAAAGTCAAATACTTCTCACTAATCCATGTGCATCATCACATCCCTAAATTCTTTCACTATGTTTCGAACAAAACCTTGTATGCTCTTACAACATAAAAAATGCACGTCATGTAGAAAGTATATTTGAATCATTACCGTAGCAGCTGTCTCTCGAATATCATTTAATACTTTGGTTATCTCAGCTTCTAGTGTCTGAGAAGCATCACAACCAGGTAGAAGTCTGAGCTTTCCGTGATTATATTGCTCTATCAGTTTATCACACGTTATATTACCATCATCAATTATCCCACCTTTCTTTTTCTTCAGAGCATCTCCTGGCTGGACATCGTCAATTCCAATCGAGAAACCATGATTACCAATAAACCGAGCACTACAGCAAGCAAAATTCATAAGTCTCATTGATGTAACTTGGAACTGAAATTAAAATATTAAATCTTACAAATACATCAATCAACTAAGGTCAAAGCTGATGTTGCCAGGAATGTGTGGGGGGGAGGAGGAGGGAGGGGGGGTTGTGAAAAATTAAAGAAAAAGAAGAGAACCATTTCCATTGTATTCTCTCTCAGTTGTCGCTATAATTACTGATATTGACTCCCTGCTTCAGAAAAGATATTTCATTTTGACTACTTCCACAAAATTTCCGATAGCTCAAATTGAACGTGCCATGAAAAAAGCAAGTTTCAAAATTCGGTAGTTTTTAGATAGTTTTCAAACACGTTTGGAAAAAATTATAATAATAAATGAACACACATCGACCCAATTATTTAGGATGACAAACAAACTTCAATTTGAGGTGGTTGAAACAGGACGTGATTTTGTCAGCTAGAGGAAACATGACTGCACAAATATCCTACACTATAAATCAAAAAATTGAAAACTTGTCCACACAATGAAATTTAGATGCCACAAAAGGCAAAATAAAAATACAACAGCAAATTCCACAGAACTTCTTCACGTAGAAGGGCAGAAAGCCCCCAAGAGGTATCATCAAGTGATTAAACAGAATATCTCTTTTTTTGTCAAAAAATTACCTCAATTTGGCCAAACGATTCATACAAACAGAAGCTGCATGTGCTTTGTAGTCCCGAAGAAGAACAGAGTAAAGACCATCTTTATTGCCGTTTCCTGTTGCAATCTTATAACAGTAAGTACAAATGAAACAAGAAGAAGAAAAACGGGAAAACATCTTCCATATATAACTGCAACCATTTCAGTAAACGAGTTTCATCATGATAAGCAACATGATATATTCTCACACATTGCAGAAAATAGATTAACACCCAAAAAGAAAAGAATAATAATAAATCAAAAATAAAGAAAAATGAAAAATGAAAGAAATGGTTAAAATATATAGGCTTCACAACTTTATACAAAATGGTCAGAAACTGAAGCCAGTATTTCAGCAAATACCTCAAAACATATTTTTTATGTTAAAACTTTAAAATAATGGACCTTAAACTGTCCGTAAAATATACTACATATGTGTTGTTACATGACCTGAATAGTCTCCATAAATAATTTGGGCTTCCCACATCATCAAGATGTTTGTTTCCTAATTACATTATAGACCTCTCATGTTAGGTTCTATAATCTCTATTGAAGAATTACACTGCTTCACAAGATCTGTGAAAAAAACGGACGACTTTAGTGAGGGAGAGACAGAATAATTACAAATGAACTCCAACTTCCTAACAAAGTGTATATGGCTACTCATTCAAAATCAGTGACAAATGTAAACAATGGTCAGCATTGTGTACCATATGTTGTCAAGTCTTTTCCGATTGTACCTCGTAACGAGAAGAATGACAGACAATGAGGAAGAACCCCAAGGTCGTTCGTTCCACTGCCCTAAAACACCGAACTAGCTGCTCTCTTATTTACAGTTAACTACCATCCATCACTTATGGTGTCTTGCATCTAAAAAATGATAGAACCTGGCATTGTAATGGCATGTGTTAGACAAATTAATGCATACTTTTGTCAAGGCAGGATTGTGCACTGATCAAGGTGTCAAACGTGAGAGCGCCTTGGCCTATATGTCATTGCAAGTAACTAAATGGTAAGACATGCCTTGATATTAAGCCACACTCCGCAGTCCAATCAGGAGACCTAATAAAATTCTTTTTTAATTTTTATTTTTTCAGGTGGGGTTGGCATATATCAGGTTTCTCATGCAAACCATAAGAAGCTCGTAAACAATTGAATCTATCAACCATGAAACCTGTAGGTGAAGTAACTCCAGACAACTACTATGGCAGTTCTAGCTCCTTTCATGCTTCAGCTTGTGATACAATTAAAAATGAATTACCACATGCAAGCTTCATTAGTTCTAACATACACTGCATTTGGACCTTCTCTGGAGGGATTGGAGAAGACAAGACCATAACATTGGTCATGGTTCAAAGTAGGATACTCCAAATTTGGGGGTCATAAATGGTTGGTGGTTGCAAAATCTTGTCTTGATTGGAGGTTGCAAAATCTTATGCAAATTACAATTTCAAGATCTGGTTTGTTTTTTTGGTGTGAGTATGTAGGGTAGTGGATAGCTTGAGATGGCATCCAAGAAAAAATCTAATTTTTTGATTGACATATTTGTGATTAAAGGATAGATATGCTGAGTATATCTCTAGAATGATATGTGGAATAGTGGAATTTTGGTATTGAAAGGAGAAACCTTTCGGGGCACATCAGCATGGAGGAAACTTTTATTCAATACGTGTGGAAGCAGGGAAAGTTCAATATGAATATGCCTTCTTTATTTTAAGGTGGAATAAAGTCAACAGATTACATGTTTCACAATTTGGAAGGAGATGCATTGGTTGTCTTGAATTGTACCTTATGCAAGGCGTTTCTTCTTACTTGGTCCAGACAGGGAAGTGCTAGGGTGAGAATGAGAACTGTGGGGCAAATTCCTCATGTGGTGTTTGGACTATATTGGAGAAGGAAATCAGGCATAATTTGAGCATGAAAAGCCAGTAGTCCGCCAAGTGTTATTGGCTTCATTTGTTTTTGTATTGGCTGAATTAGATTTCCGAGGACTATATGATTTATTCGAAGTGCTTCTTGTTATACCTTTCCTTGAATATGTGGGTATTACAGGCTTTATCCGGGAATTTTTGGTGCAAGTAGTGTTCTTTGGTCCTACTGCACTTAAAACACTATGAATCCAAAATAGAATAACCTTCGGATGTCAGGTTGTATTTATCAATAAAGATATGTTAGTATGTATTATTCTGTCATTAGCAGTTACTATTAACATATACACCTGTCGGTACAATTTTCTTCTGTGAATAAATAACTAAAGTAGAGAACGATTAAAGACCCTAAGAACATCAATGGTTATACAAAGGAAAGGAGACTGACCTAAGGTGGCCTTCCCAAGTTGGCCACTTAGTAGCTCACTATTACGGATATATACAAATCCGTCATTAACACACATCGTCTCTGGATCTCGAGATCGGTTGTAATTTTTTTCAGTGACAGTAAGAGTCAGATAAACTCTTAAACTTGCATGTGGTCGTAACAACACATTAAATAATTGTTTACCAGTCCAGAGCTCTACTGGCTGCAAAACAACAAACATGGTTTCTCAGACCAAAATTACAAAATATATACGAAGATGACGAAAATCCAAATTGAATGCCATGAACACACATCCATGAATCAAATGTACTCAGAGATAATATAAAATTATGAATTATAAGTTTGAGATCACTGATCATTGAAAAATAGAAGTGTTGGCACATTTCAAAGTACAGAAACGAAAGTCTGATGGGGTGAGACTAGCTTTGCTAATAAAATCAGAAATATTTCAAAAGGTGGACCACAAAATGGTTATTTCACCTTGATTAACGCTGGTGTTGGCAAATCAATGTGATCCATTCCATCCCCCATATAAGAACACAGTAGGGAAAAAGAAGCGCGATCATAAAATGTGTCTTTTCTTGTTATGAGAAAGGAAGTTGTCAGAAAATCTTGTGTGGAAGCAACTAGAATCTCTCCGTTTTTTGGTGTGCATAAATTATTCTGCACCTGCAAATTGAAAACAGAATTATAATCAACCTCTCATATGAATCAAATCAATGTAAAGACACTATCAATAAACACGACTATGTTTCATATGCTAACTTTGAAAGGCTAAACTAAAGTTAGTCCTACTTCAAAGTAGTTCTCGTATAAAAGATCATAAGCTACAAAATTATAATGTCCTCTTAATGGATTCTATTTCCAACTTCAGATTCATATTCTACACAGCTCTACATACATAATATGCCCCATCTATGTTAGTACTTGTGTAATATCTACGACTGTGAGTATAACTTCAGAGATCAATCCATGATTCTTTATAACATTATGAACTAATCAATTCTAAGCAAGCTTACGTTCAGGAATGAAAAACATATATCGAGTCATTCTCATGAAGTATATAACGTCTTTCAGCTTGTAATAAGAAGCGCGCCACTCTTGCCTGATACGAAAAGGATATCCTTCATCATATGTGCCACAAACGTTCAATTATAAGCGTATAATGCAGTTTCATGGTCTTGTTGAGTTACGTAATGATCAACTAATACAATGGAGAACAGCCTCCTAAAGATGTCCAGCAACCAACATAACAGATGCCACCATCAATCAACAGAACAGATGCCACCATCAATCAACAGGATGCAAAACTACCTCATTCCTAACAACCTTTATTCCTTTCATTGAATTCCAATAGTTGCAATTAAATTTGTTTAGGCTCAATCCCAGCCAGATGTAAAAGCACATATGCAAGATTAATTTAAGAACGGTTTGTTACCTCTAACTACAGGAAATGCCAATATCAGTGTTGTAACTTGTAAAAGATGCTAGCAGTCTACCAAACTTGGAGCGCCTAGACCTTATAGGCGCGGAAATTATGCAGGCAGATGCTAGGGGGGCAAACAAGGTGGTGTTAATTAAATGAATTCTGTAATTTAATGATCAACTATTGTGAAGAATAAAATATACAAAGCATAATAATCGGATTTAACTTATTTATTATCTTAAATGGAATTGAATTTTACTAAACTCCAAATCCACAAACTTAATATGAATTACAGATTCACAGGCCCACCTATCCATACACATGGGCAGCCCACTTACCATTTTACGAGTTCAAACCTTTAGATCAAGCCGTCTCCAGCTGTATCTGGTTTTTTATCTTCCTCACTAGTCTCTTCTCCATCTATTTGAAGCATAAACAACATTCTACTCTGGGAACATAGATCACACGAACACCTGACAACCGGAAAGCCAATGAAGGCAATGGTGAGTGCACTCTATAGGAATCCCCCATCATTTCTGCCTTGTTTTCACCAAAACCACCTAAATTTCGCTCTGACCGTATAACCGAAAGCCATTATACCATTATACGTTTTTCTAACCGTCATCGGAGTAATCCAAGGCCAAGCACAATACTGGCCAAAATTGTTATAACATTAGTGGTAAATCCATCGTTGTTCATTATGTTCGGGGATTAACACAAGTACAAAGGCCAGCCAAATTCGATCAAAAGTAATATTTCGAGGAGTGAATCACTCATTCAGATTAGATCAAGAAGTTTGCATGTAAATGCCATATGGCTACTTGTGTGTATTGCATTAACATTTAGAAAATGTGATAAATATTATGGGAGAACATTTTTACCTCCCTCACTCATTTTTCTTTTTCTTCTTCTTATTTTTTTTTTTTTTTTGTGAAAAATAAAAGGACAAGGAGGAGAAGAAGAAGAAGAAGAATCCCCTCTTTCCCAGATAACGTATGGTTTGAAGACAAGATTTCTCTAACTAAAGAAAATTGCAATATGGCAAACAAGCATGAGGATAATAACTGAGTATGCTACAATCTCCTTTTTCCCTACAAAGTTATAAATAATGAATCTGCTGTCCCAAATATTGCAATGGTTGAACAGAATATTCCCTGAGTACAGAAGACGATAACGATTATGATATGCCAAACAAAACATAGGATATAAATTACAGAATATACCACAGAACAACTTTTTTTTTTTTTTTTTTGAGATAAGTAAACTATATAATATCATTCGCTTGTTTCAGAGAGATGAATTAGGAAAATCCTACGGTAGTTGGAAAATATTTACCCCCATCAGAGTAACAGCCTCCGTGCGAGCCTCTTCGGTTTGTGGAACATGCATATTCATTTCATCACCATCAAAATCAGCATTATAAGGATTGCAAACTGATTCATTGAATCGCAAAGTACGCCAAGGCATTATTCTTGCCTACATACAGAAAAACAGATCCCATCAGATCAGGAGTACACGATAGTGACACCGTTTAAATGTGATTCAGTTCTGTAGCCACCCTATGGCACATGATGGACATTCGGTGTAAGCTAGGTTGTCTGTTGAAAAGAACAATGTCCCCGTCTTCCAGATGACGTTCAACAATATAACCGAATTTCAGTTCATCGGCAAGACGTTTCCTGGTGGACAACATCAATGCCCTGCAGAGTAACATATGACAACAGTATGTTAATTCAATCAAAAAGAAATAAGAAACAAAAATAATGATAACGACAAAAGAAAAGGATGAATTAATTGCTTACCTCGTTGTACCATCGGGCTGTCTGATAAACTTGGCACCAGGATACTTATTAGGTCCATTCCTGACACATTGCCTCAATTTCTCTATATTATGAGGTGAAACACGCTCAGGAAAAGTCAGAATCTGAGCCATCAGAATAGGAACTGCAACCTGGACCAAATCATTTGTTATTAAATGTAATAGATAATGGAAAGAAGAAACTAAAACAAACAAGTCATCCATACCTCTGTGATTTTAAGATTAGGATCCGGTGATATGACCGTCCTTCCTGTATATTCAACTCGCTTTCCAGACAAGTTTCCACGAAAACGCCCCTGCTTTCCTTTTAGCCGTTGAACAAAACCACTCAGGGGCCTGGGAGCTTGCATATGTGCTGGAACTCCACGTACATCACTGTTTATATACTGTGCAACCTCCACTTGCAACTCAGGCCACAAATCCTTAAACCAAAATAACATCATAAAATTACCTGATACATACTACAACCAGGTAACCATCCTAATGATCTCAATAAGAAAAAGTTCCTACTATCAAAATAACCATCAACCTCCACTTGCAACTCAGGCCACAAATCCTAAAATCAAAATAGCATCATACGATAATGTCATACATACTACAACCAGGTAACCGTCCTAATGATTTTAATAGAAAAGATTCCTACTACCAAAATAACCATCAAGTCATGAGTCATGAGAAATCTGCTGCTGGGACATGAGTAATATTTCGTGCAGATTGCCTTCTACAAAGTCAAAATGAAGCACTCTATTCGGGAAAAGACTATATGTCCCTTATGAGATGATATAAACAATTTGAGTCAAAGTAGCTTAGCTATTAAAGAGGAAACCACATAAAAGAGTCTTCAATTTGACTTTGCATGCCTTCCACTTCAAGAGAGAAAAAGAGTTGTAAAATGTCAAGTATCAACGGTGTTATGTTTCTGTAAGTACTATCAAACAATTCAATGTTACATCATGGAGACCAAGGAAGGAGGGGGGAACCCATGTCTGCTATGGTGAATGTGTGGTCATACCGTCCAAGAAAAGCTCGTAGCTATCTATTCTTGTATACCAAATATCCCACTTTTCATTTTTCTTGTAACTAAATCATTCACTATATGCCACTTTAGGATGTGGAGTAGAAGCCACAAACATGAGATAGGAACCAGAGATATCAGATGCAACTTAAAACAGAAGGCCACATTAATGATAATCCATAAAAACCAGTTTTGATTAAAAATTAATTTTAAAAAAAATAAAACAAAGAAAAACAAACATACCAAAGCTTTAGAAGCACAATTTTCTGATATTAGATCATGATGCAGAGCAGCATTTGCTTGAATAATACGTTTGAGTCTCTCAGAAATGTCATTTTCATTGCTGTGAAGAAAACCAGAATGATTAAAGCATTAAAAATTACTGTCAACTACAGGTATAAAGTTGAGTTATGCAACTTAAGAACTGAACTAAACAACCACTGCAGAAAGTAAAAACTCTCGTGCCGCTAAAAAAAACTATCATGCAGCTAATCATGTCTATTCTGGCCTTTTATTATGCAAATCAGTTCCTCACCTAAGAAAGCAAAAAATACTCATGCAGGTTCTAACACTAGTTGGTCTATTAATTCAGTTTTCAGCAACCAACATCGTGTACCAATGTAGCATGGTTCGATAATTGAGGAACTAGCAGAACTACTTAGATTTATGATACCACGGTCAACATTTACATAGTGTGTAGGTGTATGTGATTTTGTGGGTGTGTGTGTATAATTAGAAATTCTTATTTCGTGGCATTCATTACCTCCTAAGTCCTAACCTCGGACTACTAATAACACATGTGGCAGCATTTTATGGGGTTGGAAAAATACTCTCACGAAAATAAAATTTGCTTCTAATGCTGGCCAGTGTTCTGAAAAAAAAGTCAAATTACCCAGAGAAGCTTCAAAAAGTCAAAAATAATAAAGGGCAAGGGGTGAAAGGAAGAAAGGGAGGGAAGGAGATGCTTCTACTGATTACCTCATCTGACCACCATCCACAAACACCGAAGGACGAATAGGTATTGGAGGCACAGCAATGTTTGTTATTATGAATTTCTCTGGTCTATCACTAAGATAGAGCAAGTCACAATCCTGTTGCAGAAACAAAATCAGATGTACCACTGGAAACAACTTTGATATACATTATTACATGGACTCTTCATTTTACTCTGAATTACTGGTATCTTAGACTAGACACAAGGAAATGGTCCAGGTAAGGGACATTGCAATAATAGTAATAATTGCTGCAAAGTGCCATATCCTTATCAGCTTCTTAAATTTATTCAATCAGACACTTAATCCAAATCCATGTAATTTATAAATATAGAATACAAGTAACACATAGCAAGCTTCAATTTAGTATAAAAGCTGAACGAATTTGTGACATATCCTTGTCAGATAGTATCCGAGCAGACACTCCATCTAAGTTCATGTAACATGGAAATCTAGAATATAAGTAAGACACTGCAAGCTTATTCTAATGGTTCTCTTCAAAAGTATGAATTGACTTACAATTTAATACTCAAAAAATTAACCTACACACTTATTTCTTACTACCTGATCCAATCATAAAAATGTATGTGTAATAACATTTCAAATCAAGGAAAAAGATCATATGGGACATAAAATGATACCTTATCCTGCATCTTTTTAAAAAGGGAAAGAACTCTGTCAGGATTTAGCATGGAAGACACATTAAGTCCCTTGGAATCCTTTATATGAGAAAGAGCCGAATGATACTCTTCAACAGTATTATCCATAACTCTTGAACGATCGTGAATGACTCCCAACATTCCGACAGCTTTTTTCACCATCCCTATCATACATATCAAATGGAAGTAGTTACTACAATATATCCTCTCAATCAGTAAGACATGAACTTACACAAACGATATGAAAGTAATACAGAATGACAGCATTCTTGTTCTTATTGTTGGTGACCTTTGCTTGCTCAAGGTCCGAGTTGTGTAAGCATTTAGTGGCCAAACAGAAATGGATATTGCACCTGCAATGATTTTCTAGCACTTTTGCTTTGTTACTAGTGACATTAGCATATTCACTGTTTTGCATAATTTAGTAACATGTGATGCTTAAGCATTCCATAGATTCTTGGTACATAAAAGTACCATTTTGGAGAATCTAAGCAACAGTACCGAGATGCTATTCTTTAGCTCAATAACAAGTATCACACAAATCTCTGCTCTAATTTGTTTTATTTATTCTTCTATATTTCTTAGCAGAAATTAATAGAAAAAGGCATGAACCTAGACTCTACTTTCCATTTATTAATTACCAATACAATAAAATGTAGTGACTAGAATATGGAAGATAAGGTAAAAATTCAAACCATTTACATATCCACAAGATGAACATTTCACTGCCTTCTTACTACTTGCCATAGCTGTGCACCTTTTGACAATCCTCTTGAAAAGCTCACTCTTCTTTAGAGGATCCAAGTCTTTTCTCATCCTTTTTAAAAAGTCTACACGTTCTTTCTCCGGTAAGAGTACAAATGCACAAGACTGTTAAGAAAAGGAAACATAAAGTGAAAAACAAATCGTTTGAATACAAAAGGAAAGGTATCTTTGTCATAGCAAAAGTCTTCTGACTCGCATCAAGCAATTAGGAAAAAGAAAAATGACATAAAGCTTCCACTTTGTATTATAAGCCATAATTTGATAGAGGATCGCACCAACTGTTCAAAAACGTCACCTCTATTGTTCATATAGTCATATAGATACTAATGTACGATTTGATAGTTCAGCATTTACATCCTTATCTAGTAAAGGCAATTTAAAATCACTGCCAAATGTTGGATGTAATTCACTTTTCTTTTATAGATTTATGTACTTAACAATTAATTCTACCAAAGTCAATATGGTTGCATTTATGCTTTAAAGTAAAATATCAGTAACACTAAGTAATTGCATCCATTAACCTTCTGTTAGAGCACAAAGATACCAAATTAGAACATTTGACTTCTGATGACAACTAAGGAAGTTCTATCCTATCATCTAGTGTTCGGGGAAGAAACTTAGCCAGAGGTTAAGAGAGCTCAACTCATGTGTGGCATTCGTCAATCGAAAATCACTTACATGAACAAGTATTTTGAGATTTATCCAGCTTCTACATATATCGTGTGCTTCAAAAATTAGTATTTGCCTCCCAAATTTGGTTGTAACAGGTTAACCATGCAAGGAATAAAAAGATTAACACTAAATTAAACATGCTTCTAAATAGCTTAAGATACAGCAGCTAAAGTCACTTAGACTTGCCCTTTCAGCTAAGTTACTTATTCTTCTTCTACTTTTAAGTCATAATGGGACGATGTGAGCTTTGGATTCATTTAAAAAAAAATTTACTTGCAGCTCATATTTTACTTTCTTATTTGTATTTGAATTCTCAATAACACTCACCTAGCTTTTCTTATGTTTGAAGTCTAAGATATCCAATAAGATTTAAGGATTATTCTTCGCCAGCAGTACCCAGTCATCTCAAACCAATCCTTTGACTTATAGACGAAAGCCACAGAAGTGCTTGTGCATTGAGTTCATAGTGTCATCAGCGCCTATATTTGCATCATCCTACAGTATAATAGCTCTAGCATCTTCTTTTCCTAGAACTATTGAATCTTCTGTATGTAGTCAAATTCCTGAATCCAAAGATTCCCATACTCAGATTATTTTACTCTTTAAATTCTTTTCGAGTATTTCTTACTGTTTTTGCTTTCCTTTTGTTTGATAATAGAATTGAATGTATTATTACTATGATACATCATACCTATTGATATCACTGTTTTATACACCGATCCTAAATTTCTTACTGTAGAGTATATAAATATTTTAATCATTTAAGTTTTCCACATTTACCATCACTTATTAATTAGTATTCGTTTTAATATATGCATGTGAACATACATATCCATATGTATTAAAAAATTTCAATAAGCAAGTAGCACTGGTCCTTCTAGGACTCTTTTCTTTCTCCTTTTTCAGGTATCTTGGTTAGTGGCTTAGACATACTTCTTACTCCAGAGTTTTCTTCAAGACAGAAGGACTCCTACAATTCTTTGGCACTGTGCTTGTATTGCTATTTCTCAGAATACATGGACCAATGGGAAATGTTACCCATATTTAAATTCTTTTATTTAGTACAGGACTTCTTTTTACTATGGCGGTGAGCTTCGGCTATGTGAACTTTTGAAGGTTTTGATATTTTAATTTTTCACGGAAATTGTTTGTTTTTTTCCTTACTTCCTTCAATATACAAAAATTAATTCAAAATAAGAAGTTCCTCAAACTTGGGCTAGTGAAACACGTTAAAAGTGTGGCATTATTTTGCACTATTTAGTTATATATAAGTCGACTATATGTGAAAGTCAAATAAACAAACACAGACATGTAATTTGTAACTAACAGGATAGCTTATACCTTGCAAATACACTTCAAAATATCCACGATAGTGCTCAAATATCCAACATTAAACACCGGCAACTCAAGAGCCACGTAACCATAGTGCCCCGGACAATCTCGAAAGCTGCCATGGCAAGTGTTACAAAATCCGTTCTTGTTTGGAGGACCCTAAAATGCAAAAGTTAAGGCCTTTATGAGCTTTCTTTGAAAACAATAAATACTACTAAGCATGATCAAGATGCTCAAACCATGATTAATGATGCAAGTTATGGGACAAACAAACAAGTTTACCATGCGGGGATCCAACAAGCCATTCTCAACGGGTCTTTTGTTTTGTTGATAATACTGATCCACCCACACTTGAACTTCGGCTGATTTGTATACCTCGGCTTCGGAGAAGGTAGAGAAACGGATGCTTTTACTGTTACAACAATCGAAATCATCGAATTGTCGGCATCAATTCGTCCTTGCACAAAACAAAAAAACAAACAAACGAAAGAACAAAAAACAACCCATCCATTGAAAGCAGTAATTCAATAGAAACAGAAGATCTTTACATTTTTCTGGGGCCAACATCTTCGATGTAAGGCTCTTTAGTAAATTGAATAATTTCTTCGACTCTTCTCATGTTCATGAATTATCACCAAATTCAATCCGCCTATCAATATAGAGAGAGAAAGCAGGGCAAGAAGAAAGGGGTTTAAGGGTTACTACTAGCTGCTTACTGAGAGAGGAGTGTGGGATCAAACGGAATTAAACGCGCCAAGCCACGTCGTGTTTTACGTATTATTATTTAAAATTTAGGTTTTGAACCGCCCTAAGGTGGTCTCTAATGGTACGTTTGTTGTTTTTGTTTCTTCCTTTCCGAAGATCAACGGATCGAATCTGCTCGTCTAAATATTTTGATTAGTAGCATTTACGCCGATATATCCCAGTTTTTTTTTTTTTAATTTCACAAATTAAACAAATATGCCCATCTTATTTAATTTGATGGCATATAATAATATTAATTCCTTCATAACTCTTATGTCTATGAGAATAAATTATGTCCATTGAATTGTGTAATTATTTGTGACTATTTTATTTGCTTGTAATGCAATGTTGTTAAATACATACATATAAATTCAAGAGAAAAAGGAATTTCCCTTCTTCTTCTTTCTTTATTTTTTTGTACTACTAAGAAGTTACGTTATAAATATCTTGTCACTTGTGAGGAATAGAGCTTTTAATCAATGGACAGATGCTCAATGTCAGAAGAAGAATAATTTTAAAAAGTAATGAAATTCTACTTCATGCTATTACTATCGTTATAGCATGTACACAATAATATAATTTATTATTATTGATAAATAAGTAATTTTACATGAAATTCTTGGTATGCCTATTTTTTCATTTTTATGACCTTAAATTGATTACCAACTCATGTATTTCTTATAAAATAATAAATTTCTTTAACATAAAAAACGTGTGGTTACAAGTTTCATTATATTATAAATAACAAAAACATTATACAAAAATGCTTCACACCGCATTAGGCATATGTTGTCTTTTTCTTCATAAGAAGCTAATATCCGTAGATTACAGAAATAAAAAAATGATCTCAAATATTTAACTAAAAACTGAGGAGTTAGTTAAATTGTAGCACGTAAGACTCTATCAACATTGAAATATATAATAAAACTTAATAAAATAAATAAGAATTGTGAAAACAAAGACCAACATTGGTAACATAATTTTAAGATATCGAAAAGGTAATGTTGTGTTTTTAGTATCACAAACATGTGTGAATTTAAAATGACGACGGATGTCCTTTTAATCTTTATAATTTTTTAATAAAGAATATCAATAAGTCACTAAAAAAATAATGTGAGGTATATTCTATTGAATTTGAATGATGTGTTCAATTTATTAATTTGCATTGAATTTTTAGATCTTAGTTGACAATTTATTAAATGAATATATATGTATATATATCTAAACTAAGTGTTTAGATATCGGAAGAGAATTGCAAAAGTGAATATATCCAAATGAATGTCATAGATAAATATTTTTGAAGGGACTTTTAATTTTTCTATTTTGTATGAAGTCACTATTTTGAAACATCATAACACTTTGATACTATGTTATATTAAATATTAATCGTATTTTTATTTTTTTTATGCGGTCTGTAATATTTAAATTTTTGATTCTCTAAAAGAAGCGTGAACCATTTGTTTGATATTGTTGATAAACATTTAAAATAAAGACAAGAAAAATGATCTAACTTTTCCACTAAATTCTTTTTATTTATAATTTTCGAAAAATAACATGAAGATCGGATGAAAATGAAATTTCACGGACTCAAAAGAATTGGACCGAAAGTTGGCCCAACATTCTTGTCTTCTGGGCCAGCGGAGAGTCTTGAATTCTTCTTTACAACCTTGAACAGAAATTCAGTCTCCTTTCTGATTGATCGGACTTCCGGCGATTGTTCCCCTTCTCAGTCCAACTTACTCCAGACGACGATCGTCTGCAACACAAATTGAAGAAGATGGATGAAGAATTGCTAGAATTACAGCGCCAATTTGAGTTTGCTCAGCAAGCTAAATCAAGCATTCGTTTATCTGATCGAAATGTCGTGGAGTTAGTCCAGAAGCTTCAGCAGCTTCAAATAATCGATTTCGATCTTCTCCACACAGTCTCAGGCAAAGAATACATCACTCCGGTACTCTCTCTATCTATGTATATGGACTCTCATGTACATGATCATCTTCAGTTTTAGCTATGTTTGAACTTTATTTTGTGCTGTAGGAGCAATTGAGGCAGGAAATTGTGGCTGAGATAAATAAATTAGGGCGTGTATCTGTAATTGATCTTGCTGATATTACTGGAGTTGATTTGTATCACGTCGAGAAGCAAGCTCAGCATATTGTCGGCAACGATTCATCGCTTGTGTTAATTAATGGTGAAATAATATCGAGTTTTTACTGGGATACTATTGCCGAAGAAATTAATGAGCGACTACAGGAATGCAATCAAATTGCACTGGCTGAAATTGCTGCCCAATATCAAGTTGGTTCGGAGCTACTTGTAAACGTGTTAGAGCCTCGCCTTGGGTCTCTGGTAATTGTATTTCACATTTGTATTCTGTTTTCTATGTTTTCTTTCTTTTTTTGGACCTTTTTCTACAAAGTTAAACAATGGGACAATTTTGTAATGATTATGGTTCCATGGACTATAGTGAAGGACAGGAGATTATAGTTCATCATCAGCAATACTAGTCTGGATCAAGTATTACCACTACTTAGTAGCTTGTTTCATTTGCTAGAGAGTGTTTTGAAATTTTGTTTTATCTTATTCTGTTATATGATTAGGTGAAAGGTAGGCTTGAAGGTGGCCAGTTGTATACTCCAGCATATGTTGCCCGTGTTAGTGCTATGGTTCGTGGTGCTGCAAGGGGGGTTACTGTCCCGATGAATCTGTCGGCCTTGTGGAGCTCTTTACAGCTTTTGTTACAAGAAATGGACGGAGCTAGTGGGGTGGCTGTGGAAGGGTCATTTTTCCAGTCATTGTTTAATGGGTTGGTGAAAGAAGGCGATATTCTTGGATCACTTCGTGCTGGAGTTCATTGGACACCCACTGTATGCAATTGAACTTTTGTTTTTGTATATTTAACATTCTATTCTGCATGATATATATATTTTTAGTTCTTTTATATTCTAGTAGTGCAATAAGTCGGTAACTTTGTTGTCTGCAATTTCAAATCTCAGGTCTTTGCCACTGCTCAAAAAGACTCTGTAGATTCTTTTTTCTCACAGGTATGAAACTTTACTCTTTCACTCTAAAGCCTAGTTAATCTCAACATAATCGACATCTTAGGATATTCAACTTTCCTTTTGTACTTCCCTTTTGCATCATTATTATTTAAATACTTTTGTTCTGTTATGTTTCCTGAAAAAATTGGCTGGCATATGAGCTCAGGGTTTTCCGTCAGTTCCTTAAGCAGTGTTCCTTAAAACATTTTTGCAGTCCTTTAAGTTCTTTGTAATTTTGACAAGTACTTCACCAGACGGGGGCTTCCATTCAGTTTCTTCCTTGTCCTTGTGCTTTTGTGATGATAACGACCTTTTCAGCAACAAAGTCAGCTAATAAAATCTTCTTCCTTATTGGTGTTACCCATTGTCTGTTGTTCTTGCTTCAAAGGTCATTGTGTTGGTGACACCATAAAAGAGATTTAATAGATGAAAAAATCTACTTTTCTTAGTTGAGAGGTCCTCAATCAGCTGATACTTATAAGGTTCTACAGTGCTTTATGAGTTCAACCATTCTTTCAAGCCGGTATGACTTTACAGTCTTAATAGTATTGTAGTTTGACACAGGCTGAATAGCTGTTCTTGAGTATCAGTTCTTGGTTAGTCTGGTGTGGTTTGTAAATGATGTTTACCCCTGCTGTCATTATCATTACTTAGCTCACTTTATCATTCAATAGCCATCAAAGTTTGCTAAGTACACTTGATCATGATATGATAAATTAGTTACAATTAGTGCTAATAAATCACACTTAAGAAAATTAAATTTCACATAACAATTTTGAAGAACTAGAGATCAACTTTAGCACATGCTTATGACAAATAATATGCTCATCATAGTTTTCATGTGCTTAGGACTTACGGTTATCGTAGTTGTTTCTGAAGCTTACCTTGGGACATTGGCCTACATTTTGTTATATATATGAATGAAGAGTGAATACTTTATCTTTTTGATCTTCTAGTCTACTGTGGTTCATTATTTGTTTTGTTCGTGATGCAGAATTCTTTTGTCAGCTACGAAGCTTTGAACAAACTTGGAATTCCACAAGCAATACAGTTTCTTCAGGTATCTTCATTAAGTGAATTTTCATTTATATCTCTCTGTCTCTGTCTGTGTGTGTGTGTGTACGTGCGTGTGGTGTTTGTTTTGTTTATTTTATTTTATTTTTATGTTAATGAATGCCTTATCAGGCAAGATATCCTGAAGGTTTACCTTTAGCGACGATATTTGTTCACCCCTCAATGATTGATATGTTGGATGCTGCTGTAGAGGATGCCATAGAACGTGGTAGCTGGTAAGCACTGTAATTTAGTTGACGTCTTTGACTCTCTTGTTTATTGTGAACTTAATAATGTTGCCATAATCCAATTTTGATTACTATCACTTCCTGGTTGCCTTGAGAATTTGATGAATTTCTTTTTATGGTATGTATGGTTATGGGCCATCTTGTGTAGATAAATTTCATGTTGAGTACAAATTCTAGGTAGCGTGATTACACATACCATAGTGGGATTGTCAAGCTTCCCAATGAATAAGAAAGTGTATGGGATCGACCCTTAAGCAGTTAAACTTGCTTATAAGTTAATAAGTTAACCGAAGCTCCAATTTGATGCCTCTGATTATCAGCGAATCAAGTTGACCAAGTATTTTGCCTTGTTGTTCCTATTAATTATTGCAGTTTTCCTTATACGTGGATTAAATATTATGATAAGTATTTTTCTTTTAACTCCTAGAAATAAGTGAGAAACAATTTTACAACTGCCAAACACTTAACTTTTGAAAAAGAAAATAAAAATGGGGTACCTTTTCTTTACCAAATATATGCGTTTTTAAAAAACCAACTTATACACAGAATTAGTAATCATATATGTTCAATTTGAAACTAAACTAATAATAAAGCTAAACTTTCTTAACATGAAATTTGAATTTTAGGATTCCAGAAACGTGCTATCCAACTGTTGAAATGTAACTCCTTTTGTAGAATGAAGGGATGTGGGAGTAATGTGGAATGACATCCTTTGATAATGCTCCTGCATATCACGGCACCAGATTTATCTTGAGTATCTTGGTTGTCATGTGATTGATGGGCGTACTGCCATTCTTTGAGATAACAGTGGATGAATATCTGAATTAGTTTGTGCAATATGTTTCATAATTATGTTCTCTGCTGTCTTTATCATGCCAAGTTATTAGTATCTTCTAGTCAAGTTGCAGCTGAATCGATTCCGTTATGACACAAAAATGGATAAATGCAGGATAGATGCACTTTCAGTTTTACCAGCTTCCTTTGCTTCTGAAGATGCATATAAGATCCTTTCTATTTGTCCTTCTGTTCAGGCAGCCCTTAAGGTGGTGTTCTGTCAGCCTAAATGCTTGCTCCTGCTATCGGATCTACGCAGTTTCTTCTTATTTTTATTTGTCTATGTTTCATGCAGTCTAATGAAGCACATGTCTTCGGGGAGTCGTATGTTTTCAGCAATGCAGTTGTCAAGGTAGAGAATTCACACTACCTATCACAAGGTCCTTTTTTTTGACTTGATAATACATCACGTGTTGATTATGTATCCTCATCGCCTTATGTACTATTGCAGTATGCATGTCAACTTGTACATTTCTATCACTGTCTAGGCAAGGAATTTGCACAAGGATCTGTGCAGTCATTGTACATTTGTATTAGGCACTGTTGGACTAACAGATTAGTCAGCTGTACCTGGCAGAGTAAATGAATCAATAGCAACTTGAATTATTATATTTAATTAATAGGTTTATGCAGTGTATTGGATTTTCTGCATTGTCACAGTGTTTGTTATTTATTATGAAGACCTGTTGTTAAATTGGTCCTTTGCCTCAATGATGAATCTATGTGGCTTCTTAACCATCAAGATATCATTCATAGTCCTTTTTTTGCTTCTATTTTATTTTTTAGCTTCATATTTTATTGCATTCTTAATCCAATACCTACAGGCTAAAGTTAGACATTTTTTACACTCTCCCTTTGCTGTTATAAATATAGTCACCTACATCTCATAGTCTGCATATTGTTTAAATCCTTTTAAGGAGTAATTCAACATATTTAACATTTGCTCCTGCTAGACTCTTTATTCATTTTTCCTGTAAATTTTTGGCTGTTTGTGGTTTTTGGATACACAATAGCAACTTAAGAAGGACATGTATGGCCAAACTTCTAGGTTCTTGTTGGAACGCTGATGCTTGCTTTTCTTCATCTTGACAGAATTTGTTTGATAGCTTGGAGAAGGAGTCACAGGCCTTAAGTCATTCTAATATTGCGGTAACTGACAGTATGCATACATCAACTGATTTAAGCAGCACTATTGCTGAGTCAAATGAAGCTGGCAGTGAAAGTGGTATTAGCAAACAAACATTGGACAAAGGATCGAAAAAGAAAAAGGGAAAATCCACTGGGAATACAAAGAGTGGGGCAGCTGAAAGCAATTTGGATAACCAAGAATCTGTTCCCATTAAATCCAAGAGAAACCAAAAAAAGGGCAAGTTGACATCTTCCCAAGCTGCAGATACAAAGTCAGGATCTAAGAAAGATGTGGATGAGATAAAAGAAGATGGACATGGCATTTTTCCAGAAAAGTGGCTAATCGAGAGGATCAATGCTCTGGTCCCTGACTTTGAAGAGCAAGGTGCATTGCATTGGTTTATGCTTTCTTATAGCTTTCTTTGCTGAATAAGGATTTTTTGCTAAAACTGAATGAAGAATACTGGGGTGGATTTGAACATGCTGAACATAAGTTTTTGTGACAATTGTTGTCTAATTTTGTAGGGATTAATGACCAGGAAACAGTTCTTTCCTCGTTAGCAAACCATTTGAGACCAATGCTCCTTCATTCATGGAAAGAGAGAAGAAAGGCTATCTTTACAGATAATGCACAAAAAATGAGGCACTTACTTGACAATTTGCAACGAAAACTTGAAGAAGTAAGCTCAGTTCCAGTGGAATAGTGGATTTCTTTTTTCTTTCTTTTTTTTTATTTTGATAAGTCCTTTTTCTTTCATGAGGTTCAGATTTCTTTTGTTAAAAGTTTATAGTAATGATGACTTGTATTATCACGCATCTTCGTAGTTGACGATATCTCTGGTTTCTGCACTAAGATATTTTACTATTGATTTTTCAAAGTAATTATGCTCTGCTCGCATTATGGGAGTTCTCAGTGTCTTTGTAAGCTGTCATTCTGCACAGTATGATTGGCAAATAGTTGCATAATAACTATCTTCTTATGTTTGAACTTTTTGTTGCTTCCAGTTTACCTTGAACATGCAATTGTATGAAAAAGCATTGGACTTATTTGAAGATGACCAATCAACCTCAGTAAGTTCTAGACTGAACTTGTATGTTTACTAGGTTATCATTGATAACGAATGTGACGAAATGGTGTTGTGTGATGGACCAGGTTCTTCTGCACAGACATTTGTTAAGAAGCACAGCGACCTCTATGGTGGACACTTTCTTACTGAACTTGGTAGTATTTATAGACCCTGTTTCTTATTCATCCCCTTCTTTGATAATCTAAAGAAACTGAAGCTTATTAGGAGATATTTTTGGGTTTAATGTAAGGATTTTTGATGCAGGATATGCATAATAAGTTGAAAAATGGAGTTGACGTTGATGAATCTCAAAATCCTGATTCTGTTTCATTAAGCTCTGGGGAAAGATTAGCCCTTGTATGAGTTACTTTCTCATGTTATAGTCCTACATTTTGGCTACTGATTTCAATTGTGTTTATTACCCCTTTTTCTTTTCAAATTTTCACAGGCGAAGAGTTTGTCAGGATCTTTATCGGTTAAAGCTGTTGCACTGGTTGAAGCTTCAGAGGGAAAGGCAAGTGGTTGTTTGTCAAAAACATAAAATTATGTATTCCCCTTAAATAAAAACAGGCTTTCAGTTGCATGCTAATTTTATTTATTTATTTATTTTCCTGGTGACCTATCCATGTCACTTTACCATGAACTCAATTATTTAGGGTTTTCTATTTAATTGTTTTTCCCTAGCAAAAAGCGTTTCGTATATCCTATTGTGGTAAATTGAAAATGTTTTGTTTTATGGATTTGCTGGCCACTTGATTGCTGGCATAGTGGTTCTATTTCATTCTTTCTTCATGCTTTAGCCTGATGGTTACCTTGTCCTCTGCCATATTAGAGGTCCTGTCACTGTCATATCACATTATCATACTACTGGTAACTGAATCTGTGTCTTGTTCTTGTGTAAGTTCAATAAGTATTTCTAATGTGAGTTGATTCAGTCATAATTCTATATCCATTCTTGTGGTATCACTTTCTATAAAGGCATTCTAATTTTGGTGCTTGTATATGACAGAGGGTGGAAACCTTTATGACTTCACTTAGAGCATTGGCGGAAGAGAGGTGTGCAAGACGTTCTAATACTCACATTCTTTCGAATGAAGCATTTTATGTTCCCTGAAATAATTTTATGTTTTGGTTATATGCAGTGGGATAACCTTAAAAAAGCTTGATAAGAAATTGGAAAGAACTCTTCTGCATTCTTACCGCAAGGTATGCCTTATTTCATAAAGTAAAGGTCTTCTTCTAGAATGTTATCAAACTTCCATTGGTTATGAAGCTCTAGTACATGTTCTCATTTTGTATGAGAAACTTGACAAGGATAGGGATCTGTTGATTTATATCACTATAGCTGTGTCTTAACATTATCATCTAGAGTCCTCGTCCTTTTTTCATTTACTTATTTATATATAAGCAGCTGCCGCAAACTGAAGTGTTTGGCTCCTTCCAGTCTCTTCAATTTTGTTCTTCCTTTCCTTCCAAACAAATAGTTTTAGTGTTGCAAACTTTACATTGTGCACTACAAATGAGCTTGTGAATGCTTGGTCACGGATATGAGCTTTGCAGGCCACCTCCCTAAAAATAGATACAAGACTGTGCTGGCCTAACCCTTGGAAAGCCCTGATATTACATCCTCCATTTGATGATAACAACTTTGATGGAGAAATCTATTTAGTTTCTTTTGATCCTAGACGATAAGCAGTTAAATAGTCATCTTCCGCTCGTTACCTTTATAAATTATGCTTCTTACATTGAAATATATTATTTGTTGTATTGTTGTAGGATTTAGAGTCGCAAGTTTCTGCTGAAACTGATCCTATTTCTCTTCTGCCAAAGGTCGTTTCTCTACTTTATATACAGGTGAGTCCCTCATTTATCATAACTGGGTGACCTGCACTGACAGAAAAATATTAGGCTTTCCTTCTTTATTCTTACTTCTGGAATAAATTGATTTTTAATGTCTCTTAGGTTCATTCTAGAGCTCTTCAAGCTCCTGGGAGGGCCATTTCAGTTGCTGTCTCTCGATTAAAGGTAATTTATCTCAACAGCTCTTCATGAACATGACGACATCCAGATCCTTTGAGTATTTTTCCTCCTTTCTCTTTCTTCTTTTCTATTGGTAACATGCTGTACCCAAACAACTGCGTCAAGTGTGTCTAGCATGGGTTTTTCCGGTGATGGAGTCCATGTATCAAAGGTAAAATTACAAAGAAATAAGCATTCAACCCGTTGCAAGCTCACCAAAACAAAATCAATTAAAGTGGCAATAATATTAAGTAGAACTATAGCTTCTTGATATAGTCCTTATCTATAGACTTTCTAGGAGATCCTTGTCCCCTTTGTACTTTTGTATCGAGAACGATAAATTACACCTTTCAGAAAAATATATTTACCAAGATCATGATATTTCCTTATTAGCTAGTCTCAAAGAAAGGTCTCCAACTTAGACCTCGTGAAATGTGAGAATTTTGATTATGTCGGTATAATTTAAGGTATATTGAACCTTCTAATCCATATCATGCTCAAATCTTTGCATTCTAAGGTAGTGTGGTATTTATGAGTGACCTGTTTCTCACATGCCCTATTTGATTTTCTATTTTCAGGATAAATTAGATGATTCAGCACACAAGATCCTAGTGGACTACCATAGCGCGACAGTGACCCTGTTAGCACTGATATCTGCTGGCACCGGCGAGGTAATTAGGATTTATATCATGAGTAACAACTTTCAGTTATTGAGATATACAGAGTATTTCTTGTTTGGACTTATTGAAGGTCAATCAAGATTCTTCCGTAAGTATTGAATACTCGATTTCTTGTTTGGTATTCTGATAGGAAGAGGACTGTTCATCTGATCGAATTCTTAGCAAGCGGGAGTTACTGGAGAATTTAATGCCTGCATTGAAAGGCTTGGTCTTGCGCACTTCACAATCTTGAGCAGGCACAATTGCATATATGCATTAATCTAATGGTGGTAGGCTATACATAATGCGGGAGTATTACTTTATTCCTTTTCTTTCTACATTTTGGTTCCGTTGTAATTCACATCAGAGAAACCCCTCGTCAAGTTTTTGTTTTTTCATTTTCTATTGTCATTATCGTAGCAATGAAAAGTTTCTTATCCGTTCCAAGTACTGAAATCACCCAGACCTAAAATTTTGACCTTGGTCTCCTGGGATTTTGTTAGTTTCACAGTAAAAGATGGGTAGAAATGGGGAAACGAACATGTTCTCCAGTGTTTATGATTTGTAGAAGTATACAATCATTGTGGACTATTTAGTAAAGACTAAAGAGTAGTGCTGATAGAAGAGAAAAACAGGAGAAATATTGTGGAGGATGGAGGAATGAATTATTCCTAAAATGACTAATTTCATTCCATAAAAGAGGATATGTATTTCTTTTCCATTGTACATCTCCCGCCTATTTCTCCCCTCTCCTCGCGCTTCCATTTTTCTTCTAATTATATTTCATTTTCTTTCATATTTTGTCGATGCAATTCAAACACTGCTTTAATATTATAATTCTTTTGCCCCTTTGTGTATTGGTTTTAATATCCATTAGTTAGACATTAATAAGATTATGTCAAAATGTGAACTAGATTATGTATGGGAATGACAGAACCACTTGTAAATGTCAACACTAGTCTTTATCAGAATCAGCCTCAGTGATCACATTGTGGGTTTTTATTTCGTTCACATTTGATGGCGCACTGAAATTTAGCGCAAAGCCAACAACTTTCTTGAACTTGAATTGCTAAATTATATTTTCAACTGCAAAGGTAGCAAATAATTAGAAAATGCTACAAATTAATTTGCTTAAAATTCAAAAAATTACATTACATGATAGAAGTGTTAAGTATTTTGGTTCGCCGTGACATTTTGCGCCTCTCGACTTATAACGTCAATTACTTCTGCAGTAACTTGTTGCTCTATGTTGACCCTGATCTCCTCCATTACAGCTTGACCAATTTCAACTAGTGGATTTGGTTTATTTCCTCCACCATATTGTCCTAATACATAAAAACAAAAGCCTGTTTTTGGTACCCCGACTACGCTTAATTCCAATTGAATCAAATTAGTAAAGAACTTATGTTTTTAAGAACAAACCTGCCCCATGAGGTCTGATACCGGTTGCAACCACAGATGTTTTCTTCCTCTTGCGGCGAACCCATGCAAAAAAGGATGCAAGAGCCGAGACAAGAAACCCTGATGGGATTGTGGTACCAAGAATCACCGGAAGTTTGGATTTTTTCTTCCTTCCAGTTCCTGAAGAGGAGCTAATTGTCGGAAATGTCGTCGAACTCGGCGTACTGGTTGCTGGATCACATGACTTGCTAGATGTACACAAGGTAGGGTTGCCTGTTACACTGGCATGCAAAGATCAAATTAAAATATTATGAGAAAACAAATTATTATGCAAATATTGTATTTTCTTAAATTACATTCCAAAAGTGACGAGAAAAAAAGAAAAAGAAGATATTGTATATACAGAGTATTATATTTCTTCACACACAAAAGAGAAACTAATTATGTATTAGTAGCTTACTCTAACTTTAATTTGTTGTTTTTTGATAGCGAAGTTGGTACGTTTCCGCTAAACTGATTATCAGCCAGATTCCTATGCAGAAAAGAGAACATATCAGAGATATATTTTGTCTTTCGGATAAAATAGCCAGAAATAACGGGGTTATAAATATACCAAAACTTACAATTCCATAAGGTTAGGCAAGGTGCCAAGTGAATCAGGGATAGGACCAACTAGGCTGTTATTGTGCAAATCACTGCATTTCGATTTCCCAATTTAATACAATATTACAAAGATTGAAGAAATATATATTAATAAAAATATGCATCCCAACATCTTTATACATATTGCGTCGAGCTCACATTATTTGGAGAGCAGTCATGGAACTTAAATCTGGAAGGGATCCTGAAAGGGTAGAGCTACTGAGGCGCCTGCGCTCCAATTTACAGTAAGAAAATCAACAAAATTATAAATAAATAAATAATAGTAATAGTAATGATAATAATAATAATAATAATAATTTATAACCGGAGATATGAAATGTATTATTGGTTTACAATGCTGTTACGCGGGGTGTGGCATCAGTACTGCATTCGAGCCAGTCCCATGTATACGTTGCTGGAAGACACGGATCACCACTCCAATCTTGCAACACATCAAATGTGTTTTGAAGCACCGACAAAACCTCCACTATATATTGCTCCCACAAAAAAAAAAAAACATAAGATAATCAAAAATCAATTTAATTTATCTAAAATTTTAATTATGGAATTTCATAAACGTACAACTTTCTTACTTTTTTTTTTTTTTTTTGTTGAAATGGATGGAGTAACAAATTTCACACTAACTACATTTGTATGTATTTGTACGCTATCGTCCAAATTTAAGTAAACAAATTACAATTATGTTGGTTTATAGGTAAACAGAGCTAACTTACTACAAATTTCTGTTCCAAACATTAGTTCCAACAAAAAAGAAAAATTAGTTCCAGAAATATATACTACGTATTTAGTAAATACTAACCATCATCACTGTTTGTTCCATCTGTTAATTGGTTGCTAATGTAGAAAATTTCCATGGCATTGATTAGAGGCGGGAGATTCGCGCCCGAGGTAGCAACCAGAGAGAATGTAGTGTTGGAAGAAACAGTAATATTATTACCAACAATCTCTTTCACATTCTGATAAGGCGGTACAATTTCGTCTGACACTGATAAATTGTCTATGTAAATCTTAAAAGATCTCGTTTGCGTCGAAGAATCAAGCTCAGTGACTTCAGAAAAGTACATGTTGAAGTAAACAGAAAGCGAATCAAAATCTCCTGTGTTTAGAATCAAGTTATCTGAACTGGCTGCTGTCGTAATCGCGTTCTGAAGCACGTTTAATGGTGGATTATCTGCTAATGTAACATCAAATGGTAACAAATTATCACTTGTGACATTGACGTATCCCTTTTCTATTGCTGCAGGAGTCCAGATTCGATCATAACTATCGGTTGGAGATCTGCAAGTGTCCATAAAATATTATTTGCATCATTTTTAGAAATTGTGGAATTACGATAAGAAGTTAGAATGTATTATGAGTTGACCTGGATATCAACTTGTTTGAATGGATTCAAAAATTTTAATATAATACTTCTGGGATTAGAGTATCATGTCTCATTTTCAGTTTTTGACCCTTTCTTCAAGGGGCCACATATAGGAGGCACTTGAACGAACATGAGGTTCTTTATAATCGTTTTCCCACTCTAAAAATTTCAAAACTGAACTTTAGTAATGAAAATGGGAAAATTAAGTAAAATGAGAAATTGTCAGATAGTATTATAGCTTGAACAAGGATTAGAATCAATGTTCTAAAACATGTTAGCCCAATAATGGGAAAACAATTATAAAAAACGTTTAGCATCTAGGCGAGAATCGATGACTCCAAGTTAATTAGAATGAGACGGAGTTAGACGAAAACTAATTAAACTGGTTGAACTTAAACGTTAGGTAGTAGAAAATCGTTACGACCAGCGCCTAGTCAAGCGGGGATTAATCAAAAGGGGAAACTTTTCAAATACTGGGTGGAATGAAAATTAACAAATTGCAAGAGATCCAATAGTTGTTTAACCAAAATCTTAAGCTGGATTGCAAAAACAAAAAAATGTAGCGGAAAAACCACAGAATAATTAATCTATAACAATTAGCATACCTGACAACTGCATCTGTACCATATGCAACTCTACTCTTCAAAAACAAAGCATAGTTCGAATCAAATTCCCCATACATATTCGAATCCAAGCTCCGAATTTCAAGAGCTGATATAAAAGGAAACTGATCAGACTTTGTTTGCGCGAGACACACGCTCATAACATCCCCTTTTACAACATATATAGCTTCATATGTAACGACTTGGTCGTTCGAAGTAACAACCGTTGTCCACTCATTTCCATCAAACTGAAGATCAAATGTAGGAGGAGAAGATTTCTTGTCATAATTTCCATAAAGAAAGCTTGCACGAACAAGAACTTTTTCACCCTTATCAACCTTGGCAACATAACAGTTCTTTTTTCTAGTAGTGAAAACTCTAAGAGTGTCCATTACTTTAGAAACTGAGTAGCTTGATTGGACAAGTTGTGTGACTCCATTTCCGATCAAGCTTCCATCTCCTATCCATACTTTTGAGTATTCGTCGGTGTAAAAGTCCGTGGCAGATGGAGAACCACAGTCGATATTCAAGAAAACTGCAAAAATGTTATGAATTTTAAATAATGTTCAGAGTATAAGCTTATGCTAATAAGCAACCTTCAAACTCTCTCTGACTTAGTTGAAGGTGTTTTATGCTATTCTCAGAAAAAAGGTTGGCGAAAGTTCGTATAAAATAACTTATGTACCAAAACATCAATTCAGAATGCAGTCTGAATTAATTAAAATAACTTGAATACTAGTTAAGAAGTGAAAAAAATAGACAAGAAATACTGAAGATATTCGACAATATCATTTGCTAAAAGATTAACAAATACTATTCTAGAGGAAATGAAAAATAGAGTTTATTTTCATTTGTTAACCAGCTAAACTACGTAAAAGTAGTTCTTGTTTAATTTTAAGAAACATGAAATTTTCACAATTATTAAAATTTGAAATTTCACAAACTTACCTTCACCATAGGCCAATATTGTGGAAAGAGCTACTAAGAGAAGTATTATGACAAATTTGGCCATGATAACTTAAGCATAGATGTAAGAGCTAGAGCGCATATAAGTGAAGAAGCTTGGAGCATTATATATGAAGGGTGTAGTACGTAGTAATTGACTTACTATATATGCTTTCTAGTCATTGACAGAATTTCAATATATATGACAGTTCTGTCAATATATATGACAGGGTGTTATATATATATATATATATATATATATATATATATATATATATATATTCCATGCGAAAGAACCCAAAGACAATAAATACATAAACCTTAGTAGTAAACGATTTTTTAAATTTATTATGTGGAGTTTCGTAGGTTTTACACAATGTTGGTATGAACGTACTCCAGTTGATAATTTGAGACTCGATATTTTTTCCATCTTTATCAAAAGAAAGAACAAAAAATAATAATTATATTTTGATCGTTTTATACCGGAACCGTAAGATTTCAAAATTAAGTTAGTTGCTTTAGTGTAGCAAACATTGTACTTTGTAGAAACATGTACATAGATTGTGATATTAAATATCACATGAAACATGAAAATCTTAAAAAACTAGATAATGATTCAATTATTTCTCTTTTCGAGTATCCCAAAAAATATCCTTTTCTATATAATTTTTTGTTTTCAATTTTCATCTATGTGAACACAATTTTTTGTGTGTGTGTGTGTGAATACACTCCCACATTATTTATCTATCTATACCCTGTATATAGTTCCTTTTCAAAATCTTTCTTTATTTCTTTTTATTATATTTAATAGTTCTTTCATTTCATTTCTCCAAAATTAAAATTTTTGATAGATGATATTATTAGAGTAAAAAATATGTTTGCAACATAATAAGTATCACGAAAAGGTAATTTTTATCACTAATAAATATTTTTCTCAAATTGTTGTAACAAAATAATTTTTACTATGTCCATACTAATTATCATTCTAATTAGTTTACTTTGACTTTTGTAGCATACCGCCGATTTAAGTCAACGATTCGCTGCCAGTTATTAGGCGGATATGATGGGATTGAATACATGTAGTTTAGTCCAAACCAACGGTAGATTTATGTGGGGGAGTGATTGATGATTGGTTGACTTATCATTAGATAAGTCGGTCAACGTTTATTTATCTGTTATTTACAGAAAAACGAAAATATGGAATCATATTATTATCTTCTTAATTAATTGATTAATTATATATAAATTAAATAGTTCGATCGTGATTATTTGCCAGCTTAGGAAACCGGTGGAAGCCGTTTGTTTGACAAATTAAAATATTGATTTTTCATAATCCCAAAACGAAAAAAGTGAAAATAGAGAGGGAATTAGGTTAAGCTTTGCTCATAACTAAAGCAAGTAAAAATTGGTTTTTAATAATTTCTCTATGTATTTTCGTGCTTGAATTTGAATAAATTAAGAAGCTTAGTTTGTATTACTAATTAAATGACTAAATTAGGGTTGTCATAATTTTTGCAACATTTACCTCTTGCAAGAGGAAAGGATATATTTATATCTATATATATATATATGTAGGGCGAATTCATAATTAAAATTAGTTTAAATTGAATTTGAACTAATATCTTCAAAACCGTTGGTTAAAATATAAATGAGTATGATTAAAGTACCATCTCTCCACATCCTCTTGTTGTAGGGGCGGATGTGGAGAGAGATTAATGATTCTCTTGGGCCATTCGCTTCTTTAAGGGTGGATAGACTGTGGTCAAATTACCAATCTGCCCTTCTTCAAATTTTAGAGTATATACACATTAAAATAATAAAAAAATATTATTATAAATAATATAAATTGTAGATAAATTATAAATAAAATTATAAGTAAATTTTTTATTAAATGTCAAAATTTTAATTATTAATATAACTATATATTAAATTAAATTAAAATATAAATAATATTTAATATATCCTAATTTAGTGGATTAAAATTAATATAATGCAAATTATGTCACCATTTTAATATTAATAATATTATATATTAATTTTAATTAATATATAAATAATATTTAATATATCCAATTTTAATGGATTAAAATTAATATAATGCTAATTATATCACCATTTAATAGTATATAATAATATTATATATTAATTTTAATTAATATATCAATAATATTTAATATATGCTAATTTATTGGATTAATATTAATATAATGCTAAATAATATTACCATTTTAGTAATCATAATATTATATATTAATTTTAATTAATATATCAATAATTTTTAACACAAAACTTATGAGAATTAATAGCACCAATTTAATAGTATATAATAATAGTATATTTAACATATAATAATATTAATATATCCTAATTTTTTTACATAATACTATATAATAACAGTTTGTATTATGTAACAAACAATAGTATTATTATAACATAAATATATTAATTAACAAATTCAAAATATATATTTTCGAAGGCCTCTTATCATAACTAACCCATGGTGCTTAATGGTAACATCACCAAATATATTGCATGTTTGTCCCTTGAACTTGAGTTCTACTCCTGTTGTTGACAAAAAAAAAAGAGGGACGGATGTGGTTATTACTTCTTCTTCTAGGTGGTTATTACTTCTTCTAGGTTCGTTAACAACTCTCTTTCTCCTCTCCTTATTTGTTGTCTCTCTCATTCTCCTCTCTTTCTTTGCTTGTCATTTTTTAGTCTTTGACACTTAGTTATTTTGCTATTTTTCTATGTTTGTCTTTGTTGATGCACCCTTATATTATTCTTACTTAAAAAATTATATTTAACTGATATAAGAATTGATAATGTAATATAATTTTTACTTATATGATGTAAAAAAACTTAGAAAAATATCCAACTTGTGAGGTGGATATATTCTGCTAGTTAAGCAAGGATTTTAATCACAAATGAAGATTCTGTTCATCAATCAGGAAGAATGCTAAAAATGTGAAGAAAATTTCAAGGATAGTCTTGCTGAGAATGGAAATAAGTAATGACTGATATAACCAAATCTCTTACCTTAATCCAAACAAGATTGTCAGAAAAGACCCTACATTTTGTCCTGCTTGGTCAAACTTCTGGATATTTTTTTAAAAAGTACTAGAACCCAAAATAACGAATATCTTTTTAAACTAAGAAAGAAACAACTGTAAAGGTACAAGTCACTATCAAGACAGTACAACTCCAATAGATTTATTTCAAATTCTCAACGGATAGATTTTTAGAGTAGTATAAATAAGAGTCATAAATTTCATTTATGAGATCTGAACTACTAAGAAATTGCTTTGACATTCTGGCATCTTAAAAGTTCAGCCAGAAATAATCTTTCACTTGAACAAGTGCTATATAATTTACTCAACAAGGAGCCTCTCAAGTAAAAGAGAAGAAGAGTGGAATAGACTTAGACCGAACCACTATAAAAATTATTTTGCTCACTTTACTTTGCTGCTTATCTTTTACATTGCTTATTTCCTTATCCCTGGTTTGCTCAATCCCTACTAAACTTTTAGCAAAGAGTTACTGACATTTCTGTCTCAAACCATTGATTTAAAAACTAAGGGATTTTTTGTTATAAATTTTGTTATTAATTTTTTTCAAAATATAATAAAGGTTTTTATTAAATAAGAAGTGTTTTAAACTACAAATTTTATAAGTAAGACTTAAATTTTGAAAAACACTATTCAATCCCCCTTCCCCCTCCCCCACCCCCACCCCCCACCCCCCACCCCCAAGTATTTTTCCCTTTAGAACCTAACAGTCTCTAAGCTTGCGTTCGTACTTATTGTTAACTTTTTCATCCATCAAACAAGAGAAATCACCATAAGAGGTAAATTTTCTTTCTTTTTAATTTTCATTTTCTTTACATATTTGTAGTTTTAGACTAAAAAAAATTTGCATGCAATAATTGTTGAAATTTTTTTGGTATTCATAATTATTTGTTACCTTCTATTTTTTGAAATTATCGGGTGTTATAATTATTTGTAAAACCTTGCATGCTATTTTTGGTTATTTATAGTGGATTTTGTTTATAATTTTCAGATGACGTATGATTTTATTTTTGAAGATTATATTGAATTAGGTCCTATTGATGATAGTGTTTTATGTGATCAATCTAATCATATTTCTAGTCAAATTTGGGAGTATGAGGAGAGGGGTGACTTATGTCCAAAATACTAACCAAACCTATAATCATGGTGCTTGAATTTGAAACCATCCCAAAAAAATATTTTAAAAAGGATTGAATTTGGTGTATTTACACGTTTGTATATATTTGTCAAACATGACGGGAGGCTTGTTGCGGCTTTGATTGAAAGGTGGAGAAATGAAATCAATACGTTTCACTTGAATGTAAGTAAAGTAACCATTACATTGGAGGATGTATATTTTTGTTTAGGTTTTTGTTTAGGTTTATCCATTTTAGGTAGACCACTTACTGCATCTCCAGTTTTTGGCCCGCAATCCACTTTTATGAGAGAATGAGTGAGTATGAGATATAATGGTAGATTTGAAAAGGGATGGTATAATAAAGGTGAGGTGAATTTGAAATGACTTATGGAACATTTTTTAGATTGTCCGAGAGATGCGGATGATCAAACTATATGGTTATATACACATTCATAAATTCATTGGTTGTGTGGTGCAATTCTTTTTCCTTTTTCCAATAAAGATAGTTCACACCCAAAGTATATGATCTTTACTACAAACATGAACAATGTGATTAATTGATCTTGGGGTGGAGTCATACTTGCATGTCTACTTGAATGCATAATTTATTTGATATTTTGTGTTGTTGTTTGTCATAATAAATTTATTTGATATCACTGAATTGTTATAAAAATTGGGCTACAACATGAAATTTGGTTAACATTTGACTAAGATATTGAAATATTTGTTAAGGCATTGAAATATTTGGTAAAAGTGGTAAGAGATGAAAATTTGGCTAAGGGGTGAATTTTCGGCGACACACTACACTATATCCATCCCTTTAACAGGCTGATACATCCTCCTCTTTAACAGGCGGATACTCGCACCATATCCGAGCGCCCAAGCGGATACTCGTATCTATTACTATTATATTATATTAATTAATATTAAAAAGTGTACATAATATAATTAATATTATATGAGAATTATTATTTAAATATAATTAATATAATTACAAATTATAATTACTAACTAATAAATTATCAGTATTTGTTCAACAAAAGAGTTAATGATACATTCAAGTAAACTATTATCATTACACTATAATCTTGCATAATAATTTTTTTAAAAATAAGTTGTACGTAATTAAATATTACCATTCATTTATAGTCAATTATAAGGTATTAAAACTTTTAAAGTTGATTTTTTTTATATTTATTTGACATTTATGGAGTTTTTCAAGAATTAAATATCATATTTTATTAATAATTTGTCACCATCCACCTGTTATTATTTTAAATATTAAAAAATACCCATAATATAATATTATATGAGCTTTAGTATTTAAATATAATTAATATAATTACTAATTATAATTACTAACTGATAAAGTATCAGTACTTGTTAAGCAAAAACGTTAGTGATATATATTATAATCTTGCATAATATTTTTTTAAAATAAGTTGTACATAATTAAATATTGGCATTCATTTATAGTTAATTATAAGGTATTAAAACTTTTAAAATTGATTTTTTTTACATTTATTTAACATTTATTGAGTTTTTCAAGAATTAAATATCGTATTTTATTAATAGTTTATCATCATCCGTCTGTTTAAGGGGATGATTGGTCACATCCGTCTGTTAAAGGGGTAGATGACATTCTTCTCAAAACCTAAACCCCAAACCACCGCAACTAAAACTCCAAACCACTACAAGTCAAATCACAAACTAGTATAATATATTCATTTAATTCGTTATATCAATTCATATTATTATTATTATTATTATTATTATTATTATTATTATTATTATTATTATTATTATTATTATTATTATTATTATTATTATTATATTACTTGAATTATAACCATCTGCACAATATTAATACAATATAACTAATTAATATAATATAACAAATTAATATTATATAACAAATTAATATAATATAATATAATGAATTAATATAATGCAATATAACTAATTATATGTACATATTTTTATAGAAATAAAGTAATAAATAAATTAATAGATTAATTATATATATTTTTGGAAGGACATTTAGGCTAGCTAACCCGTGATGTTCGGGTGGTCATATGATCAAATAATTCTCATGCCTATCCCAAGTTCAATTCTTGCTATAGGAACATCTGCCTATTAAAGAAGTAATACCCACCTGTTAAAGGGAGCCAAATTTTCATGACTTGACACCACTTTAGCCAAATTTTTATGCCTACCCACCACTTTAGCCAAATATTCATGTCTTAAACAAATAATTCATTACAAATCCAAACTCAAATTACAATTTAAAAAATACAAATTATAAATTACAAATAATATATAGTACAATTTTAGATTCAATAATTATTACGTCTCGAGAATCCAACATCTTTCACTCTGGAAGCTTGTTCTCTTACGTTCATGAATTCATCGTGGTTTGTTAGAGTTAAATAATGATGATGATGTTTAGAAAATAAATTATGCATCTGTAAATACTTAAGGTATTTTATAAACCTTAATATATCTGCACAAGTTTTGCATCCATTGATGATAAATGTATTCGTCAAGGGATGATTAACACTTCTCAAGACAAGTCATAAAATGAAACTTTTAAATGACTTGATAAGTGAAGAGGAATGTCTGTTGTTACTCAAAGACAATTGAAGTATTCCGCACATCAAACATTCTAAACGAATTCAACGAAGGTTCAATGATTAAAAACCATCAGGGGAATCCGTCAGGGGATGACAAAGACAAACTAACTCGTCAAGGGGACGCGTCAGGGTATGACAGTAGCAAGCCAAACTCATCAGGGGGAATGCGTCAGAGTATGAACAAGACATGTCAACCTGTCAGGGGAAGACATTAGGGTATGACAATGTCAGGCTAACCCGTCATGGGGAATGCTCAGCACTGCATCAGTGGAAGCCATCAGTGTATGTCGTGAGTCATAACATCATGGGATCTAGAAGCACTTAGTAAACTCAAGTGAAGTTTGAAGCACTGATCCAGTTTTTGAGAAGACTTGTCATCAGGGGATCCAGAAGTACTGATCAAGTTCACATAAGGGCTTGCCATTAGTGAATAGTTATGACTGCGTACACCCGTCATCAGGTCTTACATGCAAATCAATGAAGCTTGTTACAAAAGTAAGAGATACAATCTGGAAAGATATCTCTTGAAGTTTGTTTGGTCCAATGACAACTCTCGATCATTAAATACACGCAGATCAGGGGATAAAAAAGAAATAACAAAAGTAGCAGCAGTCTGACACATAGTTCCTAAAGGACAACGATGTGACATATATGCGATAAAGTTGAAAAGAGCAACATGTCTATGCACGTGGTTTCAACTACTGATCTTCTATATATACAAAAGAGTTCTCATTACACAAAAAAAAAAAAAGATAATCCAACAGATCAACCAACATAGAAGCACACAAGTCACTAGAAAGAAATTTTGTAATATATCTTGAGAGAAATATTTCAGAGAAGATTAGAAGCTAGTAAGTGTGAATGAGAAGCTATAATTTTATTACATAATTTGTAGCTATGTAATCACATTTGTGATTAACTAGATTTCCAGAAAAGCCTCAAGTTTTAATATATCTATTTTAACTAAAATACGTGTGTTCATCTGATTATGTTTAATCACATTTGTGATTAACCAGATTTCTAAAAAGATCTCAAGTTTTAATAGATCTATTTTAACTTGAATACGTGTGTTCATCTGATTATCTGTTATGAAAAAGTTTTGAGTGTTTGTATTCCCCCCCCCCCTCCCCACAAACACTTGAGGTTATTTTATTCTAACATGGTTTCATTTGTCGTGATCGGTATATTATTTACAAATCACACATTTTTTTCTTTTCCTCTCTTTTTTGGCTTCAGTAACAAATTTAACTCCGTTTTTAATTCTTTTTTCTCTCACTTTTGTTTGTGAAGTCACTGGAGGTAATATTTCATTATTTTATTCATCAAGATTTTGATTTGGTTCTGGTTCAGTCTTGGGCTTATCTGCACCATATGCATTAACAAGGGGTTGATGTGCATCACAAAGATCTGATTTGTGTTTATATCCTTGATACGAAATATGAGCATTAACGGCTAACCTTTTCAATTTCTTGCATGAACTCATGTATCGAACGTCTTGGTTATTTAACAAATCACCCTTATCTCGAACATTACTTGATTCTTGTGTGTTCTTCTTGTTAACATTGATTGTCCATCGTTAAACAATAAGTTCTTTTGATATTTATGACATACATTTTTTTGCAAAAAATCTTAAAAGATGACAACAAAGCATTCGTGAATGTTCAAACATTTGACAACTACATTACAGATGACCGTCTCGAATATTCTTTACAATTGTATAACAAAAATGATTTTCTTCCATCGCATCCTCTTTATACACCTCATAGAACTTTCAATCCTTTAAGTCATTGTCAGTACTCCTAACAACCTTATACTACAATGAATTAATCAATTCAACTTGAAATTTTCTAAAAATTTTCTTGGTGTATAAACTTGCAGCATGTTTCTCCAACGATGTCTTCAACTCAAGCTTGTGTTTCCTATAAGTTATAACGTGATATTCTTTTCTCTTTAAATAGAATTGTTTATCAACACCTTCTTGGGACTTGAAAATAAATTGTTCAAGTCTTGTATTGCAATTCACAAATTCATTAAAGTAACTTTTCATTGACTCATTCCTCTGGTGGTTGTCATTCCAATAGCCAAAAACCTTTTTGAATATACACCGATCCATTTTTTTGTGGGCAAGTACATATACTGGAACCATTCGTGTTCATGCAATTTGTAATTTTCCATCAAATCATTCTATCAACTCTCAGAGATCTTTTTTCCTTTTGGAAGATACAAGAGCGAAATAACCTATTGATATCGGAAGACACAACAGATTCTTCAAATGTCTCATTTCTGAGTCCAAGGGAATTCATAGGTATAGGGAGAAGCCCTAATTGCTCAAAATCATTTATTATTACAAAATATATGCACCTATTGAAATCATCCTTAAACTCCTGATACTCTTCCTAAATATGAGGTAGTTTTTCTGGAAATTTTTTAGTAATATGTCAACTACATAAACCATGTCTTGTATTTAGAAAAATCTTAGCAATTGCATTTGATATTGCTCTATCCTAATCTATAATGATTGTAATAAGTGCATTATAATCCATAGCTTCTAGCCACATTTCTGAAACCCATGAAAATGTTTGTTCGGTCTCATCTCTTAATAGCGCAAATCCAAACAAAATATTTTGAAAATGATGATTAAGACTTGTAAAAGGGGTAAAAGACATTTGATACATGTTGGTCCTATAAATTGTGTCTAATGCAATTACATCCCCAACATTTTTATATGTAATTATACTTCGAGAGTCGATCCACAAAATATAAGACAAACGTCAATCTTCCTCGACCTTCACACGATGAAATAACCTACTTAAACTTTTCACCTAGAGTGTTTTCAACAATTTTATTGTCCCTTCAACATCCTCAGATTCACTTGTGAATTTAGAGAGACCATGAACCACATTTCTAACATCACGATCAGAAAAACCAACTTTCTTCCTACCCCCAACAAACATATTAAAAACACTTATCATTCTTCTTGTCCCCATAGTACATTCATCAAGCCAATCATGTTTTTGACAAATGGAGTAATATTTCTATACATTTTGATCAAATCAACTTTTAGGGCTTACTAACTCGTGATTGTGATTCAACTCAAGAATTGTGATACTCCATTTTTCAATATTTTTATCACGAACGAAATACATTCTAACTTTACAGTTTGTATGACCCACACAATCTCTCCCTCTTCTCGTTTTTGAACTCTCACCCTTAACATTCTTACGCTCTATAGGATTTTTTTTCCTTTTACACTTATAAAATCTTTGAACAAAGTATGCACGTATGAACATATTTATGAGACGTTTCAATTTTGACTTCAAAACCGTCTGATGTTGTGTATCGTCTATAAAATGATTCAGCATCATCATTGGTTTCAAAAATCTGACCAACATATGAGATGTATTCTTTAGATACATTACAAACATTTTCTTTAATCGGAATTTCTTGACCAATATTTAGATCTGAACTCTCATCACCAACATTTGTATTACAGATATAATATGATGAACACCAAAATTTTCTTGCGCAGCTTCCCAAAATTTTTCTCAAACAAATTAGAGAGAATTTTGTTTCACTAGGTATTAATGATTGAAGGCGTAAGTGAATAGGCAAGTAATTAACTCTATGAGGAAAAATGTAGTGGAAGGGCATTTTTGGAAGAAAAGGAGTCATTCGCCTGTTAAAAAAGGCCGATGTAGAGAGAGAAAATTTATGTTATTTCTCTCACCAGTCCGCCCTTTTAACCACACGAAGTTTCTTCTGACGGTTGCATATGATTTAGTTGTTTAAAACTTTGAACTAACCTTAGTTATAGATCATTGACCTAATACATATACATATACATATACATATGTATGTGCGTGTGCGTGTGCATATATATATATATATATATATATATATATATTCCAGGATTTGCAATAAGAAAAATATTATACTCATTGACCTTCTCAGCTTAGATACATTTCAAGACCATTTGTTTTAAAATTAAAGATAAATTTTTGAAATGTTGATTTAAAATTAATTTTAATTACAAATATATTCTTAATATTATAATTCAAAGATTTCACATTATTTGGTGATGCGAGTAATTTGGATCATATATATATATATATATATATATATATATGTTAGGTCCCAAAGGGTAAAAATACTAGAAGGGGGGTTGAATAGTGTTTTTCAAAAATTAAGTTTTACTTAGAAAACTTTACTGAATTAAAAATCTTCTTTCTTATAAAAAAAGTTTCTTATGATTTTCAAAGAATTTAGCAGCGGAATTTGTTTTAAGCAAGGAACCCCTTAGATTTTGTATCAAAAGTTAATGGCTTGAAGTAGCAAAGATAGTAAGTCTTTACTGAACAAGTTCAGCAGGACTAAAGTAAAGCACAGCAAAGCAAGGAAGCAATATAAAAGATAAGCAGGAGAAGAGATAGAATTTTTATAGTGGTTCGGAATAATCCTACTCCACTCTTCTTCTCTTTTACTTGAGAAGGCTATCACTATAATTTGTTCACACAGAACAATCAGCAAGAGGACACTTAGTCCAATTTACAATGGGTCACTTAGACCACTTTAGCAGGACACTTAGTCCAATTGTCACACAGACACTAAGAAGATTTAAGAAAATCTTGCTTGCTATCTTCAAGTAGAAGGCTCCTTGGTTGAGCAGATAGATAGCACTTGTTCAAACTTTATGATGTCTTGCTGTAGTCTTTAAGATGTCAGAAAGTTTTGTTCAGGAGGTAGTTGGTTCATTCGTTAGTCATAAATGAAATTTATGACATCTATTTATACTCCTCCAAAGAATCTATCCGTTGGAAATTTGAAATAAATCCGTTGGAGTGTACTATCTTTGATGTGACTTGTACATTTTCAGCAGTCCTTGCTTAGTTCAAAAAGTTAGCCATTTTTCTGTCTTCTAGTGCCCTTCAGAAGAGTTTCCTAGAAGCTGACTAAGCAGGGAATAAGATAGCTTCTCTGACAATCTTCACTTTGATAAGCAAAGGATCTTGCTTACTAAAGTCCTTGCTTATTTCCATTCTAAGCAGAACTATACTTGGATATTATTCTAAGTCCTTTTACATTGTCTAAGCAAGGACTATATTACATTATCAATTCTTATATATTAAACACATAATAAAAGTTTAAGCAAAGATAATATAAGCAGGGGTGCAACAACAATATACATATATATATATATATATATATATATATATTCCACATTCGTCATTATATTGTAATTTAAATTATTCACCGAAATCTTTTTTGTACTTATAAAGTTCTCTAGACGTAAATAGGAAAGGAGAGGGCGAGAGAAAGGGAGAGCTATCTTATGCAACACAAAGCTGAAATGATCTAAAGAAATAAGAAAAAGAAAAAGAAAAAGTGAAATTAGTTGCTATATAAACTATCAACCATTTTGATCTCTGATGATCTAATGAAACAATATTTGAGTTGGAAATGATATAAAATCGATATTTTTAGATCTCTACGTTGAATCAATGTGCAATCAATAGTAAATGCATATGGCCATTATTAGATTATCCCTTTATGTACCAGTTTTAATATTCATTAGTTAGACATTAATAAGATTATGTCTCAAAATATAAACTAGATTATGATCATGTTTCTTTTAATTTTAATTTTAAATTTTAATAGTACAATGCAGACTACAAACATAGATTATGTATTGGAAGGAATCACTTGTAAATGTCAAAAGTAGTCTTTATCGATTACACCGATCACATTGTCGGTTTTTATTTTGTTCACGTTTCATGGTGCACAGGAATTTAGCTTAAAGCCAACAACTTTCTTGAACTTGAATGGCTAAATTATACTTTCTCTGTTCCAAAAATATATTTCAGTTGACAAAAAAATAAAAAATACATTTCAGTTTATAAAATAAATTTATGAAATCTTATAATTCAAAATTACAGTAAAATTTTTTACTTTTAATAAATTTAAAATGAAATATCATAAATAATATGAATAATATTATTAAATACAAACTTTTATATTTTCATACATTTACAAATTTATATGACAAATGAAACTATAACACCCATAAATAGTACTATAAAAAAAGAGAAATGTATTTACAATTGTGCAACAAATTGAGTATTTTAACTGCAAAGGTAGCAAAGAATTAGAAAATGTACAAATGAATTTGCTTAAAATTCAAGAAATTACATTACAATGATAGAAGTGTTGATCATTCTGGCTCGCCAGGATATTTTGCGCCTCTTGACTTATAAGATCAGTTACTTATTTCTGCTGTAACTTGTTCCTCTATGTTGCAGCACTGATCGCTTTCCACGCCAGCTTCAACTGGTGCATTTGTTTTATTTCCTCCTCCATTTTTTCCTAATAGATAAAACAAAATTAATTAAGCTTGTTTGTGGTACCCAAATGCATGTGCTTAATTTCGAAATCAACTAATTAAATTAACAACAAAATATGTGTTAAGAACGAACCTGTCCCATGAGGTCCGTGACTACCAGTTGAAGCCGCATCAGAAATTTTCTTCCTCTTGTTGCGACATTGTTTACAAAGCCCTGTAAGAAAGGTTGCAGCCGAGAAAAGAAGCCCAGATGGGATTGTGGTGCCAAGAATCACCGCAAGTTTGGACTTTTTCTCGCTTCCACCTTCTGTAGAGGAGCTGCTATTTGTCGGAAATGTCGTCGAACTCGGCGCACTCGCTGCTGTCTGATCACATGACTTGCTAGATGTACACAAGTTAGGGTTGCCTGTCACACTGGCGCGCGCACATGCAAAAATCAAATTAAAATACTTTCACCTTAGCAAAAACAATCTACTCCCTCAATGTGTCGAGATATGTACGAGATACATTTTTATTTTTAGACTGCAAAAAGTCAAGAAGTTCCTTAAATGTCATTATATTATTCCACTATATACACTACTCCGTGATTCATAACATAACTATCACAATTATTATTTTAAATAACATAGTAATAGCAAAAACATTTTGGAATGGATGAAGTATTATGCAAATATTGTATTTTCTGAAAATACATTAATCCAAAAATGCCCAGCTGAAAATGAAAAGAAGACGTTGTATACCGAGCATCATATTTCTGTAGAGACAAGAGAAGCTAACCATAGAGTAGTAGCTTACTCTAACTTTAATGTGTTGTTTTTTGATAGCGAACTTGGTACAGTTCCGTTGAACTGATTATCAGCCAAATTCCTATGCAGAAAATTAAAACAAAAAATCACTTTTTTTTTGGGATAAATTAAAATAGCCTAAAATTAATCTTGAGGAAATAAAAAAATAAATACTTACAATTCCATAAGGTTAGGCAAGGTGCCAAGTGAATCAGGGATAGGACCAACTAGGCTGTTATTGTGCAAATCACTGCATTTCGATTTTCCAATTTAATACAAATATTACAAAGATTGAAGAAATATATATTAATAAAAAATATGCATCCCAACATCTTTATACATATTGCGTCGAGCTCACATTATTTGGAGAGCAGTCATGGAACTTAAATCTGGAAGGGATCCTGAAAGGGTAGAGCTACTGAGGCGCCTGCTCTCCAATTTACAATAAGAAAATCAACAAGCCAGTCCCATGTATACGTTGCTGGAAGACACGGATCACCACTCCAATCTTGCAACACATCAAATGTGTTTTGAAGCACTGACAAAGCCTCCACTATATATTGCTCCCACAAAAAAAAAACATAAGATAATCAAAAATCAATTTAATTTATCTAAAAGTTTAATTACGGAATTTCATAAACGTGTAACTTTCTAACTTTTTTTTTTTTTTTTGAAAGGTATGGAGTAACAAAATTTCACACTAACTACATTTGTATGTATTTGTACGCTATCGTCCAAATTTAAGTAAATAAGTTACAATTATGTTGGTCTATAGGTAAACAGAGCTAACTTACTACAAATTTCTGTTCCAAACATTAGTTCCAACGAAAAAGAAAAATTAGTTCCAGAAATATATACTACGTATTTAGTAAATACTAACCATCATCACTGTTTGTTCCATCTGTTAATTGGTTGCTAATGTAGAAAATTTCCATGGCATTGATTAGAGGCGGGAGATTCGCGCCAGAGGTAGCAACCAGAGAGAATGTAGTGTTGGAAGAAACAGTAATATTATTACCAACAATCTCTTTCACATTCTGATAAGGCGGTACAATTTCGTCAACAATCTCTGTCGCATTCTGATAAGGCAGTACAATTTCGTCTGATAATGATAAATTGTCTATGTAAATCTTAAAAGATCTCATTTGCGTCGAAGAATTAAGCTCAGTGACTTCAGAGAAGTACATGTTGAAATAAACAGAAAGCGAATCAAAATCTCCTGTGTTTAGAATTAAGTTATCTGAACTAGTTGCTGTCGTAATTGCGTTCTGAAGCACGTCTAATGGTGGATTATCTGCTAATGTAACATCAAATGTTAACGAACTATCGCTCGTGACATTGATGCATCCGTTTTCTATTGCTGCAGGAGTCCAGATTCGATCATAACTATTATTTCCATAATTTTTAGAAATTGTGAATTACTGTAAGAAATTAGAATGTATTATGAGTTGACCTGGCTATCAACTTGTTTGAATGGATTCAAATTGTTAATATAATACTTCTGGGATTAGAGTATCACGTCTCATTTTCAGTTTTTGACCCTTTCTTCAAGGGGCCACATATAGGAGGCACTTGGACGAACATGAGTGATATGAGTGAATGACGTCTATGATTATTTAGGTTTTTACATTCGATAAACTTAAGATAAAGTTGAGATAATGAGTAGATAGAGATGAAATAAGTATGATCTCTAAAGGATAGTAGAGATAGAGATGGTAAATAATGAGTAAACATGATCTTTAAAGGATAGTAGAGATAGAGGTGGTAGATAATGAGTAGATAGAGATAGAATAAACATTATCTCTAAAGGATAATAAAGATAAAGGTGGTAATTTCCAAAACATATCATAATCTGAGGGGGACTCTTTTATCCCAAGTGTGCATAAATAGATGATAGATGACACGTTATCAGGTACACAATTGTAATATACAGTATCCTCATATTCTCGAGCTTTTACTAATAGATATATACGCGAAAATCTTAATTTAAGGAGTTTGCAACCCTAACCCTGGAGTTTGCAATCCTAACCCTAGGTAAGGGAATTGGACGCATCAATTAGGTTCTTTATAATCATTTTCCCACTCTAATAATTTCAAATCGGAACTTTAGTAATTAAAATGGGAAAATTAAGTAAAATGAGAAATTGTCAGATAATATTATAGCTTGAACATGGACTAAAATCAATGTTCTAAAACATGTTAGCCCAGTACTGGGAAAACAATTATAAAAAACGTCTAGCACCCATTAATTGGAATGAGACAGAGTTAGGCGAAAACTAATTAAACTGGTCAAACCTAAATGTTAGGTGGTAGAAAACCGTTATAGCTAGCGCCTAGTCAAGCGGGGATTGATCAAAAGGGGAAACTTTTCAAATACTGGGTGGAATGAAAATTAACAAATTGCAAGAGATCCAATAGTTTTTTAACCAAAATCTTAAGCTGGATTGCAAAAACAAAAAAATGTAGCGGAAAAACCACAGAATAATTAATCTATAACAATTAGCATACCTGACAACTTCATCTGTACCATATGCAACTCTACTCTTCAAAAACAAAGCATAATTCGAATCAAATTCGCCATACATACTCGAATTCAAGCTCCGAATTTCAAGAGCCGATATAAAAGGAAACTGATCTGGCATTGTTTGGGCGAGACACACGCTCATAACATCCCCTTTTACAACATATATAGCTTCATATATAACGACTTGGTCGTTCGACGTAACAACCGTTGTCCACTCATTTCCATCAAACTGAAGATCAAATGTAGGAGGAGAAGATTTATTGTCATAATTTCCATAAAGAAAGCTTGCACGAACAAGAACTTTTTCACCCTTATCAACCTTGGCAACATAACAGTTCTTTTTTCTAGTAGTGAAAACTCTAAGAGTGTCCATTACTTTAGAAACTGAGTGGTTTGATTGGACAAGTTGTGTGACTCCATTTCCGATCAAGCTTCCATCTCCTATCCATACTTTTGAGTATTCGTCGGTGTAATTGTCCGTGGTAGATGGAGAACCACAGTCAATGTTCAAGAAAACTGCAAAAATGTTGTGAATTTTAAGCAATGTTCAGAGTATAATCTTATGCTAATAAGCAACCTTCAAACTCTCTCCGACTTAGTTGAAGGTGTTTTATGCTATTCTCAGAAAAAATGTTGGCGAAATTTTGTATAAAATAACTTAACTACCGAAAACACCAGTTCAGAATACAGTCCGGATTAATTAAAATAACTTGAATAATAGATAAGAAGTGAAAAAAATAGAAAAGAAGTACCGAAAATATTTGACAATATCATTTGCTAAGAGATTAGCGGAAGTTGGAAAAAACTATCAATTAGCTAATTTGTGTAGCTGATAGTTGCTTTTAGTAATAGGCTTAAGGAAAAGATTATGATATTTAAATAGCTAATTATCAAAATCAACTCAAACTTTATCCTTTACCTATATCTCTGTTTTAATTTGAGAAATAGTTATGAGACTAGTAGACCATGCATTAAGATTTGTCAGAATCCGACTATATGTTGTTTCGAATAATAACTTTTTATGATTCCTGATATTAACAAATACTAGTCTAGAGGAAATGAAAAATAGAGTTTATTTTCATTTGTCAACCAGCTAAACTACGTAAAAGTAGTAGTTGTTTAATTTTAAGAAACATGAAAACATGAAATTTTCACAATTATTAAAATTTGAAATTTCACAAACTTACCTTCACCATAGGCCAATATTGTGGAAAGAGCTACTAAGAGAAGTATTATGACAAATTTGGCCATGATAACTTGAGCATAGATATATGAGCTAGAGTGCATATAAGTGAAGGAGCTCGGAGCATTACATAGGAAGGGTGTAGTACGTAGTTGTTGACTTACTATATATGCTTTCTAGCAATGACAGAATTTAAAAAGAAATAAAAATAATAATAATAATATATATATATATATATATATATATATATATATATATATATATATATTATATTCCATTCTCACTTGAGGAATGGATGGTTTAATTTTTGAGCTAAAGAACCCTAAGAAAATACATAAACAAATATAGTAAATGATCAGTTTTATTTATTATGTGAGGTTTCTTTATTTTTACGTAACGTACGTCGGTATGAACTCCAGTTGGTTGCAAGATTTTAAAATCAATTTAATTAATTAATTTAATGTAGCAAATATTGTACTTTGTACATACAAACATATACATAGATTGTAATGTTGATATCACATGAAAAAAATGAGTTTTTAATCACTATATTACATGCTCGTTTTCAATTTAGTTACTAAACTCGTTTTTTTTTAATCGAGTAACCGTACTCAACTTACGTTATCAATTGAGTGTTTTTCATCACATCCGTCAAAATTATTAATGTCATTTTCTAACTTGCCAACCATGGATGACGTGATATAACCTCTTGATTACATGTCATGAAACTTGCTGACTTGGAAAAGAAGTAAAATTTTCCCCCAAATTAAACCAAAAAATTAACCACATCAATCTCCTATAGCACTTCATCTCTCTTCTCCGGCCATATCAGAACATGGTAGCCACAAATTATGACATTATTGCATCATCATCATCTCAGTCTTTCATATCTATCAAAGTTAAGATTTTTTATTCTCCTTATTCTTTCTTCTCCATATCATCACATGACATAAACCAATTTTTTTGTTAAATTTTAGAAATGAAGGGGCTAACTGAAAGAGTGTAGATTCATCTTTATTTTTTGGGTTGAAAAAGTGAAGAGTGGAGAAGGCAAAACAAGATGTGTGTGTGTGTGTGTGTGTTAGAGAGATCTAAATTGTTCAACTATGTAGCACATGCTTTTTGCGGTGTCGGTTGCTTTAGCCATGAAGTGTAATACAGTAAAGGAAGAGGAGGAGAAGAAGTACTATTTGTGGGTATGTATCAGATCGGAGGAAGTTGATCTGAAAATTGAGGAGCATGACAATGAAAAATAAGACGCAGGGTTGCTAGAGATGAGAGCTAATCATCATCCTTTTTCTTTTTTTACTTTTGAAAGTTGCTAGAGAGATAAGCTAATTGTCCAAGTCAACATGTCCCATTAACGGTAAGCAAAGATCCATGTCATCGATAGTTATCAAATTGGTAGTATAGTTAAATATTTAGACGAATTTGACAGAAAATATTCGATTGATAACGTAAATTGGGTATGATTACTCGATTGAAAAAAAAAAAAAACGAGTTCAGTAACTAATTTGAAAATGGACATATAGTATAGTAACTAAAAACTCATTTTTCCCTAATATCACACTAAACATGATAATATTAAAATCACATCAAATTCAAAAAAAAAATTAGGATCTTATAAAAAAACTAGATAATGGTTCAATTATTACTATTTTAGTGGAACACAAAAAATATCATTTTGTATATAATTTTTGGTTTTCATCTATATATACACAATTTATTTTTGTTGCAATATACTTGCACATTATTTATCTATATAGTTCCTTTTCCAAAATAAGAATTTGTAATTTCTTTTTGTTACTTTTTGTTTTTTTTAATAGTTAGTTTCATTTCATTTGTCTAACATTCGACAAACATAGATAAATGCTCTCTCCTTTCCTAAATATATAACGTTTGATATTTTATATATATTTTTCGGTGAAATTTAATATATGTTAGATATTTTATTTTTTTACAATAAAAATTAAAAACTAAAAATATTTTAAACGAAGATTAAAAAGGTTCATCTAAAACACGTATTAAAAAGTCAAATTGTCATATATTTAGGAAATTATGTAGTAATAAGTAATTTTTAGAAGATATATTATCAAAATAAAAGTTACATTGTCAGAACAATAAGTGTGACTCTAAGAAATATTAGTAAATATCAAATTACTTTGATAACATAATTTTCAAGTTGACAATATTAATGTTGGAATTTATATACTCTCTCGGTTAAAAAAGAGAGAGAGAGAGAGAGGGGGGAATAACATTTCAAAAAGTTATCTAATATTTTTTTGAAAGTCTATTATATATTAAAGTTTGATATGAATTTGATTAATTTTAATTGTTAAATAAACTTTTTATTATATTAAAATATTATTAAATAATTGTCTGAATTTAAATTTTAATTACAACGTAAGATTTCACAATCCTATATTTTAAAACATAAAATGATGTTTTTTTAGAACGTACACGGTAACCAGTTTACTTTGACTTCTGTAGCCGCCTATTTAAGTCAACGATACGCAGCCAGTTATCATCCAGTAATCCAGGTATGATGGGATTGAATATATACATGGACTTTAGTCAAAACGAAGGGTGGGTTTGTGCAGGGGAGTGATTTAATGATTGGTTGACTAATTAGCAAAGTCAGTCGTTTATTTACTACATGTGTTCTATTAAATAAGTTCTTTTTGACAAAAAAAAAAAGAAAAAAAATATATATATACACGAAGAAATTATTAATTACATATTATGTTAAATTTATATAAAAAATAATCTTTTAGTACACAAAATTAAATATTTCTTTTCATAAAATATTAACTTTCATTAATTATTGTTGTGGTTATTTTAAGAAAGAAATTATTAAAAAAATTTCTAAAAAAATATAAATGACTTATATGGCGAGAACTCCAAAATACATGAATCATATTATTATCGTTGTTATATGTATGGGAATGTTAGAAATAGCTAAGCTACATTAATTTCTTTTTTTCTTTATTTTTTCCTAAATTTGGGCCGAAATAAATTTTATATTATGGTAACCTTCTTAAGAAATGTAATTGTATGGAATAAAAATTACATTTAATTAAAAATAAGAGAATATTTTATGATGTGCTTCATTGTTTTTTTATTATTATTTTTTGTTTTTTGTTTTTTGTCTTGATTACAAAGGATCGAGCTCGTTTAGAACACACACGTTCTCATATCAACCGTAGCCAATAAGATTTGAATCATCAAGTTTTTCACTTTTCAGAAAAGATAGTCATTTTTTTAGTATTATTTATTTATTACATTAAAGATTTGAGTGTTAAAATAACCACTTAATTAATTTTACGTCACATGGAGAAAAAAAAAAAACTTGCCGCAAATCAATTCACGAAAAAACTGCCGCGGTCCTAACTCCATATCCAAATTTTGATTTGGGTTATTTACATTAACTAACTCCAATTTTAAGATTTTACCAATTTACCACAAAAAGAGGAAAATAAAAAACCCTAACACTAATAAAAACTATTTCTTAATTGAGAAAATTATTTTTTTTCCTCTCAAATTAAAAATATTTTTCTTGCACACGTGTATAAAAATATTTTTCTTACACATGCATACACGTGTGCCTAAATAAACTAGTATTCATTTATAAGGTTGGATCTTTAAAAATATTTCAAAAATAAAAAAAAAATATTACAGCCAACTTTAACAAAAACATGCTACAACCTATTTTAATTTTTTCCTATAAGTAGTTCGATCATCATTAATTCATTATTTTGCCAGCTTTGGAAACCAGTGGAATTAAAGTCGTTTGTTTGGCAAATTAAAATGGGAAATTGACAAATTGATTTGTCACAAACCCAAAAAGTAAATAGCGAATGTAAGGAGGGCAATTCGGTTAAGCTTTGCCCACAACTGAAGCAAGCAAAATTTGTTTTAATTAATACTTTCTCTATGTATTTTTGTGCTTGAATTTTACAAGCTTTGAATTGATTAAATTAGTAATCTTAGTTTGTATTACAAATTAGATGACCAAATTAGTGTTGTCATAATTTTCGCAACACTTACCTCTTGCAAGAGGGAGGGTATTTTCCAGGTTTGCAATAAGAAAACAATAATGCTATGGACATCAATAATTTATAATTTAACTGAGATGTATTTTAAAATTATTTGTTCCATAATCAAAAAAAATATATTTATTTTAAAATTACAGATACATTTTAAAAATAATGATTTAAAATTAATATTTTTGTTTACAAATATATTCCTAATATTATAATTTGAAGATGTCATATTATTTAGTGATGCGGATAATATGGACCATATATAAAAGCCCACATTCGCATTGTAATTTGAAATATTCACCAAAAATCTCTTATGTAATTATAATATTCTCTCTAAGTTGTGCTCAGTTAGAGGAATAGGAAACGAGAGGGCGAGAGACCGAGAGAGCTATCTTATGCAACACAAAGCTGAAATCATCTAACGAAACGAATAAGTGAAATTAGTTGTTATATATTCTTTTTGTTAGTTTAACAGAAATAGTTATATTTAAAAATAAAATTTAGTTCACATAAAAAAAATTATTTAATTATTTTTCTTTTAATTGTAATGCTATTTTTTCTAAAATTTAAGATTATAATATTTTTATATTATTATTAGTTTAAATATTTATAACACATTTCATGTAAAAAAAATTTATTATTTGAATATACAATTCTCAATCAAATATAACTTTTTGTGTAAAACGATGGAAATAACATATATTAAACATTTTGATCTCTGTTGATGTGATGAAACAACACAAAAAATGAAATGATCTAATTTTAGGGGGACAGGGGGAGTATACTTTTAAGATGCCTAAAATCTTGGAAAAGTTGGATAATTTGAAATTTCAGAAGAAGAAAACAGACTACAATGTCTATTATTATATATTGAAGTAGAGCTGTTAGGGAGCAACATAGTCTCTCTGTCTCTCTTTTGTTTGATAGAAAGGGAGCAAGACAGGCATGAGCTCAAGCTATTGTTTTACAAGAAAATAGTTGAAACTCAACCACCAACTCAGTTGTATCTTTCTCTCATCCTTCTTAGACATCATCATCGCCCATATAAAATTTACTCTTTAGCCTCTTCGAAATCTTTTCTTCTTCTTTTTGTTTTAAATTTTTTTTGGCTAAAATAGGGGCATCAGCTCAGGAAAAAAAGAAAATTATAAATTACATAATTTAGTCGAAAATACACCTATGTAGTCTCATAAATAAGACCTATGAGACAATAACAATTTGCCTCTACCAAATCTTTACGTGAAAGACTTATAATACGAAAAAGTGTGACATTAAAACTAAAGTAGAACGTGATTGAGTTGCTAAGGCCCGAGAGATCTTTATAAGAAAAAGTAGCTTGTAGTTATTTGATAGGATTTTATCATTAATTTTCTCAGTAAATGTTCTCGAATAAGTTCTTTTCTCCTGATTTGTAGGCTAATAAATATTTTTTGAGTTCTAAAATAACCTTTTGAAAAAAAATTATAAGTCGTCATTTTTTAGTGGGTTATCTATAAATATTATAATAAATTTTCAAATAGGTCGGTAATATATTTTATACCGAGAGTCTCCCACCTAAACTCTTATCCATTAAAAAAAAAAAACCTCTTTTCCAATGATAAGATGATTGGATGATGGTAATGACTCCATATCCTCTCAATTTTTTCTTGCGCAAAATATCTATCTACATAAAATTGTTTAGTTCTATCCTTTTTTTTTTCATTCATTTTCTTATCAAGTGTAGTATTAATTATATAAAAAATATTGAAAAAAGGGAGGTGTCTAGTTGGATATAAAAATTTCTATACACATTAACCGTTTTTTATTTTTTATAATATTTTGAAAAATTGTAACTATACAGATTAAAAGATTATCTAAAAATAAGGAGAAATAATTTATTTTTTTTGGAAATTTTTTGTGATGTTTAGTTCATATATTATAACCATACAAAAACACATATTTTTTAAAGGAAAAAAATACATTAATATTGTATGGTTATAATAAAAATGATAGATCTTACAAAAAAATTTATTGCTCATTGTTTTTGTATGAACTTTTAATTCGTACGGTTGAAATTTTTCAAAATGAAACACAAAAGTTAAAAATAAATTAATGTGTATGAAATTTTCGGTGCCCAACTAGGCACCTCCCTTGATCCAAAAAAATATTTACATTTCACATCCAGCCCGTACTAGAACTTTGAGATATTGTGAATGATTTTAACTTCATCAGTGACCAATTTAATCACAAAATAACGGGTCATAAATTTAATCTGTCACAAATTAAAGTGCAATTCACATAATTTTAATGTGTAACAAAATCACAATCACAAATGTTACATCCTTTCGATCATTATATTTCCTATATATCATGCACAATACTCTCCATGTAGACATTAATATTAATAAGATGGGTTACTACCCTTTACTAATTAAAGCTTCTTTCTCACAACTGTTCATCCTTTGGATCATTATATTTCCTACAATAAAAATGTTTTGACTTGGGAATTAATAAGCGCTGTCATCTCTTGTTTATTTTGTAGTAATTGTCTGTATATTATTGTCTTAACGAATAGTTTAAACAAGTAAACATAGTATTTACTAGAAGTTATAATATAACATAGTTGGATAGAAAACGAAATGCCCAATAGTATGGGCTGTGGGCTGTGTATGTACTCCAATAAAAACAAAAAAAGAATTTACTTAAGAACAAAAGTGAAATATGATTGATCGATGACTCATTCCTTCACTCCCCAGGGGATTATTACAATATTTAGGCATTTAACCTACGACAATTATGAAAAACTAGGAACACCTTTAATAGATTATCTTTTTCATTTTGATGATTACTATTGTTATGTCATATGATACCCACAGTTTAATTATATCTAAAATTTTATACGGATTTTCAGTTTAATTATATGCATCGCAAAAAGTGAAGGTATAATTTTAGTACAGTATGTACATAGTATAATTTGTGTGTAATCTCCGATTAAAATTTTGACATGATATCAGTTTTGTTTGTTTCCGCTTTATATTTTAGAGATTATAGATTTTAATAATGAAAATTACATTATCACAATATAAAATTTTTAAAATTTAAACCGAACAACCAACTCAATGATTTTGAGACTATACTACCTTCCATTGGATTGAATTCTAGGAATTTTATGTATAAAAATTTTCATCCCCCCTAAACTCTTATTAATTGAGGCAAAGGTAATTATTGTTATGAAACAAAGCAAATATAATTATTATATAGATTTAGACTTGTTAAAATAGACTTTGTGTTGATACAAACTATGCGGCCTGCAGTAGCGACGACTTCCTCTTAGTTGTATCAAACGGAAATACCTGAGGTGTGTCTTTTTTTTTTTTTACATTTTCTCTTTGTCCACTTGTATATTGTCAAGATACCTTCCCACTTTTTTTAACCCATTCCAATCTTCATTTTAATACTTATACTCACCCTTATGCAATTCTCTAACTCAAATGCTTCCAATTGTTCAAATTAAACAAGACCTCTTGATAATAAAATTTTGTTAAAAAAAATAAATTTTATATATATCGTAAACGCAACTTGATTCTGTACCAGGCTCAAGTGCAGGATCAGGAGTACACCGAGGAGCAACCATGACACAAACAAGACCAGTTTCCGAGGGTGTTCGGGGTAGAAAAAAGAGCGCTACTTCTAGAGGGCACCATAGGTTTGTGGGGGTGAGGCAGAGGCCATCCGGGAGATGGGTTGCGGAAATCAAGGACTCCCTACAAAAGGTTAGGCTTTGGCTCGGCACGTTTGACACGGCCGAGGACGCGGCTCGGGCTTACGATGATGCTGCCCGGGCGTTGCGTGGGGCCAATGCCCGGACAAATTTTGAACTGCCTCAGACCTCGTCCCACAACAGAAACAATTTGCCTGAGCACGCGGAGCCCTTTTCGTTTGAGGAAGTTTGTGGAAAGGATGAAGTTGAAGAGGGACTTCTTGGTGCCCTTAAGGCCAAGCTTTTTGATGGAAATAACTTGAGGCCTTTGATATGCCCACAACTCAATGCTACTCCCTCACCATTGCCTCCAGCCCCACAACAGTTGCAACAATTGCAACAACAACAAGAAGTTGCGGTTGATATTGGGCTTTCGCATCATAAAAATACTTCCAAAAGAGATCATCAGCAAACATTGGTATCAAACCCTCCTCCAGTAGTTCCTACTCTTTCACCCCAGAAGAGTGGTAATCATATTGGGAGTACCACTACTACCACTACTACTTCCAATCAACTGGGAATACATTATAATATGGATCAGTGCAGTAAAATCATGGACGATATAAACTTGTTCCCACATCAGAATAATCATATTAGTGGTAATCACAATCACAACCACATTGATTTTATGGCTAGTCATGATCAGTTTAGCGGGATGAAGTGGCAGAGCCAGGGTCTAAATACTACAAGCATGATGTGGCCAAGCACTGAACAAGCTGCAACACCAGCTCAAGAAATGCCATGGCAAGTCTCATCAGAGCTCAACTTTCATATGCCTGTAGCTCATGATCATCAGCATGGCTTCTTTGGTAGCACCCTTGCTACTACCACCACTACGACTACTGCCTCGAACACCGTGGCCTGGCAACTGCTTTCAGGGGCAACCACACAAGGAATGCTTGATCATCACATATCATACACTAGTACTGGTGGGAACTGCCTAGGAGATCAACTGTCAACAGGTACCAAAACAAATCACATTTCTTATGGTACAAATGGGAATTTCCTTGGAGATCAAATGTCGATAGGCAACAAAATGAATGGCAAATTTGATCATGTGATGGTGGATATGCCAACATATGTCCCTCAAGTGAATCCTGGAGTAGGAATATGGGCGTCGTCTGAGCAACAATTCGCGAATGCCTGGGCTAGTGCTGGTGGTGGCACTAGTACTAATGTTTCAAACACTTGGGACCCTTTATTATTTGCATCATCTGTGCTAGGGTAACATAAGTTACTTATAATGTTTGGCTATGTACTAGCAACCTATTTAACCATCACTATTAACAGGATTCATTATTAACATCATTATTCAATCTTCTAGTTTCCTTTTCTTAGGGTACAATTATCTAGTTTTTACTAGTTTAAAACTCGACTTTTAAGTAAATCGATCACTAAATATTATTTTTTGTTTGACTCGACTCGACTAATTTTAAAGTTATTCGATCATTTTAATGAGTCGATCTTTCGTATATATTTTTTGGTTTGTTAAATATATCCAATTCGACTTGAATTGACTCGTTTAACAAATAAATTCAGTTAAGTTTAACTCATTTACTGTCTTACTTATTGCAAATTCAACAGAATCTCCTGGGAAAAGAAGTTTCTTGGCCTTTGAATTGAGCTTACAACTTGGACTTTACGAAAAAATTGAACTGTTAGCGCATAACAATGTAAATGAGAACGAAAATTTGAAAAGAAATATGAAGTTGATCCCTGATGTGTACTGTATACTCTCCTTGTCCAAATTATAATCAGAATGAGTTTTTCTCGTAGAAACAAAATTTTGAGGTCCGTGGAAAGGGCCACACCTGAATTGGATTTCATATATATATATATATGTATGTATGTATGTATGTATGTATATATATGGGTTTTGTAGGATACAACTCTAATCGGTAATCTGTAAGCTGAGCTACAGGCATATGAAAGCTGTATTACTTGATCATGACAAGTAACCTAATGACTAGTATGCACAATAAATTACTATAAGCTGTATCTAGAAAAATGACTGGTATGTACAATCGATATTTAGTAAGGTTTAGTGATTTTCACTTACCTATTAAATTATACTCCGTAACAAGACATAATAGCAATTGTTTTATTAATTGAGAACGACCATTTTGTACCTGTCCACCGTTGGTTTTAGATTGTTTATCGATGATTTTCTTTGTTTTTGTCGGTATAAAAAGACATAGTAAATTTAAATATTCAATCTTGTTTTAGTTTAAAGAGCAACTATCCATTTACACAATGACTATAAAAAATAAAATCCAAACAGAAATACACTGAGTAATGAATGAATTTCTCAACTTGTTTTGTTCCGAAGTCTAAACAAAAGTTTGTATACTTGGTTAAGAAACAACAAGCGTAGTCAAGAATTGTTTTTGTTAGATTAAGAGTTCTGTTCTTGTAAATAGTTTTCCTTTTTATTTTATCAACGGTTTTTCCTGGCAAGGAATCTATAAATTCTCCATCAAATCTTATAAAAATATGTATTTGTAATGGAGAGTCGAAAATATGCAAGTGATTTGTAATGAGAATGTTCTCCCGACGTGAATTTCTTTAGTAAAACTTATTTTAGTTTACCTTTAAAGTTACAACATACCCTACTCATCTCACAAAATTATTTTTGCTTAACTTCAAATCTCAATTTAAAAATAAAAAAAGTCTAATACCTTTGAAGATATCGATGATTAGATTATTATACTAGAGATTTAAAAATTATCAAATTCAAATGCATATCATATTTGAATGTGAAAAAAACATTCTCTACCCAAATTTGTTTCAGATTCGTATCCACATATTTAAGATCAACTCAGTTCGATCTCGTTTAAAATCAAACCATTCGTTTATTTTATACTAGTTATTGAACCCGTATACAACACAATCACATTTTGTCAATATTTTTTTAATGTAAGTTTTTAATATGAGTTTTAATTGTATAAATTTTTTGACTTTTGACATATGAACCATCTATTTCGACTTTTACTCGTTTATAATATAGGTATAAACGTAATATAAACTTGATACATGCATTAATTCTCGAATATGAAATATGAATACATGAAGAAAATAATAATTATATAAGAGTTCTTTGTGTTCGTATCTTAGAAATAAAATAAATTAAACATTGCATACCTTAAGTTCAGCTAAATCTCATTCCCAATAAAAATTGTTTATATTCAATATATTATAGATGTTAAATGAGAACCGAATTAAAATATGAACGTGTTAGTTCGAATACACATACAAATATCTTATGAAAATTCGAACTACTAATCTATGAATTTGAACAAGTACTTCTACAGTGATATTCGACTTCTCAAAATATTTGAGCTAAAAAATGAGCTTGCCATTTAAGGTTCGAATCTGAGTCATGCTTTCAAATAGAATCCAACTCAACTTTGATTTTCATTATTTTATAAGTATAAAGTGTTAGAATTAATTATAATTACAAAAAAAAATCATAAAATTAACTGTAACACCTAAATTTTGTCATTGTTGAAATGTAAAAAAGTATTCGTCAAATTAAAGTAAAAAATTAATCAATTACACCATTAACGTCATTTAATTTAGGATAAATTGAGTAATTTCTTAACATAGAAAAGGGTCGTAAACAAACACTTAAAAAAACGTAAATTTTAAACGTTGGAGTAGTAGGCCGAAAGAAATGTTGCCCCCAAACAGCGTCTTACAACCTCAGTGTTGTAGCAGCAGCACTGTTAACAGCGGCACCGTACCAGAAACGAGAAAGACCAAAGTCGACTCTGCTCTATCTGAAGTCGAGGGCAGAGGAATCTCGCTTTCGGCGGTTGGCGACCTCATTTAGATTTTATTTTTCTGTGACTTTATCAAAAACGAGAAAATTAAGATTGGCGACCTCCATCGGTGACCGGCTATAAAGCTTTCCGGCGACAAGGTTTCTTAAAGGCGGCTGCTAAATTATACTCAAGGACCAAGGTTAGTTTTATATTTTAAACCCTAACTTTCGAAATTCAGTCTTTTGTATAGCATAACTGTGGAGAAACTCTGGTAAAGATTCATGAAAAGTACAGACGGAAATTGGGATTTTCTCGTTGTTTATATCCTTAATTTTGATTTTCCCACTGGTTAATGATTCCAGGACTCCTTTAACAGCGAATTTGTGAAGAGTTTTGGGCTTTAGGACTTCCCAGATTTGTTCTGGGCATATTGGAATTCAACATTTTAAGTTTCCAGATGTTCAGTCCATTGTATAAAACTATTATTATCTACGTGAGAGCTTAAATTTCAGGTGGGAAAGGTTGAAGTTTACTGACTTTCCTACATGAAAGATTTTAATGATCCAATTTAGTCGAAATCATATACTCCATCCATCTGTTCCATAAAAAGTGTATATTTGAGTTTCATAGTTAAAAGCATTGAAATTTATATACATTGATAACCGTAATTGTTCAATGATTGTTTGTTCAGTTATATCAAGCATGGTGTATTTGATGCTATCCTGGATGGGGTTAATATGGATATGAATTCAGATTTTTATCCCGATACAAATACGGATAGATATGTAGCTGGCTCTGAATATGTTTAGTTACAACCCTAGTGGCTCTCCTTCCTAAATTTCCTATATTGCTGAAATATTTGCACTTATCATTCAAATTGAGGACATGAAGTCCCGCTGTACTTCCCATGGCTATTGAATCTGCTCTATTTTATTTATGAAATGCTGGACCTTTTCTTTATAATTCACTGCTGCAATAATTGCTTAGTGTTATATCTTTATTTAGTCTTTGTTTGATAAATTTGCTTGTTCTTATACTCTCTGACTTCTGCAATAAACTTGTTCTTTATTTCTGCGTTGATTATTTATTTTTTGGTTGTTATTTTGCTTGCTTTTTTCTCTTTATCCCCAATCCCCACCCACAAATATGAAAGGAAAGAAAAAGGAAGAAAAGATCGACTGAAATTGTTAACTGTTGTTGATCTGTGTCCAAGTCTTATATTGTAATAACTTGTTTACCTCTATCTATGGATTCCTACTTTTTGTTATTTATTTTGTAGTTACTTCTATGCTATTCTAGTGGAATGTTTATCACGTGGTTAACTTCAATAGAGTTATTTAATGTTTTTATTACATAGTTTTATTTTAGAAATTAATTTTAGTCACGCTTGATCCACCAATAATATATCATGGTTTATGTGTATCTATTGCTGATTTGATAAATTTGATTGTTAAATATTTATGGAGCAGGATGAATTCTGAAGAAAAATTAAGCATCTTAAAAAGCATAACAGAAGAGTGTCTAACAGATGATGAGCTAATAAATGTTTTAACTGCAAAGTCCCAACCCATTGCCTTTGACCGGTTTGAACCGTCCGGGAGAGTTCATATAGCTCAGGTCAGTATTTCTCAATTCACTAATTTCAATATGCAGCTCCCATTTGATATCACACATGCACACTCTTACATGTCAAATCCCCTGTTTATTGTGGTTCATAGAAGTTGTAAAAGTAACAATTTTGTGAGTATTTGTAAGCTTTAGGTAATTTGCAGTAATCAGCAATTCATAATTGTAGCAGCTGATTAACATCTCTCTCTCTCTCTCTCTCTCTCTCCCTCCCTCCCCCTCCCTCCCCCTCCCTCCCCCTCTCCCTCCCTCCCCCTCTCCCTCTCCTGCTTGGATTTTTTATGTTGCGGAAACTTCCCCACAGCTGCCTCCCATAGGAGTCTGGGCCATGTCTTAGTCCTAGTGTGGCTGATCATCCTCTCAGACCAGCTATTGATCATCGCCTTGGTAAGCTATTGCCTCACCAACTAGCTAATCAGAAGTGAGCCCCTCCTCAGGCAGATTCCTCCTTTTGCTTCCCCCTTCTGGCTCTCCCTCTCCTTCCCCACAAAGGAATGCTTGAATTTTTTATAGCCCAAAGAAAAAATAACTTGTGGCAGTCTTATTTTTGTTCCAATATATATGTTTACAGTCGATGGCTGTTGAATTGCCTCAATAAGTAAACAGAGCCAACACCGCCTCTTGATATCATTGTCTAAACTGATACTTCTGTAATGGTGCTAATTCTGATACGTCCTTTGATATGCATTGAATTGCCTCTGTATTGTGTTATATTGTACAAAACATAATGCATTCTAATAACTACATATTTGATTAAATATCATTAGAATATATTACAGATAACTATACCAAGTATAAAATCCAACATACTATAGAAAAGTTGAGTGTGAGTTCTATTCTCAGCTAATATGGCAAAATTAAAATTAACAAAAAGCCTGTCATGTAATCTGTTGCGAATTGTAGGGAATCAATTTCTTTACTTTCCATTTGGTTATTAACATTTCTATTTATTACTTTATTGGATTTTTGTTGGAAGTAGATCAATTCTTATGGTACTGAGCCCACAATCAGCCCTGCAGAGATAAATATCATTTTCCATTTAAACAAATCATTTTCCATTTAAACAGCAAGAACAATTATTTATAAATCCTTGTCTTTGGACATATGGTTTGTCTCATATCCAACTGGTGTTCTTAACAGGCTGTTTTGAAGGCTATTAATGCAAAGAAAATGATTTCTGCTGGTTGCAAAGTAAAATTTTGGATTGCAGATATGTTTGCACAATTAAACAATAAATTAGGTGGAGACATGAACAAAATTCAGACTGTTGGGAAGTATTTCATTGAGATATTTAAAGCTTTGGGGATCAATGTAGAAGATGGGAAAGTGGAGTTGATGTGGGCTTCTAAAGAAACTGATGCTCGACCGGATGTATACTGGCCTCTGGTATTAAACATAGCTCGAAGAAACACAGTTTCGAGGATAGAGAGGTAAAAGATTTATGCTTTGTTCTCCTTTATTTTAATGGTATTGCTAGCCTCAAATGAATAAGCATCGACTATCTGCAGGTGCATTCAGGTTATGGGCCTTTGTGAACAAGATGAATTATATGCATCTCATATACTATACATAATCATGCAATGTGCAGATATATTTTTCAGTGAGGTACTTCAATTTCATTTGCATGAATATCAAGTATATTGAGCTATGAAAATTCGTAAATTATAACAATACAGAACTTCTTTACCTAAACAGGCTGACATATGTCAAATGGACATGGATCAGATGGAAGTGAATGTACTTGCCAGAGAATACTGTGACAAGATAGAGCAAGAGAACAAGCCGGTCATATTATCCTATTGTATGCTCCTTTCAGTTTGTCTTCTTCCCTGTGCTAATCTGTTCCCCTGTTATATAATTGATTATTTTGAGATGCAGTGACCGTTCCTGCTTTACAGCAAGGGCAGGAGAAGAAGAATGACCCATTGTCTTCTATTTATATGGATGATGAGGAGGTATTGTATATTGTTGTTTGAATGTTGATTTAATCATTTTATTTTGGAGATTTTGGTTGTAGCAATACTGGAAGGGCAATGAGCCAGGCTCTCCTAAAGGCTCATCTGGATTCAACTTAACTCCCTATGATAGGTATTATATAATGTGACGGATTTTGCAGGGAGATGTAAATGTCAAGATAAAGAAGGCATACTGCCCACCAAATGTTGTCAAAGAAAATCCATGTCTGGAGTACATCAAATACATTATCTTCCCTTGGTTTGATGAGTTTGAGGTTGAAAGAAGTGAAAAAAATGGCGGCAACAAGTGAGTATATGCCAAAAGAACCTGCCCCTTACCTCTCTAACCAAGTAGTTCTTTTTCTCAACAATTCTTTTAAGCAAACTAAGGTCCACTGCCTGACAAGGATTTATAATAAAAAATGGTATATCATAATGTATTGAATGCAAATTTGAGGATGTTTGATGTTGTTTTCTCGTTAGGAAAACCTGAATACCAATAATATGCTGTTTTAATATTTACTAATGAAATCATATTGTATATGTATGGATCTCATAGTAGATCCGTAGTACTGCAATTTCGGTCATATATTGGTGCTCACATAAGGGTGTTATATATTGTTTTCTCCGCTGTTAGTAGATTGATAACCTTCTCATACTGGACATATTTCTACTCTGTCATACTTTTCTTTTGGAGTTTAATCACATTCACGGGTACTGATTCAATTGCTCTTCTCTTTCTCTGATTTTGTCTGAACAGAACCTTTATCAATTTTGAGGAACTGGTAGCTGACTATGAAAGTGGGAAACTGCATCCCGGTGATCTGAAACCCTCTCTTTCAAAAGCAATAAATAAATTGTTGCAGGTATACGACATTGTTCCAAATCCTGCCTTCTTTTCTATCTCATGCATTGAAGCATTTTCCTGATCTTCACAGTATTTGTACGTGTGTGAATGTGTGTGTCTATACACCTGCACACACATATGAATGCATGTATATATTCTTCTACATCCAATTAATATTGTTTTCGTTGCATCTGCTCCTTTTTTGTGATTGATTTTGCATTTACCATCTTTAGTCTGCAGATGTCTGCCTCACTATTTATTGTTAAGGCAGGATTTAGTACATAAAGTTTACTCCTAATTTTTTAAAAAAAAAACCCAATATGACCTTTTTTTAAATAGATTAATAGTTTATTGGGTAATATTACTGGGTGAAAGGAGGGACACCAAAATGACTAGTAGTCCAAAGTGCGAAGGATTACGGCTTCATAGACTGAATTCGTATTTCTGATTGCTTAATTGAATGAGCTAAATGAAACAGAATATCTGAATACTGAATGCAGTAAGATGCTTGCTAGATAAATTGTCCAAGTCATCTGAATGACAATATTTACCATTTTACCCATCTGAACTATATTTTTGTCAAACATGCTTAACAATTTACCTACATAATCGAACTGAATTAATAGTTCAATTGCTTTTATAGAATTGCAGGATATGCTGAGAAAGTCAAGAGTCAGGAAACTCTTGGCTTTGTAATTATTCCATTTTTTTCTGTAGGGATGACATGGATCTCTTTTATGGTGCAGCCAGTGCGTGATCATTTCAAAAAGGTCGCTACTGCAAAGGAATTACTTAAAAGGGTGAAGGTTTGTGTTTATGGCTGTAGGTTTCAAACAGCATTTTAACTCAAATGCTTCAAAAGTACTCTTGATCTTGAAAAGTTTTCCACTGTTCATTTCCCTTACATTTTTCCTTTAGAACTTGTACTTTGTTAGAAGCACAGCATTTAAGTGTAATCAGCTCTCCTTTTTGGTGCAGGGTTATAAGGTCACTAGAGATACCTCAAAGGAGAATTCTACTACTTTCTCTGAACTGGAGTCGCTATCTATCAACTCACGAGATACAGATTTTTCTTCAGTTGTGTCATCAGATGGGTTAAATGAGTCTCTCTCTCTCCCCCTCTCCCTCTCTCCCTTCCCATTTCATAATTCTGTGAGTTACAATTTAATTTGTTAGTTTTAAATTATTGTTACAGGATGAGTAATGAAGAAAAGAAATTCAACATTGTGAGGAGTATAGGGGAGGAGTGTATAAAGTCTGATGAACTAATGACTCTTCTGACCAAGAAGCCTGAACCCATTGCCTATGATGGGTTTGAACCCTCGGGTAGAATGCACATAGCTCAGGTTAATATTATATTTCCCTAATCATTAATTTCAATAAGTAGCTCTTTATGAGTTTTATGTTATTAATCAATACCATTTCAGTTCATCTGATGCCATATGTAACATAATCTGATTGGTGAAGTATTCTTTATATATAAATCCTCGTAATCTGAATTCATGATGGATTCTATGTAGTGGGCTACATTCATATATTTACATTGTAAATTACACTAGCTGAATATGATCTTATTGCTTGTATGACCGAGTTGTGATTATATTTGTGCATTAGATGTGTTTAATTTATTTATTCTGGATGACTCACTCACGCTATATGTAATCCCAGTAGATGCTAGTTATTAAGATGTTGTACTGCGGTCAAAATATTTGGTTTTCTCAAAGAGGAGGGGGTATGCAGCGCAAAAAAGTATGGAAGGGGTCATGCTGCGTTGCTGAAGAGTTGTTTGACTTCGATAAAAGCACGAGTTAGTGAGAACAGAAGAAATCTTGAAAGCATCTTGTGATTTGACCGTACTTCAAATTTGTCGGTGCCTTTTGTCTTTAGTTGTTTATGATTTATGTCATAACGTATAATGGCAGAACTGGAATAATTGCAAGGTTATTCCTCTCTAATTCTTTTTCCCCAGCGAGTGATGAAAATGGAAAGAAACTTTTTGTTGTGGTCCATTCTCCACTCTACAAACAAATCTGCAAATTAATTTGAATTGTAGTGATTTGGCATATATACTTGTGTATCATAGTTGGGCATATATAGTAAGGTATATGGCTAGCGCATGTTCAATTTGGTATTTTGTTTGTATATATTTTCAACTTCCATCGATTGTAATGCTTATAGCAGATTAGTTTTTACATAGGCACCCATGATCAATTTCCTTTTTATGAACTGTCCTTTTAGACTGCATCTTGGTGTGACTTCATTTAGACTATCTTGCTTGCTCATATATCAAAGTGGTGGTTTTGTTGTATTTCTGAGCAGGGGATTCTGAAGGCAATTAATGTCAACAAATTGACTTCAGCTGGTTGCAAAGTGAAAATATGGATTGCAGATTGGTTTGCACAATTAAACAATAAAATGGGGGGTGACTTGAATAAAATTCGAACTGTTGGGAACTACTTTGTTGAGATATGGAAAGTTCTTGGAATGAAGCTGGAAGATGGAAATGTGGAGTTTCTATGGTCTTCCGATGAAATCAATTCTAGGTCACACGAGTACTGGCCGCTGGTACTGGATATAGCTAGAAAAAACACACTTCCAAGGATAATAAAGTAAGACTGCAGTACTTTGGTTTTGCTTCAATTTTGAGTATTAATTTACCTAAATGAAACTTATGTTGAGTTTTCTCAGGTGCTGTCAGATAATGGGTCGTAGTGACAAGGATCAGTTAACAGCTGCTCAAATTTTCTACCCTTGCATGCAATGTGCAGATATATTTTATTTGAAGGTCCTCATAGTTCTTAAGATGAACTATTATGTGTTTATTCTGCATGTTCATATTGTTGTTGATACATAAAACTGTATATCTGAACAGGCTGACATATGTCAATTGGGTATGGATCAGAGGAAAGTGAATGTACTTGCAAGAGAATATTGCCTTAAGATAAAGAGGAAAAACAAGCCCATCATATTGTCCCACCGTATGCTTCTTCTGTTATAACTTGTGCCAATCTCTCGTTATTTCAGCTAGTAAGGTCAATCATCATTGGTTATTATTGTGCAGATATGATACCTGGTTTGAAAGAAGGACAGGAGAAAATGTCAAAAAGTGATCCGGCATCTGCCATTTATATGGAGGATGAGGAGGTATGTAGAGATAATACTTGCGTGATATATTTTCACAATTACAACCCCCCCAAACTCTGCAGTTTTTCGTGAGCACGGGATTGAAAAAAAAAATGATACTACTAATTTGCAGTTATCATTCTGGGCATAGCTTCCTTTTTTTCCCTTTTTCTTTTTTGAAGATAGGGGTGGGGTAATTTTTTTGAGTTAACCTTTGTCCCCTAAAAACTTAAACTAGTAACTTTATAATGTCAAATTGCCCTAACCCCATAATATTTGTCAAGGAAGGGAGGAGGAATCTCAAATTAAAACTAGTTTTCCTTATTTGGGCCTGATTATATTTTTTTGTTACCATTTAAAATCTTGTTTGACATAAGAAATATGAAAAATGTGTTATATTTGTGTCCATCTCATCATCTGTCTATATGTATATGCACCATTGTTGCAAACATAAATGGTTTCGAATCATTCAATCAATTGATTGGACGTAATAAATTTACATGAACGTCTCTTTTTAAAGATTGTTAGATAATTACTGGATTTTTACTTGCTTCCTTAATTTTCATGAGCTTCTCTTTTGTTTAGTATCACTACCATACTTTGCATGAGGTGAGCATGATTTATTTTGTAGGAAGCTGTAGAAGCAAAGATACAGAAGGCATACTGCCCACCAAATATTGTTGAAGGGAATCCATGTCTGGAGTATATCAAATACATTATCTTCCCTTGGTTTACCGAGCTCAAGATTAAAAGAAATGGAAATGATGGCCTCGACAAGTGAGTATACTTACTGTAGTTATCTTGTAAAATACTATCACCTAATTCCTAACCCTATTTTCCACTTCCACACCCAAAACCCGAATTAGAGAAAAGAAAAGAAAAAAAGAAGAGAAGAGAAAGGAGAAGAGATTTTGATTCATAACATTGTTGACTGACAATCTTTCAAGTTGATTTAGCAAAATATAGTCTTGAAGGACGAAGTAGGACTTCATGAGAAATTATTTAATGTGTTCCTTTCAATAAAATAAAACACATCCAGATAAAAGGGGATGATTAAAGAATGAAGTGATTCAGTTCTGCTTAAGAGTGTAAATACAACATATTTATGGGATTGATAGTTGATCATTGAGAGCATCATTGATATATGCATAGTGCTACAATCATGAGGTTTTACAAGATACATAATAGCATCATTATATATTAGTATGGGTTTTGACTTTGATAAAATTTAAAAAGAAAAAGATGAAGGTTTGCATCACTGTCACACAGTTGAGTCATAAATGAAGAAGACAAAAATAAGGTAAACGGAAAAGATAAATGAAGAAGAAAATCAGAAATATATTGAATACCAGACTTGAAAAGAGGTAAAGGCTGATTAAATTGTTTGAGGAAGGCAATGTGATTTTACTATTTGCACCCCCCACCCTAATAAGACCTTTTTCCCACCTGTATAAACAGCTGAAATAATAATTTATAATAATTATTATAATATAATAGACCTATTAATATTGAATTTTAGACCTTTTAATATCTACCCACCTGTATCGAATTTTAGACCATTTTCCCGCTGTATTCACATCTTAGAAGAATTGATACTGTCGTATCCAACACCTAGATGTATGCCTGCACGAACACCTGCTGAGTAATATATAGGTTGCAGTCCGATTATCAAGTGTTAGAGGGATAACTCCTCAACTGACTGTATCTATTTCTCGTTTTCCATCATTGTTAGGCAGAATTGTATCTTTTGTTAATTTGATTTTGTCCTATCTTTGCTTATTTCTTGGGTTCAGGATTTATAAAAGTTTCGAAGATTTAACTGTTGATTATGAAAGTGGGGAATTGCACCCAAGTGACTTGAAATTTGCTCTTTCAAATGCAATAAATCAGATATTGAAGGCAAGTTTTTTTTTCTATTTATTTATTTATAATTAGTTATCTTCTCTATGCCATGTTTTTAGTCTTTTAATTTGATGGACTAAGTTATTGCAATGTTTACATGCTCTTTATCCCTTAAAATTTGATTCACCGTCTGCTATTTGGTCTACTCATCCAAAATTAACTAGTTTCTATGATCTAGTCAGCTATCTGTCAACAGCATTCCCGAGTACAGTTGAGTCCAGCTCGACAATAAGAGCTTCAGAACATGAGAAGAAACTTGACTAAGTACTATATTATTGTGTCAATTGCTAGAAGCTAATTCCTTATAATTCATGAACCCAACTGTACATTATTTTTGCAGCTTGGTACGTCAATTGTAAATCTTTGAGTTATATGATATTTAAGATGTGCAAAAATGTTATTGTCAATTTTATGAGAAGAGGTCTAAATGTACTTGAGGAAAAGAAAGAGATAAAATTCAAGAGGCACCATGGAGAACGAGGGTTGGGGAGTCAAACCAGAGTTTCTTCTTTTTGTTTCTGAAATATTTCCCTCCACAAATTGATATTCTACAATAGAGTGAGTTATTCATTTTGGTATTCCTAATTATCGTTTCCTTTCGTGTCACAAATATCCAAATTCAATTTGTGTGATTGTCTGTATGGTCTATCATTGTTATCGCTGTGTCAGTTCGTCTGCTTGTCTGTTGCTCGTATAAAATTTTCCGGCCCATTTAATTTGTTTAGTCCCTATCTTGAACTTAGTTGACATGGATGATCATATTTATTTCTTCTAGTTGAGCTCAATGTAAGTGTCATCAAAATGATTTAATGGTTCTGTTTTTAAACTTTTCCAATCAGTAATGCTTGGTGATTGTGTTGCTTTTATGTTACTTTCTAGCTAAGTCATATGCTTATCCTTGCCCTGGCTAAGTATGCCTTGCAAGACATGCACCAATGCACCGTCTTTCCGACCTTGTATTATTTCCACCTACGTAACACCATACTCTCTTGTGCTACAGCCCGTGCGTGATCATTTCAAGAATGACTCTGCTGCTAAGGAGTTACTTGACACTGTGAAGGTATATGTTTTTATAGGTTGCATAATTGCATCATATCAGCATAATCAATGGCTTTTAATTGCAAACAAGTGAGATCGTTTTGGCACATGTCAATGTGGCATTGGTGTCTTTCAGTGTTGTTTTGTGATGGAAAAAGAAAGGTTCCAGTCATGTTCCAAATTATATGGTCAAATACCAAGTTTGGGCTCTGCCCACCTAAAAACATCTCAGTTTTATAATTCATATGATTACATGTAATTACATCTCAGTTTTATAATTCATACGATTACGTGTAATTAAGAAAAAAAATTTTAATCTATGCCCTAAAATACTCATGCCCAACATGACACTCAAACAAGGATATAGGTGTTGGGGAGTTCTTTTTTAATTTGGAAATGTGACGATTAGTATCCATGTCAAACTCTGAGTCAATAGTATTCTTATAATTTGTATTTGTGAATCTCTATTTCCTACCAATTCAAGATAATGCTCCATTCGATGAAAAAATGAAAAATAAATTTATGTTAAAGTAGATTAATGTTTGAGATTTAAAGTAAGGATGGTATGGATGGAATTGGTATAGATGGGAGTTCAACTACAAATACACTGCTAAAATGCATCTAGAATCTATATGTATCCCAAACATCAAGGTGATGTTTGTGTTCTTTTTATACATGTTACACCCCGTTGCCTTGTTCAATTCCACATTATCTGCATCCCATCTCACTAGCTTTACTTTGTGGTGTAGAGTTACCAAGTGACCAGATGATGAGGCACTACGCGTAGATTATGTTGCATGGCGATTGTGGTCAACTGGTCATCCACATTTTGCTCATGGATGTGATGGCAAAGACTAAAGATACAAATAGTGGTAGCAACCATTGTACTGATAGCAGTTAGTAGCACTGACCATTGGTATTCGGCTTTAGACTTTTTTCTTCTTGCAAGAGTTTTTCGCACAGTAGTTACTTGTTTCCCAGATATTTGCAAGAATAACTAACAGTTTAATAGACGTTAGAGAATTTTGAATCACTGAACTTTTTAAGGCAATTTTTGTTGTAAAATCTTGGAATGTATGATAGTTGTATTAATCATAATTAACAAGTCATAACATTTTATAATTTTTGAATGAAATGAAGAATAGTACTTTGTTTAAGTGATGTTTGATTATCTTATGCTACGTATGCAATTATATTGACATAAATTATTTAATTTAATATTGATTGTAAAGCGTAGTGTGCGCAGCATAGGTGACTCCTAAACTTAGACAAATTGTATATCATAATTAATTATTTATTGATATTGTTTTTAACTATGCTATTGACTATTTACCCGTGACTGGGTGCACGTCTTTCTAAGCAATAGCTTCCTCTCTAACAAGAAAAAGTAAAATTTTTATTTACTATCTATTTATTATTATATATTAATTGACAAATTTAATTTCAAGATCAAAATGATCCTACCAAACCTTCTCGACATTAAAGTCTGTTGTTTTTCCCCTAACGGCAAGGTCTTACGGGAAGACGTCTAGGTTGCCTTCCGATAGTTTGGAGTCTCAGACTTTCCTTTTACCAAGGAAAGGTTTGATCAGTTAGAACATGAAGACACGCACAATCGTGATGGAGTCGGAGTTATAAACATATTGATAATCAATTACATTATGTTTATCTTATTAAATATGCTACAACATTCTTTGATATTAATTAATTTCATTAAACTAATTATAAAACGTTGATATTATGTTGATGCAGATATGTTTTACATGTTGAATTATAGGATAATTGCTTGATTAAGTAATTAATTGATTATTCAAATATTATTGCATGAATAATTTAATCGCTCATGTTTACGATGTGATCATAAGTTGAGCAGCAGCATAACGTCTAATTATTTTCACTTTCATACTATTATACGACCTTTAGATTATACTATTTTATTCATTTGTTCCTTTAGATTATACTTACTATTTTATTCATTTGTTCCTTCTGTTTACCCTGAAAAGTCAAAAGGTCATTTTGAAGTCCCTGAAAAGCATAATAAGAACCCCTGAAAAGCACAATAAGACTACTAGAAAGAAAATCAAGAGGAGCAGTATGGTTCGGTTATTGACATTTGAAGACAGGAAGCAAAAGGGATTATTGTGATGATGCAAAGTTTGAGTGGTAATGGATCGTGCTTAGTTTTGAAATCAGGTCTTATAAGGTTCTTCTTGTTTAGTTTACTTCTACATATCTTTTGTCATATGTCATAATTTTTAGTTTCTGCTTATATTCTACACTATGATGTTACCGAGTTTCTTCTTCCTTTAACAGAAAAGAAAAGAGAATGATGGAACTTTTTGATCATTTGGTATTGAATATTTTTTGGAGAATGTAGAAGTAAGCAAATGACAAGAACTTTTCTCGTCTATATTCCATTCTCGTACTGACATCAGTGGCAAAATTTAAATTACATCTGAATAAAGGTTGGGCAGTGAAGTTACGCATTTACTTTGCGATGTCTCCTGTCTCTCCTTTTTTTGTTTAATAGTTGCTATGTTTTCTCTTACATTCAATTGATTCTATGTGGAATACACATGGTTTATATGTTGAATATGTTTCTATCGTATTTAAAGAAAGCTTGTTCGTATTGTATCGTATTTATAGAAAGTTTGTTGTAATTGATGTAAGTACACAAAACTTTATACTCATTTGGGCTATTTTAAACAAAGTCTGGTATATTATTTTTATTGAAACCTTTATGCAATGGTCAACAGTTTACTTAAAAACAAATAGTTGTGATTATTATTACCAACTGATTTGATATTTTGGGTTCTTTATGCTCTATGCAATTGATTGATATTTGATTTTGGACAATTACACAAAATCCAAAGCCTATATTGAGTAATGGAGGATCGTAAGAACCAAACGTGACTATACCCCATAGACCAGATAACTTCATGCCAGATATGCTTGAAACAACTACTATCGTAATCACAAGGAGAAAACCAATGATAATATTTGAGTTGATCAAATAGAAAACATTTGATAGAGTTGTAGATGATGATGCTACTGCTCGACTTATGTCCAGTTTATAGAAATCATCTATTAAATCGAATCATGAGTCATTAGAAAACACTAGAGCCGTACAATATACTGATTGGCTTTGTGCGTATTTAATGGTGAAAATTACCATGTTTCATAGTTTAATACCATTTTTAATTTGACTGATAGTGCATATGTTTGTGTGTATAAAATTTAGTATTCTTGATATGAGCTCTTATACATGTTTTTATATATTTTACATGTTTTAACTGAGATTGCACTTGATGGATCAAATCATTTCAGGAAAAGGATATTCACTGATCTCGTGTCTTGTTATTTGTTATCTGAATTCGATTCTTGTAATTTGATTGTATTTAAGAGATTATTTTACTCGGATTAATTTTTTGGGCAAACGGTCATATCACTATATCATATCAATTGTTCAAATTTAATCGAGTTTATTGACTTAAGGATAATTAATCGAGATTAATACATATTTGACTCATATCTAAAAGTGTCTTGTTCAACAAATATTATTAGTTACAAATATATATAGTTATAAAAAGACTAATTTATGCAAATCAAGAATGAATAGTTGTAAATAGCATCTATTTGGAATTATAGTATATGATGATGCGTAAATTATTAGAGTTTGTAATTGTACTGAAAGTGCAGTTAGTTTTATCTAAGTATTATCGTTGATGATGATGTATAATACTTAGAATTGTTATAATTTGTAATTGTACTGAAACTGAATTTGTCTAGGTACTATTTATAAATTGTTCATCACTGGATAATAACAGCCCCTCCCCCCTCTACAAATACTCAACACCACCTATAAAATAAATTCCTTTAAGAAAGATTTCTACAATTTTAGAAGTTAATAGAATATTTTTCTTATATTTTGTATTGAATAAATAATTATGTATAAATGCTTCTTAACTATTCTTCAATATTATTTCAAATCCAATGGGCAGCTTAGGTGACTCCTAAACTTAGGCAAATTGTATGCCAAAAGAAATTATTTAGTTCAAATAATTGTTATATATAATATATTCAGACAATTAATTTAATTAATATGATCTAAATTATAGAGTAACTATACGTAACATAATTAATTTAGTCAAAAAATTATAAATTAAATATGTTTTAGTTAAACTAATTTTAATGAAACCAGAGGTCATAAATAGGGATGAACACAAAACCGGAAAAAAAAAAGAAGAAGCATGGATTTTGTTTTTCATTGTCTATCGATCTATCCATTTATTTCTACTAGTTTTCATACATGTGCATAGCACGAGTTACTTTTTTTTTTATATTAAAAAATTTATTTTTTTATATTTTTTATAAATATAAATTATATTTATAAGTTATATAATTTTTAAATTTATGTAAAATAAAACATATATTTTTCATATTTTCTTAGTTGTAATTATTTTAGTATAATGTAAATATAATTATCTATGTCATATATATATACAAATTTTTTTGTTGATTTTACTGTTTTTTGGTATATTTTTTTCAAATATCTTTAAAGTTTAATATGTTTTGATTATATTAATTATTTCCATATTATTGACCGTACAGAACGTTGGGATTGTTAACCTTGCAAACTCCATAAAACTACAACGTAGTGGTGAGGAGATTTGAATTTTGTACACAATTATTATATATAATAAAATAAAATAAAATATTACTCCATATTTAATCCTTTTCGTGGAAATCGGCCATCTTATCTAGTAATGTGGCGCACTTAATAATTCCACTAACTACGTATTGACAAAATAAAAAAGAGAAAAGGTCATTTATTATAATAAAGTGTGGTAATAGTAGTAGTAGTAGTAGTATTTAGAATACACACATGCTGCTGCAGCAGTCGCCCATGTCCATGAATCCAAACAATCTTGTGTTGAAAGTTCCATGCATGTGTAAGTGCAACAATTTGTTTGTTATCCCTTTTTCTGGTTTTTAATGCCTTTCCTTTTCGCCTACTTCTTCACTTCCTTATACACTCCCATTCAATCACGTCTCTTATCTCTTTCAGTCTTCCACCAAAATTTGGTTCCCTAAAAAAATAATAATAATAATGATAATTTAAAGTTTTTTTTTTGTTTGTTTTGTACATGAGAGGACACTCTTTCGAAACAGCTGCTTATACACCCGACTCTCTGACCATTATGTTTTGGTTCCCTAAAAAGAAAAAAAAATAATAATAATAATTTAAAAGTTTTTTTTTTTTTTTTTTTGTTTTTTGTTTTGTGCATGAGAGGACACTCTTTCGAAACAGCTGCTTATACACCCGACTCTCTGACCATTATGTTCACTGTCTTATCGTAGGGATATACTTAATAAATAGGTTATCCAATGAATTTATAAAGAATATTTCACTTGTTAAATAATTATTCATTATTTATTTGTGACTCATTTAGGTATTTAGTTATGATACTACTTTTAGTTACGTTGATTTGTTCACGGACAGACTGTTTTCTTTTATAAATCTTGGTTTTGTATGTACAAATCAATCACCTCTCTAGAGCCCTATTGATTTTCAGGACTATTTTGCTTTAATTGTTGAAGTTGGAATTCTAATAAAAGTATTGTGCATAAACAACGTGCATTAATGGATTATTTGATAACATTTTATTTGAAATTGTTTTGATTGATACTAAATATAAGCTTCATTAATTTTCAAAAAATAATGAACTTACTGTCATTGTATACATTAGTTTGAGATTCTAATGATCGAGATTGCATCATTATGTTAATCTATACCTTGAAATCTTAATTAATTAGTAGATACGTAATAATATTTGGAAGATTATTTATTATCAAAATGTCTATGAAATTCATGTTTACTGTTAATTATGGGAGGAAAAAAAATGTCTATACTAATTAGTCGCATTGGTGCTCCATCATCTCATTATGAACAACTTTTTGTGTTAGTTTCGATATATATATATCGTAATAGTCGTGCCGTTTTGCAAAGTGATGCTTTCTCATATTTTTAGCAACTTTTTATCTGACTGGACAAAACACCTGCTATATTGATCGTGTCGTTATACTTTCAAACAGATTCGATCTCTCATAATTTGTCATTAATTTTCTGGCACCGTTTTTTTTTTTTCCTTTTTGATTATGTAAAAGGTTTAAGGTAATGAAATCATCTCGTTACAATTACAATGACACTCGTAATTTGTCATTAATTTTCTGGCACTTTTTTTTTTCTTTTTGGTTATATAAAAAGTTTAAGGTAAAATTATTTCGTTACAAGCATAATTCATATTAAATCCATCCCACACAATTTGCAACTTGTTTTTTCAAACACGGTAGTTCGGATTTTACTACGTCTAAAAGTCATATATAACTAAAATATTTTAAAATATCTATAATACACTTAAAAATTTAACGTCTAAATGTGTTGAAATTTGTAAAATTATTTTAAAAATATTGTCTTAAAATTCGCGCTGCACACATTTGAAATATGTTGTAAATAAACTGGACAGAAGGAATATTACAATTAAACTGGTTGTGGATAGACCAAAGGAGCTAGATTGTAATATATGTATGGTGTTATGAATCCCAAGTCCTTTGTATTCTATATGCTTGGAATTGACGTGTTTGTTATTGGAGCAAAGTCCAAATGATGAGAATCACCTGCATAATTAATGAATACAAAACCAGCTTGCCGCTACTTTATATGCCGTAGTTTGAAGTCTTCTCATTGTATATTTTCTTTGTCGACATTCACTTAAAGGTTAACACGTTAGTCGATAATTAATTATCTTACAAGTATGTCTGTATCTAAAAAATTCTACTTAATCCTTAATTTTCAAGATATATTAATCAGTTCTATTGGAAGTATATTTAATTGGAATCCTTTTCAAGACATTCACTCAAAATTCTATTGGAAGTATATTTAATTTTAAAAAATCAAATGAAAGTAAATTAAATCTTAGATTGATATAAATTTATCGAAGTAATCTAAGAAAATGTCATCCATGAATGTCACTCATTGACAGAGGGAGCCAGAAATTAGGAGAATCGTAAATAACAAGCTGGAAATTCTAGAAATAAACTTAATAAAAATTATTCATGCCAATGAAACCCTAGTTAACCATGTGTAGAAGAATTAAACAAATAGAAAAAGAAAAGGACTAATTAAAGAGAATAATATTTTGCAAACTAAATTTAGCTCTATAGCCGTTCATGCTTACACAGAAACTTAATTAATGATGCATACCATGATAAAGGTGCTCTAGCATTTACACTAGAAGGAGAGGTGCAAATATTATTAAAGTGAACTCCTCCCTCCTATCAAAAATTATAACGAACAAAAATAAATTTTTGTTCGTATAAAAAAAGAAAATATGTAAAATTGTAAAGAATAAGACAGCCTTTTTATCTTCATACATATGTATTACGATCAATTCAACCAACCACATCAACTTTGGTAGTGCAAGACAACAACCGCCGGAAAATCACCTCAAATGTGGCGCACGACGCCTCCTTGGCACATTTGACCACCGCACGACCGCCGCCGCCAACTTTTTTCATTTTTTCTCTAACACGGCCGACACACTTTTTTGCCTTTTGTGGCATACTTTCTTTCCTCGAAAACGGGTAGCTTCTCAAAAACAATTGTCTGCATGACATGCTATCCACCACCCTAGGGTGGCGGCGCTGATTAGTGGTTACGGAACTTACAAACGGTGGCTCCGCCGTGGGATCATCATGAAGTAAGCGGCCTTTGGAGCTGACTGACCGGACAAACACCTCGTCGGATTCCGGCCACTTGTACATGTTTTTATAAGTGGCTCTGGCCGGAATTCGGCAATCGTCATCGACGCAGTTTGATATGCAGATTGAGGACATGGTTTATGGGAGGGAGGGAGATAGATATATATATATATATATATATATATATATATATAGAGAGAGAGAGAGAGAGAGAGAGAGAGAGAGAGAGAGAGAGAGAGATCTTTGAAGCATGGCCGTATGGAGAGGGGAACGATTGTTTATATATATAGTTTGCTAAATACCTAGTACACGTAGTAAGTGTATTTTTGTAACACATAATCCTATATCAAAAAGAATTACTGTCCTATATCTAATAGAATAAATTAACTAGTTTTCAGTTGGTTTAACGAATATTAATTGGTTTAACGATATAAATTAACTGTCCTATATCTAATAGAAAACCTTTCATTAAATTTATATCAAGTGATAAGATTAAACTATTAAATTAAATGGAAAAAATTGTGAGGTAAATTAGAGATTTCGAAGAGTCAAAAAAATAATAAATAAATCCTCTAATATACTACTAAATGTTAAACGAAATTTTATATAATTCATAGGGGTATTTTTATATAATGAGAGGTATGGTCGGGTTAAAAAAAAACACTATCAAAATTTTATAGTAAAAATTCACCCTAAAAAAAGTGTAAAACAAAAAAGACATACCGTAAAAACTCATAGTAAAAACATATCGTAAAAATTAGTCCAAAATCACAAAACCAACAAAAAATTCATTAACTCAATCTTTTAAAAAATAATACAATAAAATAAACATAACTTGATCACATGCACCAAAATTTTTAAAAAAACGTAATTCTAAAATATATTATCTATAAACATTAAAAAAAAAAGATAATTTAAAAAAATTGCTCTAAAATACTACATATAAGATCTAAAAATGTATTAAAAAATTCTTTAAAAAATCACACAACTCAAAAACAAAATATTAAAACAAAAAATATTAATAAAATATGTTCATGTTGTGCATGGACTCCATAGCTAGTAAATTTTATTTAATGAGCGAGTATGTAAATCTTATTTTACCTTGTGTATTTATTAAACTAGATAATATTTAAATAATAAAAAGAATGACAACAAATAATTAAGAATGAGAGCAATTTAACTTTTCATGTGTGTAGATTTTTCCCTTTATTTTTATTTAGTTATTGCTGAAAATACATAATTTTTAATCCCTTAGTCACTAAGATTTCGGTAGATACAAGTCTTGTTGTCTATCTTAAACGAATCACACACCAAAAATCAAGTACAAGTTGCTGGATAATTATGGTTTTTGCTTGCTCTACTATATGTACGTATTACGTGGTCATTGGGTCTAATTTGGTCTTCGCCCTTCTTTTTTCTTTTTTTCTTTTTTGTATATAGTAAATGCATAACTGATATATTCTGTTTGCGAACTCAAAAGAACAAAAGAAGATAAAAGTAACAAATTTTATGAATTAAACAAGATCCGGGGAGGATGAAAAATAATAAAATTAAAAAAAAAACAATAATAATAATAGTAATAGTTCAAGGCAAACATGACCTTCATTCTTCATTCAATTTGTAGTGCACGTATCATGTGCTAATTGAGTAGAGTAATAACTTCTGCATATAAACATTAATGTCAATTGAAATAAATAGGATATTGTTGTTACATAATGTGGTATTTTTACTCGCATATATATAAGAGACATAAGTCTAATTTTTGTTTCTCTCCTTTTTTTCATAGATGTTCACTATCTTCCTCTTTTTTCACAATTGTCTTACTGTACCACATTATTAGTGTAACAATGGTATTGAAACATTTACTTGAACAGAACTAAAAATAAGTAGAGCATCCACCAATAACTGAAATCATAAAACATCTTAAATTCAAGTTCAAAGTCCACCGATTTCAAACATGACTCCCCCATACTCCTAATAAGAAAATGGATTCTATGTGTGGGTGGGTTGTCTACTCGTTTGTCAATAGTTTTATTATCCATTAAACCAGAAATGTGAATACTTGTGTTGCTTTAAATTTTGTTTTTAGATTTGTAGCAGTTACGCGCATAAGACGAGCCCACATAAATCTTGAAAATTTCAATCAAAATTTATGTGAAGTCTAATACAAGCCCAAAGGCCAAAAGAATTAAACGAAAGGCCCCTGACTATTTTTCGTTTGGTGTTTTGGATCAAACTTCGGGGAGGAAGATATATATATAAATATATGGGGGCCGATCCATTAACTGTGGAGTTTTTCGTAACTAATATATTTATAACCGTCGATCGGATAATCCAACGCTAGAGATCAAACTTAAAAAAAAAATCCAAAATTTTTTTTTTTGACCATTTTCGTCAGTCTTATATTCATTCATCAGATCTACTTACATTTAATATCTAAATATTTTATTAAAAAGGAAAAAAAAAAGACATTTATATATTAATGTATGGTGTAATAAAAAACGCAACTCAAAAAGATATAGTTTGCACTTATACCGTGAAAGTTGGATGATACATGATAAGTAGTACAATTATTATTCCACAAAAATAATCATATTTATATAATTTTAAAGTTGTGTATTTATTTGAAATTGATACTTACGGATAAAAGAAGTCTTTATAACTAACGCTAAAGACAATAAAATTATGATTATAAGTTGTAGAGGTTCAACATAATGATAGAAATATTAGATGAATGTTTTTGTCTCGTAAAATAACTTTTATTTTTGGATGCAACTCTTCCGAGTAAATAATGTCCAACGGTTCCTGAATAATCCAAAGGTACCACAATAAAGAGACAGTTGACGTATCATTTCCCTTGGCTTTAATATGTTTCCCACCACAAAAAATGTGTCGTGTAGCTTCAAAAAAGGGCTCCTTTTTTTCTATTTCTGCAGATCGCCAGATACGAATTTAGGTAAGTGAGCTAGCGAAGACAGAGACCGTCGCGACATGCACTTTGGACTGTATTGTACTACACCCTCCCCCACCTCGTAATAAGTGCCATCTGATTTTTTTTACACGTAAGTGAATTTTTTTTTATATATTAATTCTTTTATTTAATTTATAAAAAAATTAATAATCAAAAATATTTTGAATAATAATTAATACAAGTAAAAATTTTAATTAAAATAAAATACTTAACATAAAGTTCACTTAAATTTACATATAAAGAAGCTATAAGATAATTATTATGAAACAGAAATGATAATATAAACAAAAACCAATGTACCAAAGAAAAAGAAAAAAAAGACACAAGTATACACAAGTTAAAGTTGTAAGCAAAGAATTTGATACTCATGTCAGCTTGTTTGGTGCGGTGAAGGGCGTGCCGATGTATTAACGGCGAGGTGAGCTTCAAGGAAACTTCCAAATTAAATTAACTCATTATCGATTATGTCAAGTTTTTACATCCCCAAGCTGTATACAAAACTACAAATTCTAATTTCATTTCCCGATGCAGATTTGGGTGTGAAAATAAATTTGTTTTGCACATACAAGTCAGCATCTATCAAGCGGTTGTAGTAGCATGATTAAATTTTTGAACATTAAATTAACTCGGTTGTTTGTTTTAAATACGGATATTATCTTTTATTGTTATAACTTTGTATAAAATAATTTTAAAAATAAAAATATATTTTAATAACCGATATTTGTTATCATTATTTATTAATAATTTTGAGCATTGATTTAGATTAGTATTAATTGTCGACCAATAATTGTTTTATGAAAATATTTAATTATTAATAGAAACACAACAATATAAACTTAATATCATCATGATATTTTTTTCACAGTAATAATAATAATAATAAAACTATTATTTTTTAAAAAAAAAATTAGTAAATAGTCATAGTGTTTGGCCTATTAATTCAGTTCAATTGTTGTTTTAATTTTCTTTTGTAAATATTTTTGGGTTATTTAAATATGTATTTTTAACGAGTTTGTTAAATAATTTCTCTCTTGATGATACAGTTAAAAATTATAAAATCCATATTAATAGTTTTATTACATAAGAAATTGTAATTTCTTATAAATTAAATTTTAATTGAAAAAATAATAAGCAATAGTGAACTAAATTAAATTAAAGAGATTTTAGGAATTAAAACTTGATTGACTTTTTATAAATAAATAAAGAAGAGTCAATTCGTAATTTATTTATTTTAAGAGCCAAATCACAATTACAATGCAAATTCCTCGATTTTTGGAAGAGACTAAAGGAGGAATTGGTGATACAATGATGTTCAAGTGTGAAGTCACAGCATTCATGCTTTTTGTAGCCATTGACCTAGGTAGTATGTGATGTCAATTAATGGAACAGTACTTCAATAAATTATCTTTAAAAAACAAAAAGTAAAATGCCCCTTGTCACACCTTGACCCGTCCTATAATTCTACGAAATTTCTTATCCTTTTTTTCTATTTTGAAATTCACAAAAGACTGGAAAAACTACAAAATACTACACTGAAAAAGGTTACATGATTGAAGAAAGTAGCACAATTTGCTTGACTTTTATCATTCACATTAAAAGTATATTATCGTATTATGCAACAAGATTTGTAACATTGTAACTCTCTTCACACTAGCTTTGTCGAATATCCCTTAAACAAGCTACATTGTCAACCGATTTAAACGAACAATCAACATAAGTTACACTAATTTTGGCATACTAAGTTAAAATAACTTCAAAAACCTAAATTTAAAAAAAAAAAATCAAATTTGTCATATATTTTGAAATACAAAAGGAATATGCAAATATGGCGAAATACTAAATGACCTAAAATCAGTTGATGACAATTTAACTTGTTAAGAGTATTAATTATCCCTTAAATAATATACTAGCGAGAGTTTTCTCTCTTAATATCAACATATATTTAACTAATTATTAAATCTTGATTTTAAAAAAATGAGAGAAGATGATCGATTTATCAAATGTAGACCGTGAAAAGAAAACTAGTCAAAAGAATAATTTTCCTACACAAACGAAGCTTCAGAGATAGTTCCTTCCTACTAAACAAAGGTAGAAAAGGTCGAACTAAACGTTTCTAATCATCTGATCCTATATTGACTGCATGTTATACCTAACCACTTTATAAATTGGTAAATTCTGTTTTTTTTTTCCTTTAAAAATTAGTGAGATGGGCTAATTCGTTTAAAAGTATTCCACGTTTTTATCTTAATTTGTTTAAGGTTATTACATATTTTTGTAAATTTTAATATTTTTATTAAATTGAATTGTTACAAGAGATATTTTCGGTTATAAAGTAGATGATGGAGAAAATGGAGGGGTATCTTTTCTACTTCCTTAAGGTGTGTATTTAGCTGTGTTTGGGGTTTAAACTTTCAAACTCATTTACAACTTTACGAGTCCATTTCAAACCCTATTTAAAATATTATTTATCCTTAATTTACTCATCGAATGCAGCGCTTCATATGTTTGAACTTGCTACACAATTTCTAAACGTAATTCTCACAAATTGCAAATGGAAGTTACCAAGGAAGCATCTTAACTAGTAGTCCACTAAATTGATGGTAGAATCGAGAATGTACTTCATTCGTTATATAATTACTAATATATCACGTACACATCAACACATTACATATGCATAATTCTTTTCTCTGTGTAATAAAATTAGATGAGATTACAGAGAAGAATGTGAATATTTTATGATAAAATTCATTATTAGTTTTATTTTCTTAAGTGTAACACAAATTCACGTACGATTATTTTAAAATTCAAATTCTTAATAATAAAGATAACACAAATTCTTTATTTTTTTTTATTTCTATTTATACCCTAACATATTTGTAGGGTCTGATCACTATTTTCAGAATAGAAGTTGGTCCTCCAAACATACAAAATACACAGTATATCCCACTCTCCAGTATACCCCACTCTCCATCAAGTCCTTTTTTTAAAAAAAAATATAAACAAATAGTGAGACCACAAACATAATTGTTTTCGATATTTTTTTACCATTACTCAAACTCCCTAAATCTCTTAGTTAGTTAATGAGGAAAGAAGTGTTTGGGAAAAAAGCCATTCCATTCATGTTTTCCAAAATAAGTTGACAACAAATTCTTTGTATATAAAAAGCTTAGAACCCCACTACAAGTGACGGAACATGCTATAATCTAGCATCTTTTCGTAATCAAGATACCCACTATTTTTTTACGTATATGTTACTCTCAAAGGCAAGCTCCTCGAAGTTTCTTGTAAGATTAAATAGTGAGAGTCTAATTAAGATAATCTATGAAAACTTACTTCTTTTTTTTCTCTAATTGTTGGAATAAACTTTAAAGACTCATAAATCATATCCAGTTAGTATTTATTTCATTGTTTATACATAAGATCGGTATACTCCAAAAATAAAAATTTCCTATGGTAGTTTAGTGCAAAATTTATTCTTTCCTTAAAGTGATATATTTATGTAAAATATTATTATTACCCTTCTACCTTAACCAATCATAATTCAATTTCTATAGCAAAGAAGTCACAACAATTATCACTACCATAATTATATCTTCGCTGCTCAATTTCAAACAGAGATTGCAATTTCGTCATCTGCTATTAACGATTTTTACTTTCAAATTTCATGTTACTGTGTATATCAAATGTTATTGGTTTCATATTACTATTTCTAAATTTACTATCCTCATGTTACTATTTTCATGTTACTATTTTTCATGCTATTATTTCTATCTAATGTTCATATAAAAAAAATAAAAATAAATCTATTTGACCTTTGACAAATTCAAACATATAACATACATATCAATATTAAGATAGAAATAACAATTATAGTATTGTTTGTATAAACATTAGATATAAATAATGTAATAGTAACATTTACAATGAAATTAATAATAATAACATCAATTCTTAATGTTACTCTTTCTTCCTCAATGTTACTTGGTTCATTGTTATTGTTTTCTCACAAGATGTTACTATTTTGTTAATTGTTACTATTTCGTCACCAAATATTACTATTCACATAGTAAAATACAAAAATTTGAACTTGGAAAATATATATATATATATATATATATATATATATATGCGTGCAAATAAATGATATTGTTAATGGAGGGAAAAGAGGTGAAAGATAGAGACATAAAGGTCCAACAAAGACATATAGTTTGACGACGACGAGAGAGTCCAACGAAGATGGGCGAGTTCAACAAATGATGTTGGAAGTTCAGATCTAAGATATACAAGTTCAAATTTTAAAAATTTATATTTAGATCTAAAATATTTCTTTCAAATCAGTGTTGTTAGTAACGAAGGTGGTAAATGGTGCCGATGGTTGTGGCAATGTACGGTGATGCACGATGACAATAGTGATGGATGGTGACAACGGTGATGGTGGAGAGCAGTGTTAATAGTAAGTGAAGGTAAAGATGGTGATTGGTAGAAAAAGAGAGTGAAGATGTGTTAGAGATAAATGATGAAGATGATTTTGTAATAAATTGTGCAACTGTAAATACTTGAGGTATTTTATAAACATTAAGATCAGCACAAGTTTTGCACCCACTAATGATACACTTATTCATCAGTGGATGATTAATAACTTCACAAGGCAAGTCAGAAAACAGAAACATTCAAAGGACTTGACAAAGTGAAGAAGAATGTCTGATGCTACTTGTAAACAGTCAAAGTATTCCGCACATCAGAAATTCTAATCAAAGTTACGTTGATTAAGTTCCATCAGGGGGAACTCCTCAGGGTATGACGAAGGCAGACCAACCTATCAGGAAAACACTTCAGGACATGCCATTGTCAGACAAACCAATCAGGGTAACCCGTCAGGGGAAATGACCAACATGACATCAGTGGAAGCCATCAGTGTATACCGTCAGTCATAACCATCAAGATCAAGAAGCACTGAGTAAAAACCAAGTGAAGGTTGAACCCCTGATCCAGTCAATAAGCATCAGGGGATCCAGAAGCATTGATCAAAGTCCGTCAGGGCTGGCAGTCAGTGGATCGTTGTGACAGCATGCACCCGTCATCAGTTCTTACACAGAAATCAACGTAACGTGTTACAAAAGCAAGAAATATTAACTTGAAAGATATTTCTTGAAGTTTGTTTATGATCCAATGAGAACTCTCACACATTGAATGCACACAGATCAGGGGAAGAAAAGTAGCAACAAAGCATGTAGCAGTTTGACACATAAAGTTTCGATGTGACATACTTGCAGCTAAGTTGAGAAGAGCAGCACGTCTCAAGCACGTGATTTCATCCCACTGATTTATCATATAAGCAATGGAGCTCTCATTACAAAAATAGAGATTGAATCTATCCAACAGATAAAACAAACGCTGAAGCACACAAACACTAGAGATAAGCTTTGTAATAGATCTTGAGAGAGATATTTCAAAGAAAATTAGAAGCTAGTGAGTGTGAGAAGCTGTGAACTTTATTCACAGAATTTGTAACTGTAAATCACATTTGTGATTATACAGATTTCCAGAAAAACCCCAAGTTTTAATATAACTATTTTAACTTGAATCTGTGTGTTCATTTCTTATAGTTTTTCTGCTTGTTACAACTGTTTTCCAGTAAGCACTTCTAAGTTTAAAAGAGCGAAAAGTTTCAGGTGTTTGTATTCATCCCCCCCCCCCCCCCTTCTACAAACACTTGTGCATATATTGCACTAACAATTGGTATCAGAGCCTCTTAGCAGATTTCACTTGCTAAACACGATCATTATCTATGGCCAATAAAGCTGAAAATAGTAAAGTCCCCATGTTGGAAAGGGGCAAATACTTATTCTGGAGACAAAGAATGATAGTTCATTTTAGAGCTATTGATGATGAATACTTGCAGATTCTAGAAGAAGGACCTCATGTTCCTAAGAAGCTCATTCCTATAGAAGTTGTTAATGGAGTCAGTATTCCTGAAAAGCTTGTCCCAAAGACAACTGATGAAATGACGATAGAGGAAAAAGAAAAGGTGAAAAAGGATCTTAAGGTTACTGGAATCCTGTATAATGGTTTAGATGATGATATGCTGAATAGTATCATGAATCTTACCACGTCTAAATCTATATGGGATACCATACAAATCCTTTGTGATGGTACTGAGGAAGTGAGGGAAAATAAACCGCAGTTGTTGACACAACAGTATGAGTGGTTCACAATGAAAAATGGTGAAACACTTACTGAAATGTTTGACCGATTCAACAGGTTGGTAAATGACCTGAGATTATATGGGAAGACATATGCTAACAAGGATGTGAACAGAAAGTTCATGAGAGCCCTTCCCATATCATGAGATCCTAAGACCACAGCCATCAAGGAATCCAATGACATGAATCTTCTAGACTTGGATAGGCTTTATGGCACCCTAAAGACATATGAACTTGAGGTTCAACAAAGATCTGAAATGTCAGGAGATGCTAGAAAGCTTTAATCTGTAGCCCTAATGGCTGCCACGAAGGACAAACAAGAAGCAAGGCCAAGTGTCTTGATGAAGCAGCAACTAGAAGATGCTGACATAAAAAGGGACAAAGAAGCTGACTTCAAGGAGGAAGAATATACTCCAGAAGAGTTAGAGGAGCTGGATGAAACCATGGCCTTTCTTGCAAAAAGGTTTTCCAAGCTGAAATTCCAAAAGCCTTCGGGATCTAAAAGATTTTCAGCAAGGAAACCCAGTAGCACTAAAAACTTTATTGACAAATCAAGAATAAAGTGCTACAAATGTAATGAGATGGGTCACTTTGCAAATGAGTGCTGCAAGGCCACAAAAGATGGTGAATCCAGAGACAAAGAAGCTGTTGTGGATTACAAGAAGAAATACTTTGACCTTCTTAATGCAAACAAGAAGGGAAAAGCATATATAGCAGAGGGAAAAGACTGGGCTGACTCTGATGAGGAAGAAAATGAAGAGTATGTCAACCTAGCCCTTATGGCCTCATCCACTGACAGTAGCAGCTCACAGGTAAGCCTCGAAATTTTCTCTAACATGTCTAAAACTGATTGTGTTAAAACTGTTAAGGAAATGGCCTGTGAGATAAAGGATCTCTATGACACCTTGAGGAGTGTTGTAGCTGAAACTGAGAGAGTGCAGAAAATAAATGAACAGTTATCTGCTAGGAACATTCTTTTAGAATCAGAAAATTCCAGACTTGAGAGTCTTGAAAAAAAACTCTCAAGGACTAAAAATCTTCTCCACTGTGCTATCAAAAGAGAGGAATGGACCTCAAATCTTCTTAGTCAAGAAAGGGAAGTCATTAAGAGATGGAATGAGTCAAGCAGGAAACTGGAGGATTGTTTGAAAATTCAGAAATCTGATCCAAAATCTGGTTTGGGCTATGAAGAGACTCAAGTGCAACAACCTCTCATTGAGGTTGAGATGGCAGCTAGCTTTGGAAAAAGGCCATCTCAAACTATCAAGTTTGTTAAGGCAGCAGCAAAGCTAGAATCTGGGAATGTCTTCCCAGTGAATGAAGCTTCCACTAGTGGTGGGAGAGGCAAGAAAATTATCCTTGCCAAAACACTCAACCCTCCAGTTATGAAAGAACTAGACTGTGCATCAGTGGATACACAGTCGTCAGGGGGAAAGAATGCATCAGGTCGTTGTAGCCCGTCAAGGGAAAAAGGCCTGTCAGGGGAAAGCAGGAAGAATAGAAATGGTAAGCTAGGTGTTAATAAAACTAGTAATTATTCTTCTATTCATGAAGCCCCCTAGAAAAGTGTGTTGGAATTGTGGTAACTATAAACATTTATCTTTTCAATGCAAAGTAAAAACCACAAATTTTGGCTGGCACAATTTTATATGCTAATGATTTACCAACTGTTAAAGCCTGCTCCTCCAAGAAAAAAGGCAAGATAACTGTTGAGAGATCAAAAGCATATATTGAAGCTCCTAAAAAGGAGAAAGTTTTAAATTTGCCAAAACCAAAAGTCACTGATAAAGAAAAGGCTGTATTACCTATTACTGTGACTAAACCTATAGGACCCAAAACAAATTGGGTACCAAAAACTATTTAAATGTTTTCTTGTGTGCAGGGAAAGGTTAAAAGCAGTCAAATCTGGTTTCTAGATAGTGGCTGCTCAAGGCACATGACAGGAAACAAAGCCTTGCTCACAGAATTTCAAGAAAAGGCTGATCCAGTAATTTCATTTGGTGATAACAGCAAAGGACTAACTCTTGGTTATGGCAAAGCAGCAAGTGGGAATGTCTCATTTGAAAATGTAGCACTGGTTGATGGGCTTAAGCACAATTTGCTAAGCATAAGTCAACTAAGTGACAAAGGATTCATCACTTCCTTCAAAGGAGATCAATGCCTAATCTCAAATGAAAGTGATGGGAAACTGGTCTTGTCAGGGATAAGGAAAGGAGATCTCTATGTTGCTGATTTTAATTCATTAAGTGAAGAATCATGTTTCTATAACAAGGCAACTCCTGATGAAAGCAGACTATGGCACAAGAAGCTCTCTCACCTGAACTTTAAGTCAATTAATGATCTAGTGAAGAGAGAGTTGGTAACTGGACTACCCCAAATAGAGTTTATCCAAGAAGGATTATGTTCAGTTTGTCAACAAGGGAAGCAAAGGAAATCATCCTTTGTCAGCAAGGAAGCCACTATGATCAAAGATCCAATTCAATTGTTACATATGGATCTATTTGGCCCTGTCAACATAATGTCAATGTCAAAGAAAAGATTTGCAATGGTCATTGTGGATGACTTCACCAGATACATTTGGGTAAAGTTTCAGCATGCTAAATCAGAAGTATCTTAACAAATTATTGACCATATCAAGAAGGTGGAAACAGAATCAGGGTCAGTGGTTAGAATGTTGAGAACTGATAATGGAACTGAATTCAAGAATGCAGTTATTGAGGGATTTTGTGTGGAGAAAGGCATAAATCATACATTTTCTACTCCAAGGACTCCTCAACAGAATGGTGTAGTGGAAAGGAAAAATAGAACCCTGATAGAAGCTGCTAGGTCAATGCTAGCAGAGGCAAAGATTCCCACCTATTTTTGGGCTGAAGCAATTTCCACTGCATGCTTTACTCAGAATAGATCACTAGTCAACAAGGCTCACAACAAAACACCATATGAGCTAATGACAGGGAGAAAGCCAAGTATTAAGTTCCTCCATGTTTTTGGATGCAAATGTTTTGTTCTGAGGAATTTTGGTGAGAACTTGGGAAAATTTGATCCAAAAGCTGATGAAGCAATTTTCCTAGGTTATTCTCTGTCATCCAAGGCCTTCAGAGTTTACAACAAAAGACTTCAAGTGGTAATGGAGTCTATAAATGTAGCTTTTGATGATCAAGGAATTTCTGGGCTTGAAGACCCTGGTTTTCATGAAGAACTCAGGTTTGAAAATGAAGATGATATTGATTATCAAGAGAATGAAGCCGATGAGTGCAGACAAATGGAGAATTTATCCATTCCTGATGTCAATCCAAACAATTTAGAATTCCCTTCAGCAGATAGAGTTAATTTCCTGGACAACAGATCAGGGGATACTTCATCAGGGGATCATTCATCAGGACATGCACCATCAGGGGATAACTTGAACCTTGAATTTTCCACAAATTCAGGGGGAGAGTTTTCAGAAGCTGGTAGCACAGGCTTAGGGGGAGGAGATGATAGTCAAGCAAGCTCATCAAGACACATCTCCAATCCCAAATGGGCCAGAAGTCACACAACAAATCTGATTATTGGTGACCCAAGCAAAAGAGTGCAGACCAGGAAAGCTACATCTAATGAATGCCTATATGCTTGTTTTCTTTCTCAAATTGAACCAAAGAAGTTTGAAGAAGCTATTCAAGATGCAGACTGGATCTTGGCAATGCAGGAAGAGCTAAATCAATTTGAAAGGAATCAAGTATGGAAGCTTGTACCTAAGCCCAAAGATAGGATCATAATAGGTACTAAGTGGGTATTCAGAAATAAGATGGATGAAGCTGGCATTGTTGTAAGAAACAAAGCAAGACTGGTTGCAAAAGGATATCTTCAAGAAGAAGGGATTGATTTTGATGAGATCTATGCACCATTAGCCAGACTTGAGGCTATAAGAATTTTCTTAGCCTATACAGCACATTCAAATTTTAAAGTATATCAAATGGATGTGAAAAGTGCTTTTCTAAATGGGAAATTGGAACATGAGGTGTATGTCCAACAACCTCCAGGATTTCAATGCGCAAAATTTCCAAATCATGTCTACAAACTGGAAATGGCACTTTATGGACTGAAGCAAGCACCTAGAGCTTGGTATGATATACTGTCAAAGTTTCTGGTGGAAAACAAATTTTCAAGAGGTATCATTGACAAAACCTTGTTCTTCAGGCAACACCAAGGTCATCTGATTTTGGTTCAAATCTATGTTGATATTATTTTTGGATCCACCGACACAAGACTGTGTGAAAAGTTCTCCAAACTCATGCAAAGCAAATATGAAATGAGCTTGATGGGTGAATTATCTTACTTCTTGGGATTACAAGTTAACAAGACTCTGATGGAATCTACATTCATCAGACAAAATATGCCAAACAACTTCTCAAGAAATTTGATATGGAGGATTCAAAAGTAGCAAAGACACCTATGGCCACTGCAACCAGGATTGACCCTGATAAGAATGGAAAGAAAGTTGATTTGAAGACTTACAGGGGAATGATTGGATCATTGCTATATCTGACAGCAAGCAGGCCAGACATAATGTTTGCAACATGTTTTTGTGCAAGATATCAAGCTGACCCAAAGGAATCTCATCTCATTGCAGTGAAAAGGATCTTAAGATATATCAAGGGCACTACAGAGTTGGGACTTTGGTATCCACAGGAGTCTAGGTTTGAATTGCTAGGATATTCTGATGCTGACTTTGGAGGATGCAGGATTGACAGGAAGAGTACAACAGAAAGCTGTCAGTTTCTGGGAGGAAGGCTTGTATCTTGGTTCAGCAAAAAGCAACATTCTATTTCTACATCTACTGCTGAAGCTGAATACATTGCAGCTGGAAGTTGTTGTGCACAAATCCTATGGATGAAAAATCAGCTAATGGATTATGGTTGAACTACTCCAAGATTTCAATAAGGTGTGATAACACTAGTGCCATTGCCATTGCTGAAAATCCAGTATAACATTCCAGAACTAAGCATATAGAAATCAGATATCATTTTATCAGGGAAGATGTTATGAATGGGAATATTGAATTACAGTTTGTACCTTCAAATCAGCAGCTGGCAGACATATTCACCAAACCTCTTGATGAAGCCACATTTTCAAATCTTGTGGGAGAGCTGGGAATGGTGAATTATGCGTCAGGGTCAGAGTCAAACTCATAAGATTTGGTATTTCTAACTCATTTCATAAGTTTTTGATGAAATCAATTGATATGTGGTTATATATGTTCAAATTGTAAATAAGTATATACTTGTATGTTCTGCATTTTGTTTTGGACTGATGCATCAGGGTCAGGGCTTCCTTAAGGACGCATCAGGGTCAGGGTACCCGGCTCGCTCGTCAAGGTCAGGATGTCCGGCTCGCTCGTCAGGGTCAGGATGTCCGAATCGCTCGTCAGGGTCAGGGTGTCCGATAGGGTCAAGGTATCTGACCTGTGTGTCAGGGTCAGAGTGTCCGTCTTGTGCATCAGGGTCAGGGTGTATACTTACAGTAAATTATAAGGGTAAAGTTTTAAATTTTTTTTACTGCATCGGGATTCTAGGTCAGTTAAGTGATGACAACTCATCATTAAGTTCTTCTCTCACTGATGACGTGTCATCACAGAAACTGAACTGACTCCCTGATAGCGTGTTTTTAGGAGAAGTTTTCAAACGTCTTTAGGCGGGTATTAATACTCTATTTCTCCTACTTTTTGAAACCCCCCCAAAACGTTTAATCTAAAACTGATATTTGCTAGAGTTCTTTTTCTCTCGTCTTTACAGAAACCCTAAAACTTCAAATCTTCAAAGCATCCATGGCACGTCAATAAATTCAGAGGAACTTGACATTCCCATCCACAAACTTTGTGGGCTTCTCTGGCATTGATGAGGTAAGTGATTGCTTTAAACCGATAATGAACTATCTGCTCAACTCTGAGTATAGTAAAGCCATCTTTACCGATGAAGAAATGTCGGGGGAGGTACTGTCACAATTTTGGACCAGTGCTAAGTTCATGTACTCCACCACCAAGCCTGATATGGTCAAGGGTATCTCATTCAAAGTTTCGTCTGAGAAAGGGAAAATAACTCCTTTCAGACTTAACTCTGTTTTGGGACTACCTACTCAAGACCTGGTGGATGTACCCAGTGATGCAGACCTGCTGGATTTCTTGAGGGAACTGGGCTATAACGCTGCTTCCAACGCAGTGTTAAAGTTCAAGGATCTCAAGAGGGTGAACGCGAAGAGGGAGATTTCTTATCTCTTTGACACTATCACCAAAGTGTTCTCAGGTAAGTGTTCTAACTTTGAGGTAATTACCTCTTTAACGTTAAAAATAGCATACGCAATAATTAAAAATGTAAATATAAATATAAGTAAAATAATTTGATGATCTTGTAAATAAATTAGGTAATTTTAATAATAGGAAATCTGAAATATATTATGCTAGATTTTTGTACATGATTATTAAAGATCAAATTACTAATCTTTCTTTTGAGAATGATATACATGTACAGACATACAAGCAAACAAAGAAACTGTTTGCAGAAATACTAAAGAAATCGTAATACAACTGAATCATTTGCTCTCCCAGCGCATATGATACAGGTAGTAAATTCTACACCTTCTCAAACTGTACATTCTTCACCTTCATCTACTATGGCAGAGAAATCAACCACCTCTCTGCCTACCCAAGTAGAACAACCAATTTCTTTACAACCACTCTTGACAGCCCAACCCACAGTCTCCCAAAAGACTGTTGGGATTAAAAGAAAACCCAGTGAAGTTACCACAACAACTGAGGAGGAGAAAGGAGAGAGAGTGATTGGCTATAAGAGGAGATTGAAGAAGAAGACGGGAGGCACAAGTGTTACCCAACAACCTGACCAGGGCATATCCTCTCAACATGATATAGCCTTTGATAAGGAATTAAACATATTTCTAACTAGTTCCTCTCAAAAGGGATTAGTTATTGAAAATAGTCCTCAACCAAGGACACAATTGAGTGAGGCACATACACTGACCATAGACACTGATGAACTTACCATCAGGGTCTCTGAGAGCCACTTGCAGATATCTGACACAGTGAGTGCACACACCACTCAAGATGTTGTAGCTCAGAAGCTTCTCAATAAGATCAACATGAGTCATAAGCATTCTTCTACAACATCTTTTGATGAATCACCTCCTCGTTCAGTGATTCAGCCAACACTCCCATCTACACCACTTTGTTCTTTCTCTGTTCCTCAAATTTCTTCAGATATAATGACACAAACATTAAGTGCCATACAATCAGATTCTCCACATTCTCAATTCGTGGAGGAGCCAACACTCTCTGACACAGTGTTTGATAGTCACTACTCTCACATGGTTGACTCATTTTTACTTGATACAAACACTAGTGATCAAGCAGGGGACATAAACTCCACCGTACATACTACAGTTATAACTCTTTATGTACCCCCAATTGTATATACTTCCTTTATAAAAACATATATTTCTCCAATTATACATACTCACTTTACTTCTTCTCCTTCTCCTATCACAACTGTCGAACCAGAATCTGTATATACATTACTTGAACTGGTCACAGTTGATGATTTCCAAGCCCATAGGAGCCCCTCTAGGACAATTTTGAGTGAGACTGAGAAAATACTTAGTGCAGAGAGGCAAAGTGAAACCCTTGAGAGGACTTTGGCAAAAGGAGAGCAAGAGAGTATTGCCTTAGTAGGCAAAGAAAAAGGAAAGAATATGAGTGATGCCTTAGATCGCAAAGAAAAAGGAGAGGATGAGAGAGATAAGGATGAGATCTTTGTAAATAAAGAACAGAGAGAAAACACAGATACTGTAAATATTACTTCTTCCTCTGCAAGTGATGAAGATGACGCCCCACAAGATGATTTTTCCCAGTTCATTGGAGTTGATTTATACTTTCGACAGAACCAAATGTCTGATACTGTACAGTTATTGAAGTAAGAGTTAGCTAGGACTACTGATTCAATCTTGATCAAAGTGTTAAAGTCACAGATCATGATTGGTCAGTCAATAGATATAGAAAATCAAAAATTGTATACACATTTTTCTGCAAAGTTACAAAATGTACAGCAAGTTGTCGACTCTTTGGTCACCAACCAGACTCTACTCCGGATGAAGAAACAAGTTGACAATGTTGACCACAAGCTTGCTGATCTTTCTACTCAGATGGACAGCATGGAAACTCTGCAAAAATCCATGGCTAACACCATGAAACAACTTCTTCAAGTCACATCCCGACTCTCAACTCCCACTGATGATGCTATCAAAAAGGGGGAGAATTCAACCAAGCAGTCGTCAGGGGATGTTGCTGAGAAAACAAGTCAACCATCAGGGGATGTGACTACTTATGTTCCTGCTCCAAAACCCAAGGACAAAGGCAAAGGCATCCTGATTGAGGAACCTAAGAAGATATCCAACACTTAATTAGGGCCTAAGCTACTTGGAGACGCCATGAAGACAGCCCACTTTCCAACACCTGTTGAAGTTATAATTGATGGGAAAATGGAGCTGGTCTACCCTCAAGATAAAAAGCTAGTAGAAGCTGATGCAATCTTTGCACAACAACTTTAAGAAGAAGAGGAGAGGGAAATGGCAAAGGAACAGGAGGAAGAAATGAAGAAGAAGAAGAATGTCAGGCCTAGGATCTCCAGGAAACCTCAGCCAAGAAGATTACAGAACCCTAAAAGTGCATCAGGGGATAAAAAACAAGATAAAACTGAAGACCCTGATGTCACTACAAAGAAGTCACATGAAGCCAAGGACAAAGCACCTTCTCCTAATACCAAAGAATATGGTCCACCCACTCTAGTTGAATTTCTCAGAGAAGAAAGGCGTAAAAACCTGACATTTATGTTCTCAATAAAAAGCATAGATGTCAGGTTCAACAATAGAAGGGATCAACTAATAACAGTTCAACTGAAGAGTGGGTCAGAATTCAATGTAGCAATGGACTGGTTTAGGAGAATGGATGCTGAGCAATTAGGACTGGTTCTAAACCTGATTCCAAGATCCTCACAGGCTAATAAAGACTTAAGGGGGATAATCGACAGGCTGAGGAGAGCCATCAACAATGAAAGGAGCCTGCCCACAGCATTGGAAAGTCCTCTGAAATTATTCTATAAATCCACTGATGGGCAGGAGAAAAGTATAAGGATCAAAGAAGTTGATGGCCTAAACCTGGAGGAAGCTATGCATGTTCTGAATCATATTACAAATCATAAGAACGAACATGTCATCAAATTCAGAGTTCTGCTGATTCAAAGAGTACTGAAAGAGATCGAAGAAACCAGAGCTGATGATGGGAACACTGCAGTAAGGGATGTGCCACCAGTAAAGGGATTCAAAGTCTATCCTAAAATGTTCACCAGCCCCATGGGAGTTCAATTCAAAAACAAAAAGGGGGAGATCATTACCTTTTACTGGTCACAACTTGCTGCAGCCAACATTCAAGAAATCAAGACAGTCCTTGAAGCTTTGGAAACAAGCAACAATGTCAACATAGTCAATTTCAGAAAGCTTCTTCAGAGGGAACTAGAGCAGCTGGAGACAGGAGCAGAAGACAACAGACTCAGAATTCCTGATCAAAACCCAGAACAAAGAAGACAAGGCCTTGGAAGTGACTCTCAACCTATTGAATCAAGTCATCCATTGCCCTTTGTCTCAGCAAAAAGAAAAAGGGATCCTGATGTCTAAATACAACATTCTTTTTGTAATAGATGTAGGTTATACTTGTACAGAAATTCTTTTGTTAATTCATTCAAAATTCTTTCATGTATTTAGTATTGGTTTTGACATCATCATCAGTGCATCTAAGGATTTATGGTTATCAAATTGATAAACATAAATAGGGGGAGATTGTTAGAGATAAATGATGATGATGATTTTGTAATAAATTGTGCAACTGTAAATACTTGAGGTATTTTATAAACCTTAAGATCAGCACAAGTTTTGCACCCACTAATGATACACTTATTCATCAGTGGATGATTAATAACTTCACAAGGCAAGTCAGAAAACAGAAACATTCAAAGGACTTGACAAAGTGAAGAAGAATGTCTGATGCTACTTGTAAACAGTCAAAGTATTCCGCACATCAGAAATTCTAATTAAAGTTACGTTGATTAAGTTCCATCAGGGGGAACCCATCAAGGGAACCCATCAGGGGGAACCCATCAGGGGGAACGTATAATAAAGGCAGACCAACCTGTCAGGAAAACACTTCAGGACATGTCATTGTCAGGCAAACCAATCAGGGTAACCCGTTAGGGAAAATGACCAACATGACATCAGTGGAAGCCATCAGTGTATGCCGTCAGTCATAACCATCAAGATCAAGAAGCACTGAGTAAAAACCAAGTGAAGGTTGAAGCCCTGATCCAGTCAATAAGCATCAGGGGATCCAAAAGCACTGATCAAAGTCCGTCAGGGCTGGCAGTCAGTGGATCGTTGTGACAGCATGCACCCGTCATCAGTTCTTACACGGAAATCAACGTAACGTGTTACAAAAGTAAGAAATATCAACTTGAAAGATATTTCTTGAAGTTTGTTTATGATCCAATGAGAACTCTCACGCATTAAATGCACACAGATCAGGGGAAGAAAAGTAACAACAAAGCATGCAGCAGTCTGACACATAAAGTTTCGATGTGACATACTTGCGGCTAAGTTGAGAAGAGCAGTACGTCTCAAGCACGTGATTTCATTCCACTGATTTATCATATAAGCAACGGATCTCTCATTACAAAAATAGAGATTGAATCTATCCAACAGATAAAACAAACGCTGAAGCACACAAACACTAGAGATAAGCTTTGTAATAGATCTTGAGAGAGATATTTCAAAGAAAATTAGAAGATAGTGAGTGTGAGAAGCTGTGAACTTTATTCACAGAATTTGTAACTGTAAATCACATTTGTGATTATACAGATTTCCAGAAAAACCCAAAATTTTAATATAACTGTTTTAACTTGAATCTGTGTGTTCATTTCTTATAGTTTTTCTGCTTGTTACAACTGTTTTCCAGTAAGCACTTCTAAGTTTAAAAGAGCGAAAAGTTTCAGGTGTTTGTATTCATCCCATCTTCTACAAAAACTTGTGCATATATTGCACTAACAAGATGATAAACAAATACCGATAAAGAGAAAAAAAATGTAAATTTTTTTTATGAAAAAAATATCATTTATAGAAAAAATCGACTTTTTAGTTGTACTTTTGTGAAATTTTAGACTTCAATATATACAGACTTGGAATTATCTCATAAATATTCACCTACATTATTAAATTACTTATTATGCATGATGGCATGGTTTATAAATTTATGAAGCATTTATTAGCTTAGATATCATTACTCAAAATTTAATTTATACTTTTAGTTTATACAAATCAATGTGAATTAGCATACTCGTGCACATCATTATTCGACATCAAATTCATATCTATAACTTTATAATAATGCATAATCTTTTTTTAAGTTAATTTTAGATATAAAAGGATGCCTAAAAAATCCTATAAAAATCTTCGAAATATTTTAAATTGAAAAACACTACTGCTGCAGTTTACACGGGACAAACTGCTATTTACTCAACATACGTGGAAAATGGTCATTTTCCATAGGAAGTTCCGTATCAAGTGCGAACGTGTATTATAGATAAATGACTCCGGTTACTCCGGTTACTCCGCATCCGTAATATGTATACGCTCATCACAAAGAAAAAGATTATAAAATTCATTCGCAATAAAAAAAAAGGAAAATTTTATTCAGAAAAGGAGAAGGTCGGGGAAGGCGATTGAATCGCTCCTTGGTGTCCTATAACAAGAGAGCGCACTCGTCTCCATTTTTTTTCAATTCTCTCACTCTAAAGTTTCTAGAGAGAGAAAATTCTAGAGATAGAGAGAGAGGAGGAATGCCCTGCCGCTGACGTTTTAACTTGTCGCCACAGTCTCAGTCTCAATCTCAATCTCGTCTAATATATCTATCAGCATTTCTGGTAATTCAAACACTACCGCTTGATTTTTCATATTTTACTTAGCTTATTCATATCTCTGTATATATATTGTTTATATGTTATTAGTGTTTTTGAGGTTATTTATTCGGATTTAGTTGGCTTCGTTTTGATATTTGAGTGATTTCGATTGAGTGTTTAGGTTTGTGAATTGTGATTAATTAGATCAGGAGATTTATGTGTTGATATTTTTGAATTTTAGGTAAAATCGCCGGAATTTGTATGTATTGAAAGGATTGTTGTCCTAATTGCTTGATTGAGAAGTTATGGGCAAAGGAGCGCAGAATTATGGGAGGAGTGAGAATTCAAAGACCGATGCAAAGTTGAATGGAGTTGTATTTGCTGCGTGGGCGAAAGATGCTCGGGAATGTGAGGAGGAGTTGAAGGTGAGTAGAGAGTATGGATTATCGGTAGAGGAGGTTGAAAAGCGGAGAGAGATCTGTGGATGGAATGAGTTGGAAAAGCACGAAGGGCAGTCAATACTTAAGTTGATTTTAGATCAGTTTAATGATACTTTAGTTAGGATTTTACTTGCTGCTGCCGTGATTTCCTTTGTTTTAGCATGGTGTGATGGGAATGAAGGTGGTGAGATGGAGATCACTGCATTTGTTGAACCCCTGGTCATTTTTCTGATTTTGATTGTGAATGCCTGTGTTGGGGTTTGGCAAGAGAATAATGCTGAAAAAGCTTTAGAGGCTCTTAAAGAAATTCAATCGGAGCAGGCAACTGTGATTCGTGATGGGAAAAAAAACTCTAGCTTGCCTGCAAAAGAACTTGTTCCTGGTGATATTGTTGAGCTCAGGGTTGGAGATAAAGTTCCTGCAGATATGAGAGTTCTGAATTTGATTAGCTCGACTCTTCGGGTTGAGCAAGGTTCATTAACCGGAGAGAGTGAGGCTGTCAGCAAGACTGTGAAGCCTGTTGCAGAAGATTCTGATATTCAAGGGAAGAAATGCATGGTCTTTGCTGGAACAACTGTTGTAAATGGGAGCTGCATTAGTTTGGTTACTCAAACTGGTATGAATACGGAGATAGGGAAGGTGCATTCCCAAATTCAAGAAGCATCACAGAGTGAGGAAGATACACCTCTGAAGAAGAAACTGAACGAGTTTGGGGAGGTTCTTACCCTGTTAATTGGTTTGATTTGTGCATTGGTTTGGCTAATTAATGTGAAATATTTTTTATCTTGGGAGTATGTTAATGGTTGGCCCACAAATTTCAAGTTCTCATTCGAAAAGTGCACATACTACTTCGAAATTGCAGTGGCACTAGCGGTGGCTGCCATTCCAGAAGGTTTACCTGCAGTTATTACCACATGTTTGGCCCTTGGTACGCGTAAGATGGCTCAGAAGAATGCGCTTGTTCGTAAACTTCCTAGTGTTGAGACTCTTGGCTGTACAACTGTGATTTGTTCTGATAAAACAGGTACTTTGACTACTAATCAGATGGCAGTAGCTAAGCTAGTTGCTGTGGGTCCTAGGGTAAATGCTCTTCGATCATTCAATGTGGATGGCACCTCATATGATCCTTTTGATGGAAAGATACAAGACTGGCCACTTGGTCGAATGGATACCAACCTTCAAACAATTGCAAAGATTGCTGCTTTGTGCAATGATGCTGGTATTGAACAAAGTGGGAATCATTATGTTGCTAGTGGAATGCCTACTGAAGCAGCATTAAAGGTAATGTGATAAAAACATCTATATCCCACTTTTAAGTTTAATTTGTCGACGTGAAGGGTCTAATGTTGCCCTATTGGTTTTACTTTTCTAAAGAACATTTGAGTTGGTTTTATTCATATACATTATGGTATTGCTAGAATGTTGTTCATTTTATGGTTAATATTTTTTAAGATTTGTATTTCATTCATGGAAAAAGTTTAATGTTTCTCTTCTTCCTCTTATTCTTCCTTTTCTTTTTTGTGTGTCAAGTTTATTTCATTCTGGTGTTCTTTTATTTTGACATCAATGTCTTCTCGATGTTGTATCTGTAGAAACTGCTGCACATGATATACGTTACTAAATTACATATTGTATATTCTGCATTTCAGGTGCTTGTAGAGAAAATGGGACTTCCTGATGGACTGGGTTCAAGTTCACCCTCCACGGGTGATGCCCAACGTATGTCAATAGATAGTGTTTGTTAATCATATTCTCGGCAATTTTGTTAAAATGCTTGTAACACTTTTTGCAATTCTATGGATCAAGGTTGCTGTCAAACATGGAATAGAACCCAGCAACGTATTGCCACCCTTGAGTTTGATCGTGATCGGAAATCAATGGGGGTGATTGTAAGATCTAATTCTGGAAGAAATTCATTGCTTGTGAAGGTGACACCTCTTTCCTCCTGTTTGCAACATATGGATCTCTTTCTCCCTCTCTCTCTATGACTGTGTGCTGTCCGTGTATGAAAGTAGTACATTAAATACAGTTTTTGTTCTTGGTTTGTTATTCTTTTCCTTCTTTAATATTTGACATCATTTCCTATATGCAATGTTGCTTATGGTGGTTGTTGCATAACAACTTAAACTATTCAACATAATGAACGGTTAAGACAGATTACTTAGATAAGTGAGAACCAACTCATTTATCTTTGTGTAATTATCATTCCGTATACCACTATACCCTTGATCTTGAAAACAAATCCAAATAGTCTTATATGAATAATTAAATTCATGAATGTGTTGGGATTTCTCTTTTACTTGCAGAAATTAACTTATATTATGTTAACTTAAAACAGTTGTTTGACAGCAGTTACTCCGTAAGAAATAAATTTTGAATGGTAAAAAGCTATTCATTTCTTTTATTTTCCTTTGTTATTCATTTTAGTTGTAAAACTTATGTGGATTTGCTCAACTCCTATTTGATGTTTGTTTGTTAGCCTTGGTTTTAATTCTATAGGTACCAGCAATATTGGCTATATCTAGTCAAATATAGATCATATTGGACAGGTGCTGGGTACCCCAATATAATGAGGGACAAAATTAATTAAATTTAAAATAGAATAGTCTAGTCTCAGAAATTTTCGGGATCGTGAATCATTTTCACGATTGCTGAGTATTCTATTAAAGCAGGAATTGAGATGGATTGCGTGCTATACACTTGGTTTGTTTCTTTTGGTTCCTCATCTTTTTATTGCCTCGTGGCTGAAATTATAGCCTCTCTATATTTGGCAGGGTGCAGTTGAGAACTTGTTGGAAAGAAGCTCCTTTATTCAATTGATTGATGGTTCTATTGTAGAGCTTGACCAAAATTCCAGGAATGCTATCCTACAAAGCCTTAATGAAATGTCATCAAGTGCCTTGCGTGTTCTGGGTTTTGCATACAAGGAAGATCCACCAGAATTTGCAACATATACTGGTGATGAAGACCATCCAGCTCATGATCTTTTACTCAATCCAGCTAACTACTCATCTATTGAGAGTAAACTAGTCTTTGCTGGAATGACTGGGTTAAGGGTACATTACAATATTACTATTCAATTGTTTTTATATCCGTTGACTTAATCAACTTTAAACATATATAGACTGATATCCTTAATTTAATTCAACTCTCAAAAGGATCCACCTAGAAAGGAGGTTCGCCAAGCCATTGAGGACTGCAGAGCTGCTGGCATCCGGGTTATGGTTATAACTGGAGACAATAAGGACACTGCAGAAGCTATTTGTCGTGAAATTGGAGTTTTCGGACCAAATGAGGACATCAGTACCAAAAGTATAACAGGGAGAGTGTTTATGGACCGTCGTGACAAAAAAGTTCATTTAAGGCAGAGTGGAGGACTCCTTTTCTCTAGAGCAGAACCAAGGCATAAACAAGAGATAGTAAGGCTGCTCAAAGAAGATGGTGAAGTGGTTGCAATGACTGGAGATGGAGTAAATGATGCGCCTGCCTTGAAATTGGCTGACATTGGTATTGCAATGGGCATTGCTGGGACTGAGGTACATCTTAATATCACTCCTCTTCTTAGTTTCATCTATACCAATGTGAAAGGTTTTTGACTACGCAATTCGAAGCAACTTCATTTGTTATTAGAATTTTGCTTAACAGGAGAGCCCTTTTCTATCTTATGATGGTCAACAGGTTAAGCTTATTACTGCCCATTTTGCTTTGTTATGTTAATCATTGTCTTATGCTTTCTCTTTTAAGATCATTTTCATTATTTTAAATATATCCAAGGTGGTGGCATTTCACAAAGTTTATCATGATATACAGTTTTCCAAACTTTAGCATGGCAATTACTCCTTCCGTTTTGTAGAGTCCCTGTCACATCCAACTTCTTCGGTCAATTCGATGAAGTAATTTAGAAGTTTGTCTGCGTCATCTCTCTTAAAAAATTCACACATTTTCTTGTTTCAGGTTGCAAAGGAAGCTTCGGACATGGTTTTAGCAGATGACAATTTTAGCACCATTGTTGCTGCTGTTGGGGAAGGGAGGTCTATCTACAACAATATGAAGGCTTTCATCAGGTCCCTTTCCCTGCCTTTCTGCTTCTTGTAGCTGTTTGTCCAATTAACAATAGGGAAAAGGGATATTTTAAGTTATAGAAGTGTTTGTTCAATAATTGTAGTATTGTGATAAAAAAGGATTACTTCTATTAAGTATTAACTATTTTATTTTTTCATTTATATTTGTGACAGATACATGATTTCCTCAAACATTGGTGAGGTGGCCTCTATATTTTTCACAGCTGCTCTAGGTATACCGGAAGGACTTATTCCTGTTCAACTTCTCTGGGTCAATCTGGTCACTGATGGACCCCCGGCAACAGCTTTGGGATTTAATCCACCTGACAAATACATCATGAAGAATCCCCCTCGTAGAAGTGATGATTCTTTGATAAGTGCATGGATTTTATTTCGTTATCTGGTATTAAATTCTTAAATTTCTCTTTTCGTGAAGATGCCTTAACATTGCTATCTCTATACATTCCTGAGATTTCCTCTCTTTGCTGGTGTAGGTGATTGGACTCTATGTTGGAATAGCTACTGTCGGAGTTTTTATCATATGGTTCACGCAAGACTCTTTCTTAGGGATTGACCTAAGCAAAGATGGACACAGTCTTGTCACTTATTCCCAACTATCTAATTGGGGTCAGTGCAATTCCTGGGGAAATTTCTCAGCTTCACCTTTCACAGCTGGCTCCCAAGTATTCAATTTTGATGCCAATCCATGTGACTATTTCCAGACTGGAAAAATCAAAGCCATGACACTCTCCCTCTCTGTATTGGTGGCCATCGAGATGTTCAATTCCCTTAATGCACTTTCTGAGGATGTGAGCCTCTTGACAATGCCCCCTTGGGTTAACCCATATCTACTCTTGGCAATGTCTGTCTCATTTGGATTGCATTTCTTGATTCTTTATGTTCCTTTCCTTGCACGAGTATTTGGCATTGTACCACTAAGCTTGAATGAGTGGTTGTTGGTGGTAGCTGTTGCGTTTCCCGTGATTTTGATTGATGAGGTTCTCAAGTTCATGGGCAGGCGTACGATGATCGGGGTTCGTTCATCAATTTCAAGGAATTCACTGAAGGACAAGGAAGAGTAAGGGCTAGTGGAGAAAAAATGAGGAAAAAAGTAAAAGAAAAGAAAGAAGCTGGACTTCTGTTATTTACTTGTGGAAGTTTCAGAAAATCCAAATTGAGCTTATTACAGTTGTCCATATAATTGTTATGGCAAAATAGAAGGGCTGGATAGGACCTTGAAGATTTAATTGAACTGATTGTATTACTTGCATTACTACTAACAATATTTAGGACTTGCTAATGCATTGTTTAGCTTTTAATCCATTGTTGCGAATATTACATGGTAGATTGGTAGGCATATGGAAACAAATTGAGGTTATTTTATGTCTCGGTTTAGTATAATAGTTTTTGACTTGCTGATATCAGGTTACGAATAGAAAAATGTCCCGGTTCAGTTTAATCTTAAGAAAACAGGAATGTACTCCCTCACCTAGATTTTTATTTAAATTGACTATTGCTGTATTTTAAAATTGGACGTATATATCTGTATTTGTACAATTCTAGAAGTTAATGTTATTATGGTTTGCATATTATTTTGCATTGTATATAGATCAAGACTAGAAAAAGTCATGGTGCCAATTAATTAACGGAAAGAGTAATTTATATATGTGGTCCGGCTGTTAAATAGCAGCGTCGCAGCTGCCCGCAGGATGATGGGCATTTCTAGAGCATAAAAAATTTGACTTTGAGTCGGTGAACATTTCCGTATAACGTGTAGAACTGTGGTATAGGTTAGGAATGATAAATCTTGAAAAAATAAAAGATATAGTAGTATAACATATGGAGTACTTATTTTCACTAATAAGCAAAAAGAAAGTTTCAATGGGTTTTTTTTTTTTTAAACTTATACTTTATAAGTAATTTAATAAGTAGTTCCCAATATGCTCGTAGCTAAAAAAAAGTTTATCCCCTCACCATTCATTTACTTTAGAATGAATTTCATTTTGCACCCTGAAGTTTAGTGCAAAATTTTTGTATACATCGTGGACTTTAAAATGTTCTCATGTAATACATATAGTTTCATTGTAAATTTTTAATAACATTGTATCTAATTTTCATGCGTTGAAATGTGATGATTCAATAACTTATTTAAGTGGTTACTAATAAAAGTAAAAATTATTATTATTTTTTATTGAAAATGACAGACAAGTTAACTTATGATATTAATGTCAGGCATATCAACTTATGATATTAAAATGTATTATTTAAAAACTTTCATTACAATGCAAATAAATATTTTGATGTTATTTAGTAATATATTATTTTTTTATACTCATAATGAGCACACTAAAATTACTAAAAAAACCTATTAAAATTAATAATGATAAAATTTGAATAATACTTTGATGGTATTATTGAAAATAATATCATTAAGATAAAAATATTTTTTATTTAAATAACTTTAATGTCATTTTATGTTTTCTTATTTAGTTTTATATTTCCTTCGTCCTCCGAGTGATTTAAAGTATCTTAAACAAGTAAAACCATTCAAACACGTAAAATGAGGAGAAAAAAAAGTGAAACAAAAAATATAGAGAGAATAGAATATAAGAAAATATAAATGTAAAACTTTTATTTTCCATTTTTATCTTTATTTTTACTAGTAACCCATTGAACAAATTATTGAATCAACATATCTTTAGAAACTTATAATAAAATTATATGCATCGCATAAAAATATTTTAAAGTCTAATAAATATAAAAACATTGCACCAAACTTCAATGTGTAAAGTGAAATTCATTCTTCACTTTATAAGCAAATCGGAGATAAATCACTTTAACCAAATGTTATTACTCATCTCCTTCATCTTTTCAAAACATTATTTGTACATTTAAAATATCCTTCTAAATTTTACATATTACTTATACTGATAACCTTATATTAGCCAAACAGTTCATTCAACTTGTTTTTCAGCCTAAGAAACAAATTTATCTAACACTTTTACTTATAAATAAATTTAAAAATCACCCATTTTTTACTTATTAGCAAGTTAAAATTAAGTTGTTGTCAAACAAACTCCATATAATGCATGTTCAAGAACTACTTTCTTTTTAAACTTTTAAATTTTAAGTTAAAAACATAAAAGTAAAATATTTCAAAGCTATTATTTTTAACTTAAAAAGTAATTTTAAGTCGATTTACAAAAGCAAAATTATTTAACTTTAATCTAAAAAGTAAAAAACATTTTAAAGCTAAAGTTATAGCCATACTGGCAGACTTAAATAATTATAATTATGTAGACTACAATCTAACTACAAAAAAATTTTCTTTACAAATTGTAAAGCGTGCAGATTCCAAACCTGATAAAACCATCAATTTATAAACTATTATAAATAAATAAAAAACTTGCAATTTAAAATCATTGTATAATAAAACCCACTGAGATGGCATTCATCCACCCATATGAATACTCAAGAAAAACGAATCAAGATAATAGAACAGAAAGAAACAAATATTATCACAGAAACATATCATTTTATTTCACTTCAAAGCTTTTTTAACAGAATACCCAGCCCAAATAGCTAAGTTCAAACCCCCAAATCCGCCATTCTAATTCCCTAGCACCATTAGCGATACTGTATTATCTTCTTGTTAATTCACAGCAACATTTGTATCAATTAAAATCCTAACCACCAAAACCATAGAGAGTCCTTCCCTGCCTTTTGAGAGCATACACAACATCCATGGCTGTCACAGTCTTGCGACGAGCGTGCTCAGTGTAAGTAACTGCATCGCGAATTACATTTTCGAGAAAGATCTTCAGAACTCCGCGAGTCTCCTCGTAGATTAACCCACTGATACGCTTCACTCCTCCCCTACGAGCCAATCTCCTTATTGCAGGTTTCGTGATTCCCTGAATGTTGTCTCGCAGCACTTTACGATGTCGTTTTGCTCCTCCCTTTCCCAACCCCTTTCCTCCCTTTCCTCTTCCCGACATCTTCGAACAATATCAAGTAATTGCAGCTTCCTGTGAAATAATAACATAAAAAAAGATCAACAATTTTTAATTTTTTTTATAGAAGTTACAGAGATGAGCTGAAGAATTATATATTGAACGAAAACAGTAGATGGGTTCTACTGAAAATTGAATTAAAATTGATTAATCCACCTGAATTTTGAAAGTGATATCTGTATTTTTTACGATTTGGATGAGAATGGTGAGAAGGGGATCCGAGTTATGTTCTTATAGGGTGAAGAGACTTCGGAGTTGGGGGGTTTCGATCCGAGACAGTAGATGTTAAGAGGTTTTAGCCGTTGATTGGATGGATGAGGACGGTCATGATTAGATCTGTTGAATGATGCGGATAGGTGATGTGGCAGTTGTGTTATGAGAATGGAAATTTTAGAAAGTCAAATAGTTAAATGCAATCCCTCGTACTTATTTTTCGAATGCGCGCGGGAGAGGGAAAAGGCGAATAGCGGGTAATTTCGAGGGAGCGTGGAATCGATCAAATTTTGGCGAAACTTACCACCGGTTCCCCCACTTTTAGTTAGATTTTATGTTTTGATTTTGGAGGTTAAAATAATTATTTTTGAAATTAAAAGTTATAAGATCTATGACCGTTAAAAATTATTCTTTTCTTTCCAAAATTCATGAAGTTTGACATTTTCACATACTTTTAAATGAAACTTAATTGTAGATGTTAAATATTTTATTTTTTAAAAATAAAAATCAAGACACAATTGAATATACATACGCACACATATATGTTTCTTATTAAGATATAATTGATTACATGTTATGTATAATACTTAAATGTCTTATTAAGAAATAATTAATTATATATTTTTGATATATATGATGATATTTAATATAAAGAATGAAATTAAACTATTTGCGAATAGAATTGAACGAGTATTGATGCACTCAAAATTTTCTCATTTCACTTATTAAATTTTAAACTGAGCATCAAATTTGGTTAATTTTCGTATCAAATATGAATTGAGTTGATTAATTTTTAAATCAAGTTTGAATAAATCACAAATCATTTGGTATAATTTACAACCCTGATTTGATGACAAATTTCTTACTATTATAGAATAAAAGTGATAAATTAAGTTTATATATGATCATACGAGGGTGTAGTAGTAGAACCGATTTTTTGTTATTTTCCTTCTATTTTTTTAGATAAGGAGAACATGAAGATGATTTAATTTAAGGTTTTATGATTGTTAATATTTAAAGGTTAAGAGGGAATTAATGATGTTTGATTTTGTTTCAAAAAAATGATTTGACAACTCAGAGGTATTTTTGTCAAGTGAATCAAAAGGATACTAAATATTAACAGAAAAAAGGTCCCATAATTAAAAGAAAATATAAAGTTTGAAATTGACATTGTCTTAGCAATGTCCTTGATAAAAAGAGGGTTCATGAGCTGATGTTAATTACTAACATTCTATTAAATCTAACAGTTAAAATAAAAGTTTAAAATTTGATAATCAGAATTAAAATTTTGTTTTTTCCGAAAACTCAGCGTCACCACAATTGCAATTGAACCTTAATGCATCGAGTCATGGACAATAGGTTCATCTGGAGTATTGGGATAATACCAATTTAATTCAAGAACCCCCAAATTGTATCATAAAAAATTCAAATCAAACGAAATCTACTAATATTCTAATTATGGTTTTGATTTACCATAGCTTTTTCTTCTAAACGACAACTTTAAGCTAAAATGACTGTTTTGGTAATACTGTTATTCATTTTAGTTGTGGGTTTGAAAAGTTAATAAACTAATCATATAATAAAAAAGGATCGGACTACTATAACAAATCTAATTTAGTTACGTGGGTGATGGGTTGGGCATAAAGGGCAATCAGCAAAGAGAAGTCAGAAGAAGATAAGCTCTTCAATGGAGTTTTGAAGTTATCGTATCAAGATAAAGAAAATAAAAGGTCAAATTAAATTTGACCATCAGATCTTGAACTCTTATTTTAACTGTTCAGCCTGCTTAACCCATGGTTGTTCGTTTCTTATTTTTTAATTGAAAGTTACTACTTTTTTTTTTTTTTATGTTATTAACTTTTTTGCTTAAAATCAAAATATTAGAAGTTAAGTAATTTTTACTTTTTACTTTAAATTTTGATATTTGATTTTTAACTTTAAGTTATAATAAAAAAAGTAGGAAACCAACGAGAATACATGATCCAGAGGATTGGGGATTTAGGTAAATTAGAGAGAAGACCAAAAAAAAGGGAAAAGAAAAAAAGACTCATCTTGTTTATTCGTTCGGGAAGAGTAATAAACAGAATAAAAATCCAATTGCTTGAGAAGTATGATGATCGACCATTTTGCCGAATGAAGGAACTGCAACTGAAATTGTGCAATGTTACTAACGGATCTCTAGCTGATGAGTACAGGTGAGTTCGATCCTTAAACCTGTTTAGTATATAACCTGTTTGGAGGTATTCCTCCCTTCCACAAAAATAATAACTTTTAAATTTATTATTATTATTAATTTTACATTTTTAACTAATAATTAAATGTATAAATTATAATTTTTTTTAATAAAATTTGTTATAAATTTTTAAGTTATAAGGAGACTTATAAGTTTGTAATCGAAAATTTTCTAATTTATTACGAAATAACAAAAAATAAAATAAAATCAAATCAATTATAACTATTTTTTAAAATAATTTTTTTTCTCTAAACATGGGGAGGGAGGGAGTAATTCTTGATATTTCTTTTTTGCTAAATGAGTAATTGTTAATATTCAACTACTCTGTATATGTCACACCCCTACTAACCCTACTACAAACCCTATTTTATTGTTTACATTTTGTTTACATGTGAACATAGAAAACCTTCACACATTTCCATAAATTAACAGGGTCGCCATTCAGCAATTTGTTGTGCTGCTATATAATAATGGGGCCCTGCACTACATAATAGTCCACCTTTTCCTCAAATTAAATACTCTATCCATAATCCATTGTTTTTAAAAGGGAAATGTGTAAAGTAAATTTCAAAGTGGAAAAAAAATGAATTCGCCGTCTATTCAAAAAACAAAATTGCAATATTTTAAAAAGTTATATAGTATTTTTATGAAAGTTTATAATTAAAATTTGATTTGAATTTAATTAATTTCGATTTAAAAATGATTAACTTTATAAAAATATATTAACATTTTAACAAAATAAATTTTTTATAATACTAAAATATTATTAAACTATTGTCACGATTATAATTTTAGGATTTCACAATCTTATATAAATAAAATAAAATATTGTTATTTTTTGAAACTAAGAGAATATAATTTATGTATTTTTGTACATCTTAAAGAGATAGCGTGTGCTTTTGAGAGTGAAGGAGTGTTTAATTTTCAATCGATATGAAATTAAGAAATCTTTAGTACCTATGATCAACATAGACCTCATTTGTTTCAGTTTAAATTTATGATATTCTAAATTTTGACAGTATAAATTTCATTGTCAGAATTTACAATTTCATAATTTTAAACTAAAACAAATATCTACGTAATCAATGTTAAATTATTTTGAGAGTAATTTGACATTCAACCATATTGTACAACATTTATGACGACAATTAATACTTTTGGTGATACAATATTGAGTCATTAACCACCCCAATACATTGCTCACAATATTTTGAGCTCAAACTAATTTAGAGAACTTACAACCGTAGCTAATCCTCTATCTACATGACTACAAGTAATAATATCCGCTTGTAGTATTTCTGCTAAACCCTAATTGATTAATTCTAAAATAAAGAGACAGAAAGAATTAAGTAAATGACATATTACTATAGCATTGTTTATGTCTTCAGTGCTTATAGGCTTTCTTTGATTTGTTTTGGATAAAGAATTAAAATTCTCAATTTCTTTAGAATGCAAGTTGCACATTTGTGGCCCAATTCAAAACTGTGCTGATTCACACCTTGACTTTTTTATTCCGAGGAAAGATTGTTGGGGAAAAAAAAAATCTATCTAATAATCATTCCAGCTGAGATAAGGACGAAAGTTTTACTTCACATAGACTAAATTAATGTCTCTCAGTCTCCTTAGTACGTGAAGTTGGTTGGATTGGGAATATATTAGTTGCGGCTTTTGCATCCTAGTTATGTCAATTATCAGTTTTACTCCCACCGTTTCAAGTAAATAATAAAATTTAAACTTTTAACGATTTTTATTTTTAAATAATTAATTAAAATTTACAGGTAAAAATAATAATTTTTTTTATTAAATTTGTTATGAATATCCAATTAAAAATCATATAAAAAGATTATAATGACAAATTTTAAAAAATATAACATTATAATGAAAAATTTATGCAATTGTTACTATTTTTTTTAAAATAAATATTATTTTCAAATGTTGTTTTTTTTTTTTAAAGGATGGAGTAAGTTGTTTTGAGGAGCAAATGTCCATCTCTGTTACTTAAACATTAATAACTGCTAAATTAACATGAAAATAGTTTAAACCATTCTCAAGTAGATCTTCTTACAAGGGTACTTTTCATTTGCTATGAAATTGTGATGACCCCTTTATTAGATAAATTTTACACGCTAGTAGATAACAAGTTTCTGAATTAATAGTAATTAAATTGCTACTACGTAGAACAGATAGTATGGATACTGTGAATGATTTGTAGTAATATAGCACATGATACTAACATGTGAAATATATTACTAGTGCAAACTTGTCAGCAATGCTTGTGATTGTTTCTCGTACTTGAATCCTGCGGGCATGGAGTTATCTGCACACCAAATGAAAATTCCATGAAGTTGTTGTCGTTTTTTTAGAGATTTGCAGGCCGTAAAGAAACCATTTTCTGGCGATAACCCTCCACTGCCTGTACTTACAAAGCTTGCTAAGATCTTACCACCTTCATAATTGGAGGTCTGATTCTTGAAGTAACTAATGAACTGAGAAACTGTGGTGGTTTGATCATAAGCGTAAAACTGGAAATTCACATAGTCTATGGCATGCCCATATTTCCGCCACAGAGCCAAATAGTTTCTCTGAACTTCATCATCAGCAAAAGGAGCTATCGAAGCAAATGAGATGAGTTTCTTCTTCTTGAGGGCTGTTATAAGCTTCCCAATGCATTCACTGAAGGTCTCAGGATCAGCTTTGAAGTGCTCGTAATCGATATCAATTCCATCCAAATTGTACTGTTTGATGATATGTGTGAGTGAAGAAACAGCATTAGAAACCCATGAATCTACTGAAGAAGGGTTGAAGTAAGCAAATTCATCCCCAACACTGTCCCCTCCTAGGCTCAATGCAACTTTGACATTTGAATGCTTTCTTTTAATGGATGACACTTCAGATGGACTTAGATTATTATTGTCCCAGAATATATTGAATTTCCCATTAGTTGGAGAGGGAGATGAGGTGCTAGTATAGTCAATAGCAAATGAAAGAATGAAATGGAACCTGGTGTTTGGGTTTATTGGAACATCAGAAAATTTTACATTTTTGAACATAGCTCCAATATATTCTCTGAATAGGTTCGAGTTTGTGGCTGCAGCTTGGGTTGGTAAATGGGAGAAGATTAAAGCTTGAAATATGAAAAGGGTGAGAAAAAGCTTAAAGAGTTCCATTTATCTTTATGAAAAATGTTAAGGTCTTAGTTTGTGATAGTAATAAGGAGTTTTGGCATGCTTATATACTATACTGGCTAGTAATATACTACATATAAGGCCATGACTGTTTTGAAACTAAGAGATTCATCTTAGTACCATATTTTGCACATTTATTTTGAAATATATGTTCTACTTAGGCAACTGAAGACTACACCAGCTGAATGGAGTAGGTAAGACAACATTGTTTATTTATATTTAATGAGGTTTGACTGTTTGAAAAATTATTGAGGTGCTAGTGGCCAAGGTGATTATTGCTTTTCCTTTTGTTTGTTGCAAGTCTTCTAAGGTTCTCCCTAGTGCCTTATTTGTCTCTGTTCACAATTTACATTGTTCTCATTAGGATTCCTTGATTTGAGGAATGTAGAGCACTGGGTTTAGTAATTTCCTTGTCATCTCTTGTCCTTCCCTTCTCTCTTTCTCTCTCTCCACTCTGGTTTGTATGTTTAGTTGCCATCGTTGAATTTCTTTCCGGAAATTAATTTGCTTAGCAGGGAAAAATAGGGTGTCAATATCAGGAAAATCTTGAACTACTGTTATTTCGCTTGTTTTAACTTAAATTTTAAAAGATTATAGATTTTGATATGATAGTTAATTTATTCTCTCAAAATTTAAAATTTCTAAAATTTAGATAAAAACAAATGAGCCCAATATCTAAAGTCATAAACAAATCAAACCGTTCATTTGCTCGGCTCAACAATATAATTTTTTGTTCATTTAAGTTTTTGAACTTGACTCAACTCGACTCAAGTTCGAAAATTCGACTAAACTCGTTTAACTATTTAAATGAATTCATCTTAAACACAACTTTTTATTTATTAAATAAAACATGTTGGACTTGACTCGGTTTCACCTATACCTATGTCTGATTACTGATTAGCTTCTTTAGTTTTCCCAACCCCCAGCCCTCGGCTCATCTCCTGTTTCACATATTTATTGCTACTGATTTTAAGTGGTTTAAACTTTTGACATGTCTCCATATTATCCTTACAATGGTCCAAAATGAAAGGTACTGCTTATGAAGTGCTCTCTTACCACCTTATGGTAAGTCAATACAGGTCCCATACATGAAAAGATATATTCAAAAAAAGTTAGAGCCCTATAGCATTATCCACATATTCCTTATATTTCTTAATCATGTACATCACTAATTAATTCTATGCAGAGCACAGTTTAGGTGATACTATAATTTTAATCATTTCATCTCTATTTCAACTTGAATTATACAATATATTATTCCAAAAAGAATATCTCCACTCTCGTACGAATGATTAATTTCCAGTACCATAGATTTTTTGGTGAATGCGACTGTTACATATCCCCCGCCCCTCTTACGACTATTCATTGTTTTAATGGAAATTTTAGTAGTTAACACATTTAACACATTTATAGTCGTCTATGAAATGATCCACTCTTGAAATTAAATTCAAAAAAAAAAAAAAATCCCTTCCGTCAGTGTTAGTAGCAGAAGAGAATTTTTTTTTTAAAAAAAATTACCCTTCCGCTACTAACACTGGCGGAAGGAAATTTTTTTTTTTTTTGAGTTTGATCTCAAGCGTTAGATCATTCTATGGACGGTTATAAATGTGTTAACTATGAAAGTCTCCACGGCTAACGTTAGCCATGGATCGGCTTCATATATATATATATATATATATATATATATTTTTTTTTTGTTGTTGTTGTATTTCAGATAAACATCAAGACCGAAAGGCCCTTGTGCTACTACGCCTTTGATATGTATATTTTTTCTTTCAATATTTTTAATAGAGAATCATTATCCTAATATCTAGCCTTATTCTGCAAAATCCCTTGCTTAGAATTTTCTCTGTATTTTTATAAATTTTTTTATGCCAACAGCAGAGACTTTTTTTTTTCTTTTTTCAAAAAATTTCTTTTCTATGACAATTAATCGCACTGCTTTATTTATTTATTATATTAAACATTGCTGGAATACCAGAGGGATATGGTGAAAAGACCTCACAATAATTTAAGCTTTCAACGGTTTATGCTAATGATACAATGACATTAAAGCTGCTACTATAAGAGGTCGTATTCAAGAGGCATCTGTTTACTCAGAAACGAAAAGGACAATCTTCATTGCTATGGAACCAGTAGTACCTGTTATCCTTTAATCTGTTCTTGTTTTTTATTTTTATTTAATTAATGTTAACATGGTTAAGTATAAATTGTAACTAGTGAATTTTGCAGGACTTGTATGTGGCAAATATGGCAAAGAGTCCAATTAAAAAAATTTAAAGATATAACTGAACAAGTAAAATACTCATGAACTGATATATATACACATATGGTACAATAGCTAAATTTGAAATACATAGGTTCTGGTGAAAGTGCACCTAGAATACACTAATGCATGCATAATTGCGTACAGGAAAATGACCATACTGGGAAATTTACAATACTAGTGGGAGATTGCTAATAGTGCTTGTGATTGTTTTTCATACTGAAATCCTTTTGACATGGAGTCATCAGCAGACCAAATGAAGATACCATGAAGTTCTTGCCTGCTTTTAAGCCTATGGCAGGCAGTGAAGAAACCATCTTCAGGAGACAAACCTCCACTTCCATCAGTGCCGAAGCTAGCCAAGATTTTGCCCCCTTTATAGTTGGATGTCTGAGTCTCAAAGTAATTCATAAACTGCGAAACAGTTGTCCCTTGGTCATACGCGTAAAACTGAAAGTTTACGTAGTCTATGACATGGCCATAACTCCCCCAGAGTGCCATGTAATGACTCTGAACTTGATCATCATCATATGGAGCTATGGAAGCAAATGAGATGATTCCATTTTTCTTAAGGGCCGTTATGAGTTGTCCAATGCACTCCGCGAAGGTGTCTGGATCTCCCTTAAAGTGCTCATAGTCGATATCAATGCCATCCAAGTTGTACTCTTGTATGATATTTGTGAGAGAAGAAATGGCATTTGAAACCCATGAATCTACTGATGAAGGGTTGAAGTATGCGCTCCCATCTCCCACACTGTCCCCTCCTAAACTCAAAGCTACTTTGACATTTGAATGCTGATTCTTGATATCGGAGACTTGAGAAGCACCAAGATTGTCTGTGTCCCAGAATATGTTGAATTTTCCATTTGTGGAAGAAGGAGAAGATGAAGTAGTATAATCAATTGCAAAAGCAAGGATAAAATGGAACTCGACGTTTGGATTTATTGGTACATCTGAGAATTTGACACCATTAAACTCTGCTCCAATGTATTCGCGAAAGAGGTCTGAATTTGTTGGGGCAGCTTGTATTGCAGATGTGATCAAGAGGGCTTGAAGAGTGAAAAGGGTGAGGAAACTCTTAGAGAACTCCATTACGTTAGAAGCATTGAAGAACAAAGGTTAGTAACATGCAGTTATATACTAGTTATTCTCTCTGTGAAGATATTAGAACTTTACTAATTAATTTCTACTGAATATGACTTCTGGACTTTTGAGTGCCGTTGTTAACTTAATGTTGCATGTTGATTTCTAATTGTTCAGCTTTCGTAGATGTTTATTCTGGCCTTTAGCTTTTATTGATCTATCTTTTGTAGTTTATAGAACACACATGGTAACGTAGATGGAAAGTTTGTTCCAATTCTGTAATATTCTTATGCATTATTTTATTAGAAGACTACTCCATTTAGCTACAGGAACTCTACAAAATACGGAGTTATTTTATGTTGTCCCTTTTGACTTGTAGTTTGTTGAATCTCCCAAAAATTCACAACTTAGTGTTTATACTGGGGTTTCCTCTTTAGTTTAAGAAGATTTAGCGAAATAGTCATAAGTTGGTTTCGATTTAACTTGTGAATTTATATTACTTCTAATAGAGAAGTTCGAATTTCATATACTAACTATAGATAAAAAAGACAAATCCATTGACATGAAACCAGGAAAGTATGTTTTTCTTTATTTTAATTTAATTATTGCAAGTGGTGTTATTTTCTAATCAACATGAATAAGATATAAGACTGTCTGTTTTGATGTCTTCTGCCGTTCTTATTAACAAAATTTTAAATCGTCTTCTAACATATTAGAAGAAAATCACTTGCATATAGTTCAACCTTGTTACTCATTTTATTGCCAATCACTGGTGATAAATTAACAATTGTCGTCAGACTTGTTAGAAAATTCTTAGACTATTTTAGATTCAAATTCACATGGTTCTCTAATCAGTTTGTAGATAGTAAATGATGATATGGATCAGTAATAATACTTTTCAAGTGGATTCAGCTGATAAATTCATTGTTATGGCATCTGTAGAGCTTGCACTTCGTTCATCTGTCCTTTCTTATTTTGTTATTTGTTCTTTTACTGTTGACATGGCGAAAAACGATGAGTTTGTGCCAAATTTTTGGTAAGTGAATACAAAGTATTGCTGTCTGAAAAAAGTCCCCCACATTATAACTTTGCACTATCAAGGATTTAACATCAGAAGTAAAATTAGAACAGTAATATTTTCATTAATTGATAATTATACACAGATGGTACAGTAGAAATTGAACTTAAATTACATGCTTCTGTTGAAACTGTAACTAGAACACACTCATACATTCAAACTTATGTACACCAATGACCATCATGGCAAATGTAAAATACTAGTGGGGAATTGCTAATAGTGCTTGTGATTGCTTCTCATAGGGAAATCCTCTTGACATGGAATCATCAGCAGACCAAATGAAGATACCATGAAGTTCTTGCTTGCTTTTTAGCCTATGGCAGGCTGTAAAGAAACCATTTTCAGGAGACAAACCACCACTTCCATCAGTGCCGAAGCTAGCCAAGATTTTACCCCCTTTATAGTTGGATGTCTGAGTCTCAAAGTAATTCATAAACTGCGAAACAGTTGTCCCTTGGTCATATGCGTAAAACTGAAAGTTTACATAGTCTATGACATGGCCATAACTCCTCCAGAGTGCCATGTAATGACTCTGAACTTGATCATCATCATATGGAGCTATGGAAGCAAATGAGATGATTCCATTTTTCTTAAGGGCTGTTATGAGTTGTCCAATGCACTCCGCGAAGGTGTCTGGATCTCCCTTAAAGTGCTCATAGTCGATATCAATGCCATCCAAGTTGTACTCTTGTATGATATTTGTGAGCGAAGAAATGGCATTAGAAACCCATGAATCTATTGATGAAGGGTTGAAGTATGCGCTCCCATCTCCCACACTGTCCCCTCCTAAACTCAAAGCTACTTTGACATTTGAATGCTGATTCTTGATATCGGAGACTTGAGAAGCACCAAGATTGTCTGTGTCCCAGAATATGTTGAATTTTCCATTTGTGGAAGAAGGAGAAGATGAAGTAGTATAATCAATTGCAAAAGCAAGGATAAAATGGAACTCGACGTTCGGGTTTATTGGAACATCTGAGAATTTGACATTATTAAACTCTGCTCCAATGTATTCGCGGAAGAGGTCTGAGTTTGCTGGGGCAGCTTGTATTGCAGATGTGATCAAGAGAGCTTGAAGAGTGAAAAGGGTGAGGAAAATCTTAGAGAACTCCATTGGAAGAAGAAAATATTTTGTTGAAAGCTTTGAAGAACAAAGGTTAGTAATGTACAGTTATATAGTAATAATTGTGTGTTGATGTAAGAGTCTGAGTTCCGTTTTAAACTTGATGTTGCCATGATAATTTCATATAATTTAGCTTTCATAGATGTAATTTTCTTCCATCTTCTATGGATCTATCTTTTGTAGTATATATGCCCGAAGATGACAATTTTGTCCCAATTCTGTTATGATAATATGCATTGAATTATTAGAAGACTACTTTGCACCTAAGTCACAGTAAGTTTATAATTTAATTATTTTGTTGTCTCTCTTGACTTGTAGTTTGTCAAATTATTCGAAATTTTATAACTTTGAGTTTACACTGGGCAATCCCCTTTATGTATAGTAAAATTGTAACAAGTTGGTTTTTATTTAATTAATGATTGTATATAACTAATTGCGAAAAGAGATGGTCTAATTTTATATAACTACTTAAAAGCCAATCTTCATTGATATGAACTCAGAAGTAATAATGTACATTCACAAAATTAAAATTTTCTTATAAATTGAATGGCCAGTTTTGTTTTATACTTGAGTACTGGGTTTCCTCCCATTGAAAAGTCTATTGCTCTTACCTCCTGAGTTTTCATAATCCCTTCATTCCTTAAAACTTAAAAGAGTCCATCTGGGTTTGTTTTTATCTACAATATCCAAAAATTAAATTTGTAATATGATCTTGTTAAACTTTTAAATATATCAAAAAGAAATTATACTTATTAATACTTTTTAAATTAGTTTAAGCTAATGATCTTTGTAATAACCAAAACCAGATAAATTCAACTTCGAAATTTCGGTCGGATTCACACTTGTGCCACATAGAAAAAAAATTAGAATGGTATCATCTTGTGGAATAGTAGTATAAACAATCAAAGATACAATAACATGATCCCAATGAAGATATACAGTGTGTGCTTTTGTGGGTGTCACTTTATGATTATCTTGACAAATATAACATGTGAATTATTAACGAATTGCTAATAGTGCTTGTGATTTTATCTCATTTGGAAAGCCTCCTGACTTGGAATCATCTGCAGACCAAATAAAGATTCCTTGAAGTTGGTGCAGACTTTTGAGCCTATTGCATGCAGTAAAGAAGTCATGTTTTGATAACCCACCACTATTGTCAGTGCCCATGCTAGCCAAGACCTTGCCTCCATTATAGTTAGACTTCTGAGCCTTAAAATGCCCCATAAACTGAGAAACAGTAGTCCCTTGGTCATATGCATAAAACTGAAAGTTTACGTAGTCTATGAGATGGCCATAGCTTCTCCAGAGGGCCTTGTAGTGACTCTGAACTTGATCATCATCAAATGGAGCGATAGACGCGAAAGAGATGATTCTTTTTTCCTTGAGAGCTTTTATAAGTTGTCCAATGCACTCCGCAAAGGTGTTTGGATCTCCATAGAAGTGCTCGTAGTCGATATCAATGCCATCTAAGTTGTACTCTTGGATGATATCTGTGAGTGATGAAATGGCATTTGAAACCCATGAATTTACTGAGGAAGGCTTGAAGTAAGCATTTTGACCTCCCACAGTATCCCCTCCTAAGCTCACTGCTACTTTAACATTTGAGTGCTGACTTTTAATTTTGGACACTTGGGAAGCACCAAGATTACCAGTGTCCCAAAATGTGTTAAATTTTCCGTTGGTGGGAGAGAGAGAAGAAGATGTGTAATCAACGGCGAAAGCAAGTATGAAATGGAATTCAACATTCGGGTTGATCGGTACGTCTGTGAATTTGATATTATTAAGTTCTGCTCCAATGTATTCTCGGAATAGGTTTGAGTTTGTTGAGGAAACTTGTGGGATAAAGATAGCTTGAAGAGCGAAAATGGCAATGGTGAGCTTGGAGAAATACATCACGAATGAAGAAAGAGTTGTGTTCGACTCAATACAAAGTAACTGCTTCTAACTCATATTTATATATGGAGTACTATTCTTGCATGATATGTTGATTCACGAGGATTTCAAGACCTGAATTAAAAACAATATAAGGCCGGTATTAGGATCATGTGATAGCATTGCTATTTTTTTTATTCTATTTTAATGTGCTGTTGTTTATTGGCTCATGTTAATATCTGTAGTAGCATTCTCTTGATTCATCTGTCTTCTTTCCTTAGACTAAATATTCCTCCACAAAATACAAAGATGATTGTTTGCAAGCTTGCACAAGGTTTACCATAATGTTATTTATTTCCTGAATTTTTTGCATATATTTTTGTTGAATTATATAGAAGTATTCTGCCTTCCACAAAAGTCCAACAGTAATGGTGATTATATATATGCATAGCATAGTAAAGATCAGTCTTCCTAATGTGTGACATGTCGCGGTCATGCCTCTTTTCTTCAACCGTCAAGTATACCAAAATATAAATTTCACGGGCAACATAGTAAAGATCGGCAGATTCAGCACCAATGTTTTCATCAGATAAGTTCTGAACTTGCGGCTGTTTTTGCGTAGAAAAATCAAAGAAAGTAAGAAACAGTGAGCTCACTACACAAAATAATGGTATTAACACCCATTTTGCATTCCGTAACATACATTAATTTAAACTGTATATTGTTCTACTACCAGATTCTATCAAGATATGTTGTTTATTATATATAGAACTCGCTTTTCAAACTGATAAAGGCCACCATTGTGGGAATACAGCAACGTGCATGAATTCCCTTAAACTAATGAGGGGTATAATAACTTAAAAATGATGTAAACGTGACTTGACATTATTAGCATCAATGTGTTTTTCCAAGCTTTTATTTTATGTTATTTTTTTGAGTAAGCATATCTGCATACGACAATTTTGCATATTCATAGGAAAAATAAAACATATCTGTTACATGAGAAGTTTCCTAAAGGTCTTTGATCAAACCGTAATGAACATTCCATGGCCGCAACTGGAAAACAGGAATATGACAAAAATGCATCTATATGAAGTAGAAAATGACACATAATATTCCCCTTGAGTTGATCCATATATTTTGTGATGTTTTTTAAATTATAAATGGCAGTTCAGCAAATGACAGAGACTTTATTTTCTAATTTTCCAGCTTCCTAGAATGTTGGATTATAGAATCCACAGACAGCTGATAAACGAGTTATTGCTTACTCTTTTTTAGCTCTTTGTCCTGATAAGATCAGCCTTGTCTGCGACATGTTTTGCACCATTAGTACCTGCCGTATAGTTTAACTATTTTGTTGTATTTTTTTTACTCTAGTTGTCAAATTAACCAAAAGTTTGTAACATCGAGTTTACGCCGCAAATCTTCTCATCTTTTTCAGCTGAATACGATTCAGTAAAGTGGTCCGCGGTCATAACTCATAAGTTGGTTTCTATTTGATTAATGATTTTATACAACAAATTTCTATTATAGATGGTTAAAATTTTATACAAGTGGTACAGCTAAATGCTAATCCATTGATACGAAATCTCAGGAGTAAAGTTCTTTATATATATTCTCATAGTTATCCATGTCCAATTACCTTGTTCTACTTCCTGTATACTGCTCGGTTAGAAAATTAGCACCATCAAATTTTAATATACGGCTCCATTTAGATTATCATCAACTTACTGAAGCAAATGATAACTATGACATTCTTCATCCTTGAAAGGATATCCATTTGAGTTCCTTCTTTTATGAGTTGATCTTTTTAAACTTTCAGAGCAACAAATATACTTAATTAAGATAATTTGTAATAATAAAAATAAGATAAAATCAATCAACTTTGATTTTCACTATTACAGCAGTGCTACATAATAATGAAATGAGACTATTCTATGGAAGAGAAACAGGACATCTATAGAGTGTGTGTGACTCAATGACCATCTTGACAAATATAACATGTTAATTAGTGAGTGATTGCCAATAGTGCTTGTGATTTTTTCTCATTGGGAAAGTTGCTTGACTTAGAATCATCTGCAGACCAAATGAAAATCCCCTCTAGCTCTTGCTGACTTTTGAGCCTGTTGCAAGCAGTAAAGAAATCTGATGATGATAGCCCACCACTACCGTCAGTGCCCATGCTAACCAAGATCTTACCCCCTTGGTAATTAGATCTCTGAGTCTCAAAGAAATCAACAAACTGAGAAATAGTAATCCCTCTGTCATACGCATAAAACTGAAAGTTGACATAATCTAAGAGATGGCCATAACTCCTCCAGAGCGCCATGTAATGACTCTGAACTTCAGCATCATCAAATGGAGCGATAGAAGCGAAAGAGATGATTCTTTTTGCCTTGAGGGCTTTTATAAGTTGTCCAATGCACTCTGCAAAAGTGTTTGGATCTCCATGGAAGTGCTCATAGTCGATATCAATGCCATCTAAGTTGTACTCTTGGATGATATTTGTGAGTGAAGAAATGGCATTTGAAACCCATGAATTTATCGAGGAAGGCTCAAAGAAAACGGTTTCCCCTCCCACAGTATCCCCTCCTAAGCTCACCGCTACTTTGACATTCGAATTCTTATTCTTAGTTTTCAAAACTTGAGAAGGACTAAGATTATCGGTGTCCCAAAATGTGTTAAACTTTCCATTGGTGGGAGAGGGAGAAGACGAAGTGGTGTAATCAATGGCAAAAGAAAGTATGAAATGGAATTCAACATTTTTGTTTATGGGAACGTCCGAGAATGTGATACCGTTAAACTGTGCTCCAATGTATCCTCGGAAGAGGTTTGAATTTGTTGAGGAAGCTTGTGGCAAAAATGGGATCAAGATACCTTGAAGAGAAAAAAGGGCAGTGATAAGCTTGAAGAAATTCATTATGAAGGAAGAAATAGTTGTGTGCTACTCAGTTGGAGAGAGAGTGCTTCTTATTACTCATATTTATATACTGTTCTTGCATGTTATGTTGATGCACAAACATGTTAAGGCCGGTATTAAGATGATGTGTAACATTCCCATTTTCATTAATTTATTGTTATATATGTTGTTTATTTGCTTATGTATTTATCTGTATTAGCATTCTCTTGTCTAAATACTTCTACGTCTTCTTTCCTTTGGAAATAAATTAATATTTGACAAATAATTTAATTTCAGTCCTTGCATGGAAACATTCAACATGAAGCCTCCAGGAATGTGATCAAGTCTATGCCAGCAGATCTTGACATGTCTTCTCATGCATAAGCTCATTTCTCTTATATTCGTTTGTACACTATGCAGATATCACAGCAAGCTTTCCTTGTTTAAACTCATTAGGTTTTAATCCTATATTGCCATCAATAATAAAGACTGAACTAGTGACCAACTGACCATTATCTTTTAAGGGCATCTTTTTTATAAAAAGTGTTGCAAGGACTTTTGATAATAGTGATATTGAAAATACGAAAGAATAAAGCTTTTTGTGTGCATAAACTGAAAGTTTACATAGTCAATGACATGATATATCCTACACAAAACTAAGTAATGGCTTTGAGCAATGGAATCAAATGAAATGCAACGACTCCATTTTATTTCTCGACACTCGAGTGCTTATCTTTTATTGTTGCAAGATACAGGACCTAGATTTTCAGTTCTCCAGAAAATTTTTAACTTCCCATCAGTGGGTGGAGGATTACTGTCATTTTCGCAATAAAATGGTAAAAGCAACAATGAACTGAAATTCAAGTTATGATTTTACAGAGAAGTTGGATAACTTGACTATGACAGATTCAGCACAAATGCAGTCGCAGAAAAGCTTTGATTTGCAGCTGTTTCCGTGAAGAGAAATAAAAAGAATGAGCTCATTGCACAAAATAAATGTATGAACATTTCGATTTTGCTTTTTTTGCCATTCATTAATTTTTTTGTAAAATGTTGTTCATATCAGGTTCTGTTTTAGTAATGCAATAATTCATCAATCCCATAAATGAAACTAGTAATGAGAATGGAAGCTTCATTCACTGTTTTCAAACTAACATTTTGCTTTATGCTTTGTTCTCACCTTTCTTATTTTTGGTGTATGGCGACTTGAGTTTGTTTATATGTATTTTGTGCGACTAGATTATTAGATACTTGATTGTCCATTCATGGGGTGTATTGTTAAACGAAACAAATCATGAGTTTGTGAATTTTTCTTCCAAAATTTTGTTCGATGTAATGACTTTTTGTTGTTTTCTCCTACAATGTACATGTTTTGATCTAGTCGTTGACTCATTCTCTGATAATCATCTCTTTAATTTAATAAGGATATAGGAGGTTGCTAGATGAGAACCAGTGAAAAAGACATAGTTGTGTCACCATCTTACCGAACAAGGCTGACGGCAAAGAATCAATTTTGTTAAATATTAACACTTCCGGCGGTGAAGTATAACTGCAACAGTGTAGGACATGATTTACTATCTGTTAAAGTTATGGTGGGATTAAATAACTTTTTGGTTATTGTACTGAGATCGGATTTTCATTATAGTCACTCAAACTCAAAAGTTTTCAAGTCAGTTACCGCATTGAAAATTCATTTACAATCAAGTAATTCCCTTAATTATATGTCAAACTAACTAACGGAAATCCTACGTGACAAAATATTTAATGATGTAAGTGATGAAGGATTCTTAGATTCTTTCATATTTTCATTTTCTTTATTATATACTTGTCACCATTTTTTTTTTATTTTTATCTAAAGGTGAACCCATGTATCTATGTCATCGGTATATATGAAAGAGTGTTAGTCAAGTTAGATTTCCGTTAATCAATTGGATGAAAATTTAACGGAATTACTTGATTGTAAACAAAGTTTTCAGTATAATAATTTATTTGTAGTTGTTTGAGTTTCAGTAACCACAATGAAAATTAGACTCCAATACGATGGCAAAAAAATTATTTAACCCAGTTATCATGAGATGTATGTAAAACGTTTGTATATGATAAAGAGACTGAGGTATCTTTCTTTTCAATTAATGAAATTGGTTATCTTCTAATATGTTCGACATAAATAGTGATTTTTGTCTATAATATGCTTTAGTTTAACAAACACAATCTTTGTCTTACCTTTTCTGAACTCCATCCGGTGACTCGGTCTCGGTGGTAGTTATTAGCATTCGGATCAAATTTGCTACAATCTCTAAAAACTTGTCACATACATAGATATTTTTTTAGTCCCTGCGTTGAGTAAAAAGTCCCACAGCTTTTAACAATTTGTAACCGGAGATGTAACTTCTTTTGAACAAGAAAGTTTTATCCCTCAGACTTAGACTTAACCCTTTTTGGAGAAATAAAAAACAAGTTGTCTTGATTTACTTGGCCCCAATTGGAACAGGAAAGTTTGACCCCTTAGGCTTAACCCTTTTTGGAGAAATAAAAGACAAGTTGTCTTGATTCACCTGGCCCCAATAAAATTGGAGTAAACATATTTTGAAATTTATTGAATAACTTCATTTTGAGAACGTACATGTCGAATTTTGAAAATGAGTCATTGAGGCGGGTTACCAACAAATTCCTTTCAAATTTTGGGGTATTTAATTGGATACGAGAGAGAGACGAAGAATGTTGCAAAACGGATCAAATGGCATGAGAGCAGTTGCAGTCACGGCCTAGTAGCCTAACTTCGTGTTGTAATCAGTTTTGACATTATTAATATCATTGAAATACTACCATTATTATTGATTTTTGAGAGTTTCTTTTACGTTACATTGTTCTCTTTGTGAGTCGAGAGCCATACTTTAAGATTTTCAACCTGTGTTGCTTAAAGGATATTCCCTCAAGTAGTGTTGTAAGGTTTGTGCTTTCTTCTTCAAAACTACAATCTTTTTGGCTGCTTGACTTTCAAAGATTAGTCTATTATGCTGATACTTGTACTATCTCTAATCCTCCAATTTCGTTATTGTACTTCTTGCATACTCTTCAGCTTTAGCAAATTAGCAATATCAGTGAATCCTATCCGGCCCCATTTAGATTCTCATCATCTCAAAGAATCATGTATAACTATAACATTCTTCGTGATCCCTCCATTTAATAAAAACACACCAATTTGAGTTTTCTTCTTAAACTTTTTCTTTTTTATTACGGGGTGAGCTTGTTAAACTTTCAGGAGAACAAAAGTTATACACAAGTCATAACAATACTATCTTAGAAGTTTTAACAATAAAATCAATCAAATTTAAATTTTCAGGATTACAACAGCTTCCCAGAATAATTGAAGTAGCTAGGACATATAGCGAGTGCGCGCGTGTGTGACTCAATGAACATCTTGACAGATACAACATGTTAATTAGTGACTGCTTGCTAATAGTGCTTGAGATTTTTTCTCATTAGGAAAGTTGCTTGGCTTGTTAATTAGTGACCAAATGAAGATCCCTTCAAGCTCTTGCTGACTTTTGAGCCTATTGCAAGCAGTAAAGAAATCTGATGATGATAACCCACCACTACCGTCAGTGCCCATGCTAACCAAGATCTTACCCCCTTGGTAATTAGATCTCTGAGTCTCAAAGAAATCAATAAACTGAGGAATAGTAATCCCTCGGTCAAATGCATAAAACTGAAAGTTGACATAATCTAAGAGATGGCCATAACTCCTCCAGAGCGCCATGTAATGACTCTGAACTTCAGCATTATCAAATGGAGCTATAGAAGCAAAAGAGATGATTCGTTTTTCCTTGAGGGCTTTTATAAGTTGTCCAATGCACTCCGCGAACGGGTTTGGATCTCCATGAAAGTGCTCATAGTCGATATCAATGCCATCTAAGTTGTACTCTTGGATGATATTTGTGAGCGAAGAAACAGCTAGCATTAGAAACCCATGAATTTACCGAGGAAGGCTCAAAGAAAACGGTTTCCCCTCCCACAGTATCCCCTCCTAAGCTCACTGCTACTTTAACGTTCGAATTCTTGTTCTTGGTTTTGGACACTTGAGAAGGACTAAGATTATTAGTGTCCCAAAATGTGTTAAACTTCCCATATATTGGTGGGAGAGGGAGAAGATGAAGTGGTGTAATCAATGGCGAAAGAAAGTATGAAATGGAATTCAACATTTTTGTTTATGGGAACGTCGGAGAATGTGATCGATATCATTAAACTGTGCCCCAATGTATCCTCGGAAGAGGTTTGTGTTTGTTGAAGATGCTTGTGGCAAAAATGGGGTGAAGATAGCGAATAGGGCAACGACAAACTTGAAGGAATTCATTATGAATGAAGAAAGAGTTGTGTGATATATACTCAAGTACAGAGTAAGTGCTTCTATTTATATGATACTCTTGCATGAACAATTTAAGGCCGGTGTTAGGATCATGTATAACATTCTCGTCGTTTTTTGTTTTATATGTTGTTCATTTGCTTATATCATTTTCTGTATCAGCATTTCTCTATTATGAATATTTCTGTCTTCTTTTTCTTGACAATAATTTAATCTTTCACAAACAGTTCACTTTCGGTTCTTGTATTAACTGAAGCTTACTCAAGATGATGCCTCATGGGATCCGCTCAAGTATATGCCAACAGATCGACATGTGTTCTCATGCATAAGCCCATTCCTTAGATATTGAAACTGCGAAACAGTAAGCTTGTTGTCTGCATAACTCAAAATTTACATGGTCAATAACATGATATGTCTTACAAAATCCAAGTACTAGCATATTACTCGGTTGATTAAGAGTTTGAGATCTCTTCTCTTTACAAAAAGCAATCACTTATGATACAAATAGTAATCATAGGTCTATTTCCAATTGAGTTTTTTTAAACGGAGCCTGGCTCTGAGCAATGGAATCAAATGAAAAGGAAACGACTCCATTTTTTTATTTTTTATTGAGAATTTTTATTTGTGACAAATTCATTCTGCAAATGTGTTGTGATATGATTTCTAAGGCTCCTATTCAATGTTTATACTCTCATTATTTTGTTGTTTCGTAACATTTACAATTAAGATATTGAATTCAAGAATCAATATATTCTGGAGTACGTAATATATGCATAACACTATCTGCATTAATTTGACAATTTTAAATTTTATTTTGTTACAAACTGTTTAGGTCGAAGGAAGCTCCTAATATAAGGGCCTGAGTATGTCAAAATCCTCAAAAATAGATCAACAATTTTACATTTTAGGAACACTAAAACATCTACACGTTTGCATTTTCTTTAACTTGTTGTCTAGATAAAAACCGACTTCTTCATTGTCGAAGTAGAACTTAATCATTTTTTTAGTTAAATCATCCTGTATCCAATGGTTCATTTGGACTCTGACTAATTAGAACTTTATCCGACCAAAGGAGGAAATGCTCTCGGAACTTCATTCTCTGATTTTCTGTTCTATATGCTTTGTTCTTACCTTGTTCCTTTTGTTTTTGGTGTATGGGGACTTGGGGGTTTGTTTGCATGTAATTTATTCGGCGAGATGGGAAACTTCTTCACCTTATCTTTCTCAGGTTGTATTGCTAAACAACACAAGTAATAAAATATTAAATTTTTATCCAAAATTCAGTTACATGTGATGACATTTTGTTCCTTTCTCCAACGATAAACACATTTGGCTCTAGTCCTATCTAATGCTTTTCGTCTCATTTTAGTTTTTTGAAAATTATATATACATTTCAGTTTACATAAAAATAATTTGTGAAATCATGTAATTCAAAATTGAAGTGAACTTATTTTTCAGTTTAATAAATTTGACTTAAACAGTGATTTTTCGCCTCTAATATGCTTTTGTTCGACATATAGATTATTTTTTATCTTACATTTGCTTTCCATTTCTGAACAGTATCTGCTGACTCAGTTGTTCAGAGTAGCCTTTGCCGAACAAGGAACAAGTCGTGTGCGTGATGATTCATTTGGCCTCAACTGAAAATTTGAATAAACAGTCGTACTTGTGAATTTCTTGGGTTAACGTCTTTCTCTAAATTTGATCCCGATAATGAAGGTATTTCCATATTTATTAAGAAAGGTTTTAGTTTTGTTCATGTTGATGGCTAGATGATTAAAGACTTCATTGTGTTTTAAGGGCATCTTGTTTACAAAAACAAATCATGAAAGTCTCTCTCTCTCTCTCTCTCTCTCTCTCTCTCAATCTCTCTAAAAGTTCAGTTATTTGTGATTACTTTTATTCCATTATTCCATCCTCTAACAAGATGCATGTCTTGGTCTAGTTTGTTGGATGCTCATCTTATCTAATCTAATCTAATTAAATAGAAAAATATGAGGATATTAGAGGAGAATCAGTAAAGAATTAATAATTAACAATCTTTCTTCGACAAGGTTGAGAGGGAAAGGATGAATATTCTTAAATTATTTACGCTCTTTGGAGTAAATCCGGCCTTAATTAAAGTATGACTTGACCGTGTGATGTATCTAAAAACATTTTGATATGATAAAGAGACGGACGCACCTACTATTTGTAATTATTTACATATTTTCTAATATATTTTGACTTAAATAGTAATTTTCCGTCTTTATGTATGTCTGTATGACATAGGCTTTAGAAAAATATGTGGTTCAAATGGTGTTGATTTCTGTATTCATGTGTTTGGTTGTTATATATATATGATGCGTTTGGTTACTCGTTAAAATGAGAATGAGCATGAAATAAATTTAAAGAAGAAAAAATAGTATAGAAAGAAAAATGTTAAAAAAATAGAGAGTTTAAAATGAAAAATGTGATGAATCTTGAAATGATTATTATGTCTTTTAGGTAATATTGTCCGTTTCAACATTTCACCATTTTTATTTCAAGTTGTTATCTATTCTTTTTACGGTTATTTTTTCTTCTTTAATTTCATTCTTATTCCAACGCATAATTATGCGGGCAACAGAGTTTCTGTCTCACATTGTTTTCCTTTGCTAACAGTCAGATGACTCACTGGTAGCTTTTAGCTTTAGCCATTGCCCTTCTTTGCGAATGTTTCAATTTGCCCCAACCAATTGAAAAAACAAAAACCGTTCTATTACTATTATTGTTTAATTCTTCGTTAAATTTGATCTCACCAAAGGGTACTTGCAAATTTATTAAGCAAGCTTCCAGTTGTGTACATGTCTGTCCTTAATACTGAAGCCGGTGAAGCAGTTGGAGAGATTGAATACAATATGATACACAATTGTACGCGATTTAAATTTTGGGCAAGATTTTATGGGTAGACATGTTTTGTTAAAAGAAAATTATGTTTTACTTTATCTTATCATCGTGAATATTAGCAAATAAATGGTATTCTCTCTGTTTTTATGTATTCTATTCATTCGAAAAGAAAATTAGGTTTGTATTTTTTTTAAAAAAAAATATCAGAGTTATGCGTTTGATGGAAATTATATCAAGAAATGTCAATTTTAGTATGAAATTTGTTTCTAATGAAAAAAATAAAGATGAATATTGAAATAAATACCATAAATTCATTGCTCCTGATACTTATATAAAATTTATTGTATTAAAATATATATTAAATAAAATTCAGCTAGATGTGAATTTCAAAAAAAAAAAACAAACAACAATTAATTTATATTTCAGAGTATCTTAAATATATATGTAATTTTAATAAATTATTAATTCATAATATTATTGAGACCATATTTTAGCACAATGTCTTTCTAAAAATTATTATATTATTAATTTATTAAAATTCTTTATTTTTTAAACTAATCCAACTAAGGACCAAAACAATTTATTTTCTTAAAGAGGTTAACAGAAACAATTTATTTTCTTAAAGAGATTATTAATTTATCGAATATTACAGAAGTTTTACGTATATCTACTTCGGAAACCATTTTAACCTTTGAACACAATAGCTACTCCCATTTCCATTAAAAAGCAGCCCTTTCTAGCAAATATTATCGACATAATATACTAAATATAATTACTTTTTTTATACTACCAGAACCGGGTAATGTTTGCAACTACTATACCTGAATTATGAACAAAGTACATGAATCTCATGTACTGATAAATTTATGCCAACTTACAACTATACCTCAATGAACTGAAACATATATTTGATATAAAAACTGCTATTACAAGCTTAAGATATAACGGGAAATCGAACCATATCCCCACTGAAGCTTCAAAATTGTTGAGCTCAAAAGGCATATTAGTTTCTTCTCTTTTATCTTCTTTATCTCACATCCATGGATCTGATCGGAGCAGATTTGCCCGGAAAGAAGGAAACCAGCACTTGTCCTCATCTTCTTCATTTGTCTTCTTCATGTTTATTTGACATACAGCGCATCCTGCATATTTGCAAAATTTATTTCAATTTAAAAGGAAGAAAAACATATTTTTGAAGTTGTGTTTGTCAAGAAACAATAACCCCTTTAACTGGTCATCGTCTTCTTGGACGGCATCTACCAAAAATCAAACACTTGCACAGAAACAAACACAAAAATCTATTTCCCAAAGGATAAATCATGCACTTCCTTATTTTTTTTTATGTGAGCGTGTTTGTGAGAAAGAGAGAGCGCTTAACTTTGACACCACCAGCTAAAGAAAAAGTTAATAACTTGAACAAAGAGATGATAACAATAATCTTCCTTCCTTTCTTTTTTATTTCATTTTTACTTAATTTTTTTTGGTTTGTCCCTCCATGTGCTCATTGCATTTCTTCTGATCACAAAACTTCATACCAACTTCACATCTGTTGAAGAAGATAATCCTTCTCGAAATCAACGATTATTTCGAAGTCATTGCAATTGGAGAAAATGAAGATTTGATAGGTTGATCCTGTTAATACTTAATATTATTATTCTCTCTTTTATCAGTCAACTTCTTATACAGAACACTCTGGTGCTTTGAAAACTCCTCAGGTTATACGAATCAACGATCATCATCATTGGAAGGGAACAAACAAATTAAAAATTTCAGGCTTTCAGCTGTCCAATTGCATCCTTTAAAACTATTCCTTTTTGGACAGATTCTTATTTTCTATGTGGTTAATGCTTCTACATGGTCAAAAATTCTCGATGGACCCCGTTGTAATAATTCCTATACAAGTAAAATGACAATTTAGAACACTAATGATGAATTGCAGCTTATGTTACAAGGATTACAATCGTCTATCCGCATCCAATCAGACGTGGGACTTTGAAGAGTCAGACAGGAACTTCTTTATTTTGACAATTTTTGAGACTAATATTGTCCAGCATCCATACCCTTGCCCAAATGTTGATTGTTGGATATAGATATTGCAACTTGAGCATTCTTAAAAGGATATATTGGTGGTGTTCAAAGTAATGGCCATGAACGCATACAGAGCTAATTTACTTCTCACATTCTTCGCCGGACTGAAGGTTTCAGAAGGATTGCTCCATGTTTTGCAGGAATCATGGGTTTGCATGATCATAGTTATCAAAGCTAGGCTCAAGGCTCATCCTATCCAAGCATTTGCACACCTCACCTTGTGAGGCGCAAGGCACGAGGCCCATTTGAAGAACAACCAGGGCCCTTCTAATTTAGTTTTTCTTTTTCAAAAGTTATGCAGCACATTTTTTGGTTGTGTACTTGGTACTAATATTTAGTTAAGCACTAGTCTCGATACACACTACTTAACTAAGTACCCATCTATTTTAGAAAGTTATGCTGCCAAATTTGATTTGGTTACTGAGTACTAAAAACTTAGTTAAGCATCACTTACTACTCAATGATGTACCAAATGATCAATATACAGTGTTTTAGAACCACTTACTACTTAATGATGTACCAAATGATCAATATACAGTTTTTACCTTAATTTTTCATATCCAATTTTTATTTAATCAATAAAGCATATAATTAACTAAAAATGCCATGTATTAGTCACTTAGCTATATGAAGTCTGCCGTATATGTTTTGCTGTTTCAGATTGTTAATTGGACAATATTAGTAGTATATTTGTAATTGTTAGTTATTACTTAGTAGTTAGTAGTCACCTGTAGTGATGTATTTTACTGTTAACTGTAGCTTTTTCTGCTATATTAAGCATTACTAGATATTAATTCTTTATAATTACTTGATAGTTGATAAATATATAAAGAACTACATATGCATCAATCTTTTTTCTTCTCACAATTGAAACATGTAAACCTAATTTCAGTAAGGTACCAAGTTGTGTACCTCACCTTGTGCCTTTTGCCAAAGCCCTAGGGAAACCATAGCATCCCAGTTCACCTTAAATAACTATGGTCCAGACCAAGGCAGTGTTTCCCAGGTTGTCATATGGCCCAGCACCACCTAAAATAAGAATGAATTGTCTAGGGAGTCCGTAATAAATTGTTGATGGACATTTGGATACTTCAATTTGGTGCAGACAAAATGCTAGAATTTCAATTATTACTATTTTCCTCATTATTTTTCCTATTCTATGAAACAAGGGAGAATCTTTTCTTTTTTTTTTTTTTTTGCAGTTGCTTCAATTTGCAACCAGCAACATCATACTCTAGTAGAGAAATGATTCAGGGTATCTTGGGTTAGCCTGAACTAAGCCTGAATCAGATAAAAAGAAAATGGAGGTTGAGTTTCCTATCACCTACCCTTACATCTCAAATGGACATCCAATAGTTCAAGAAAGTCACAAGTAAACAAAAAACATGCATTCCTCCTACATTCATAGTTCTGCTTTGGTGGAACTGTTATGGTGACGATGATAAGTTTGGTGTAAAAAGGAATCACAGCACTAACTTTATTAATAAAACTATCCATTTCTGTTAGAACATTATATAGCATTATTCAATGCTAGATGCATAACCCTCTGTATAAGCATTGAACCCAATATACATGTAACATTACAAGAAAACCCATGCAATAGGCGTCAACTATCGAGCAAAACAAAGTTAAATTAGCTCTGATTAGAAACATATTAGCAATTTATGAATTAGATACTTTGATATTCAGAGGAAAAAAAAAGGTTATTATTGCTACCAATGCATAGCATCTATAATACTAGAAGCAGCAAACATAGTACAACTCAAAAGCCAGGAGACCCAGAATAGTGATGGAAACCATCACATTGGTATGTGTCATACAAATGACTTATGAAGGTAAAGAAATTAAGCAAAGATATGCTAGCCGTAATACAAGTAGAAAAGATTGCACAAAAATCAACTGTATCAATACCGACTGGAGGTATAAGAAGCATGTTTAGAGGCAAAATTATTTACCTTGAGCTTCTCTCACAACAGGCTTGTGCGTAGGAGGTCAGCTTGCTGCTCTCTGCTAAAATTTTCATCATGAAAATCTTCATTTGTGTTATTCTCCTGACATAACAACCTATTCTCTTGAACAGGATTCAAGTCATGAGTCTCCCAAACCATTGGAGGACCTGGATACATGATCCCTTGTCCAGATTCAAGACCCTCAACATTGTCTTCCACATGTCTATCATCATCAAACATAGGATCCACCCTCTTATCTTCATCTATTCCTGAAGGGTCAACATTGGGATCAGAACTCAAATCAAACCCAGCTTGGTCCCCTTCCCCATTTCCATTATAAGCCACAGTCACTATACCCAGCTCAGATGGCTCAAGAGCTTCTTTTTTTTGCCTCTTCCATTTCTTAGTAGATGAAGTCCCGTCATCCTCAAAGTCTTCTTCTTCTCTTTCTCTATGTAAATACACCCACAATTTCCTCTCCCCATCAAATTGCACACAAGGATCACGCTCATAATGCAAACGATCCAAGGCTCCACTAACAACTTGATTGACTTGTGCATCAGAGACTTCTTCCACAATATACTGTGAATCTCTAATTAAAGTACAAACATCTGCCCTCGTTCCAATACTTCCAGGCAATCTAGCAGCTGCATCTCTCACAAGACAAAGGATTGTAACATGTGGTGGGCGATCACGTTTCAGCATAAAATGGTCTCGGGCTTTTGATGTTGGCTTACCACCACACCTCCTCAAAGGAGCTACAATGGATTTTCTACCATCAACGGCAGTGTAAGAGAAAGCCCTGTCAGGAATTGAATACCTAAGAACTTCCTCCCTACGAAAGTAACTTCTTACCTCATCAGAGCTTGGGCTAATGGTATTAAGACTCTTTTGAGCTCTTAGATCCCTGAACCTTTCTTTCTCATCCAAATTAAGTTGCATCAGTGTCAAGGGAGGGGCAGGAAGACTTCCTATTTGCCGAAGGGTCTCCTGACCACTTTTTAACCAATTGGCAAATGAGTCAACCAACTTGACAAGCATTTTATGAGGGAGACCCCAAGCTTCAGGAGATGTCACTTCCTCAATAATATCTTGATCTGATAAACTCCGAGGAACTGGTCCAACCCAGGACCAGGTTTTTGTAGATTTTTCATATACCACGATTGTTTTCCAACCTTTTGCACCTAAAGGTGCTGATTTGGATGAAAATATCTTTAGAACACCTCTAATCAAATCCTGTAGTGGTTCTTGAGTCTCAAGAATCGAAGGATCTCCAGGATTGGATCTCACACGGTTAACAATTTCCTGAACCGTAAGAGATGGGATATTCCCTTGCCCAGATTTTTCTGAGGTATTTATATCAACATTGCCCTGATCTACCCCAGAATTGCTTTCCTGCTGTCTATTCAGATCTTCCCCGAGATCCAGTGCTCCATCATTTCTGTCATAATGCTTTCTCATGTTCAAGGTATCATCTGGAAGCACGGTGATCATCGCCATACGAACAGCTGAAAGAAGATGAATAATGGAGAATGAGAATCCAGTATGAACTGTAGGAGTAATCAAAGTATACGGCTTCTTCAGTGGTTTGCTTTCTAGATCATCTTCAGCTGCAACTTCTGTGAAATGTGGCTCAGAAGCTCCTTTCTCCAAAGAACCAGCGTCATCCTCAATTTTCCTTTTCCCACGTTTTTTAGATGGAGCGATATCATCAAATTGCTGCTTATCTAGATGATCATTATCATCTAAATCATCCATGTATGCCGCCAAATCATTCTTTAGCTTCCGCTTTTTCGTTGACTTTCCACCCACCAACTGAAGATCGGATCTTTCATGATCATCATCCTCATATGCTACAATATCTTGACTTTTCCGCGTCCTACCAAGAGTTCCATCCCTTGCCAACTTACTTACAAGTAAATCATCTTCATTGTCAAAAGTGTTATCTTGCAAGTAGGATGACTGAAGGACTGAATAGTTGCGAAATGTTTCGGCTTTCTGTCTTTTCCCAGCAGGTTTCACCGCTGACCCAGGAAGCCTGTCACTCAGTTGACCTTGCAACTGGTCATTCCTTCCAAACTTGTAATGTTCTACCCAATTATTTTCATCTTCATTACCATTCACCCGACCAGGTCCAGGGAAATAACTGTCTGCCAGAGCTTTAGTCATAGAACTCTTTGACACACTAATATCATTTCCCCTACCTTTTTGCTTCGCTTTGACAGTGTAATTGTCTCCTTCTGAAATATGCAAACGATCTCCGAGGTCACCCATCTTTCTTGAAGATTGTGCTGATCCATCAAGAAGCTCACCACCCTTTTTATCTTTCTTAACAAATTTAGCCTTCTTTGGAACTGAAACAGACTTCTTACCTGAGATACCGCTGGGATAAGCCCACTTGCTCCTCATCAAGGGATTGTCATCGTCATCTTCAGATTGCTCAGATGAGTCCAAATCTGTCTCCTCTCCTTTGGCAAACATTCTGTTGGCTTTCAGATTTCGCCGTTCATTCTGCACATCTGTTTGCTTCAACTGTGATGGCTTTGCTCGGTACTCGAGGTTTAATAATCTATCCTTAACATTCAGATCAGGGGAGCTTCTTCCAAGCTTTGTCATCTTTCTTTTGACATTCCACTCACCATAGTTAGAAGGTGGATCAATAGGGAAGGGCTCACCTTGCGCTTTGTCATGCCAAAACATATTGCCTCCATCCAATAAGTCAACTTGATTTCCTTTTGTGGACATCCGGATTTTCCTGTACTTTACCTGATCCTCAATGTTGACTTCCTGCAGGCTATCAGGGTACTTGTGTTTTTGGAGATAATCATAGGAGAGTCTTGAATTAGATGGCCTTGCCGTTAAGATGTCAATATCAGACAACTGATTAACAGTCCTATTCCTACCATAAACAGGATACTCATTCTTCAAAGAAACAGGTAAACCCATTAAACTGTCAGAATATTCCCCACCTCTAGAACTTTCAAACTGCTTCGAGACTTTAAAAGAACCGGCTTTATCCCTTGAACCAGTTCTTGGAAAACTTTGGTCTCTCTGGACAGCCACCTCATACATTTCTTCTTCTTCTTCATCATCACCACTGACCTGTTCTCTCATCCGGAACGCTGATCCTGAGTTATACTCTGATGCCTTGATCTGTCTTGGATGAGCTGCTGCTGGACCATAAGGGCCTGACTTCAGTTCGATACCATGGTGAAGCCCTAATTCTTTTGCTGTATGCATCTTTAATCCAGCCACCTTCAAGGTCCCCTTTGGATTCTGCATTCCATAGTTTGGTGTTTCCAAGCCCATCAACCTACCTCGAGAAGAAAAGTCAAATGTTGGACTTGGCCCGCGTCCATTATAATGACCTGCTTTCTGACTTACTTTTTGCTCCTTAAGCCTTTTGGTCCACAAACCATCACCTGAATCTTCTCTTTCCGAGGGGTCACTTTCCAATTCTTCCATCTTTTCGTGCATTAAGCTCTTCTGACTCTTAATAATATTTAACACTCGGAGCTTTTCTTCAATGCTGTATCCCTTGCAATTAGCCCACGCATCCCTTATCTGATAAAGATTAGTGACCACTGAATTCTGATGCTTGCGCAGAAGATGGTAGTGCTTGCGATTCTGAAAGAAATTCAAACCTTGCCTGTAAAGAGCAACTCTTGGTTCACATAAACCTCCTTTAAACATTTCGAACAACTTATTAATCGGACTCCCAAAGTGCATATTGCGACCAGTAAACAGTTCTTTCAAAGTTCGCACAAACATTTCTTGGTCCATATCTGGAAGATATTTTGTGAGACCAAATCTCTCATCCTCGGTCAGGCAATCATTCCATACATCCATGGACAGAATATCACCAAATCCAGGAAGATCATACAGCTCCGTGGGAATACTGCAGGTCTGATCCCCAACTTGAACAAACTCGTCCCCAGTTTCCCCCAACTCCAACAAATCAAAGTCATCAGACCCTGCCCCAGAATCACAATCATCAGATTCATCATCCTCATCACCAGATTCAACAACCTTTGGGAACTCATCTTCGTCACTCGACATACTCCCCCTACTTCGAGAGGACAACTCTGATTCCAACCTCAAAACCTTATTCTTCTCAATAGCCATTCAACATAACAACCTACAACGAAAAGCATATATTTACTCAATTAACAACCGCAAACAAACATAAAAGCCACCTTCAGTCACTAACATTCAATAATCAATCAAACCCCAATTAAAACCCTAAAAAAGAAACAGTAACAACAACAAATTCTCAATAAATCAATCCACAACACATTAAACATCAATGCATAACACAAAGAAAACAGCAGGTGCAGAAAAACCACCCATTAAAAATTGAAATAAAAACAAAAAAAAAGTTCTAGCCTTGGAGAAATCCACACAAAATTGTACGCGAAATTACCTGGGCTGAAGCTCGGACTTCGAGAAGTGGAAGGAGACGGTTAAGAGACCAATGATTGGCGCAGCGTAGAGAGAGAGAAAAGGGATGCGATTCAAGAATTGTAGAGAGAGAAAAGAGAGTGGGAAACCCTAGAAGGTGCAGAAGGTGAAGCAGGAAAGAAATAAATACAGATACGTACGTGGAATTGTTGGGAAGATGAGGAAGAAGACGAGTGAGGGTGGTGAAAAGACGAAAGAGGACATACACAGAAAGATAGAGAAATTACAGTAAAGAGGGATTGGGGGGATTGGTGTTGGTGATGGCAGCTGTCGATGTTTTGAGAAGAGAAGACAAGGGAAGGGGATGGTAACGAAGAAAGAAAGAGAGAAGGACGAGTCGGACTCAGTGAGTGAGTCGAGACGTTGCAGGAGAAAACGGAAAGAAAAGTGTGGGTGAGGGCGAGGGTGATAGTACTCGTGTCCCATTTCTTTCTCTCTTTCTTCTTTCACGGCGGTTTACTCTTAACAAGAACGAAAACCCACTAGTGCCCATTACTACTACTACTAGTAATTTATTTATTTATGATTTTTTTTTTTAAATTGTTATCTTTCTAACATCAATATATTATAAAGTACTTAGACTCCTAAAAACATGTAATTTAAAGGTTTAATAATGAAATAAACATCAACAAATAATTCAATTATTGCTCTCACCGGTATGTGAACAAATTTCTAAAAAGTTTGGGAGTAGCATATATTTTACTTTAACCACTGAAAAATTCAGTTTGTAATTAAATTGTGGTATTTCCCTTTTTTAATTTTAATTTGACTTCAAAATAAATAATTTAAAATTTAATGTGGAAATTAAATGCCAATATAAACATAATTTAAAATATAATTGAAATATTTTAGTTAACAATTATTGATAGATTATTAGTATTACAAAACTCCACTAATTTTGACATAGTACAATCATATATATGTTCACAAATGTCAAGTATCTGTATCTTCACAATTTTATGTAAATTTCATAAAATTGGAGTTTAAATATAAATTAAATTAACTTTCAAACATGCTTCTATATTTTGAATTACGCAGAGGACTAGATAGAGTTTTGTTTCATTTTCATGAGATTATTTTGACCAATTTCTCCTTGTGAGGGCCTAAGTTGTTTCTATTTTAGATGGAAGATCTTTCGATCTAGAGGGTAGTACTATCTATTAAATGAAATCTTCCATCTCATGGCGTGAGAGTCATCCAAACCGAAATTTTCTTACTATAAAGGGGGGCCGATCTTTTTATTATTTTAAACTAGGGTATGGTCTCTTATTTTCAAGGTTAAATACCTTGGGTAACCGATAGCGAAATAGTATCACAAATGTCGTAGGGCCGGGGACCCCAAGATTTTAAATTCTCTCATATTAGAAAGTCATTTCATTTATAAAATATATATTTCATCTGTTTTTATAGTTTATTTAATATAAATATTTACTTATATTAATTCTCATTTTAAATATTTTAAAAATAAAATAAAATATTTAACATATAAAAAATTTACCTAAATTATCCTAGAAAAATCAAACTAACAACTAAATGAAAACTGATGGAGTATATACTTGTGCTTAATTATTTTCGTTTGTTAATATGTTGTAAAGATAATACTCCGTAGTTTTTGTTCCTGAATTCAGCGTCTATATGGGGAAATATTTTGTTTTTTTAATATGTTCTATTTTTTCAAGGAGAGACTTATTGCAATTGTTTTGACGACTTGGACGTTTTTCCATCAAAAGTACATGTCTTCAAGTAGCAACTATAGCATAAACGACCTCACAAATAAAAAATTATACACTTTTAAGCAATAATCGGACAATGAATATTAAAATTATTAAAATTAAAATTTTTTATATATCCTCAAATTAAACCAAAATGATGTAAGTAGAGTTATATACTTCTTTTTGAAAAATAAGTTACATTCCATTCTAAAAAAACAACAATATTTAAGAATAAAATTTGTTCTATAAAAAAAGTAATATTTGTATAATTTTTTCATTATAATGTCATATTTTTTAAAATTTGCAATTACAATCTTCTTATATGATCTTTAATTGTATATTCATAACAAATTTAATGAAAAAAACTTACTATTATTACATGTAATTCTTAGTCAAATATACAAAATTAAAAGTTCTCAAAAGTTTAAAAATTACTTTTTTTGTGGCACGAAGAGGATAAAATTCAACAGTTCTATAAATACATGGATTTGTATCACTTTTTTCTTTCTTCCTTCCTTTCTTTTTTGGCAAGTCTACTGAAAATTCTAAAATTTATTAGTACAAGCTAACAGTTCAACCATAAGAATGAAGTGCACGTAAAAGTACAAAAGTGCGTATATTTTAATTTAATATTGGAGACTTATTTTTGTGATATAAAAAGTTATTGTCTAAATACTTACGTAATTATTTAGACACTCGTTAATAACTGTTTCAAGAATTTTCTGTAGATTTGATTAAAACAAAGGCAAATCTTGGGCTGGTACAACGCAAAATCTAAAATTTCCTAAAACTTTCATGTTTTAAAATAATTTTGTATAAGTGTATTTCTTTTTCTGTAAATTACTATTTTCAAACTACTATTTTTTAAGTATATTTTCAATATACTTTGTAAGTTAATGTTTATAAGTTATTATATTTATAAAAATACAATCATAAGAAATACACTTGTAACGATAGTTATCCCTTAAAACAATTCTCTTTTTTTTATTTAAACAATTTAAATCGCAATAGTCTATTATTAAAACGGATGATTACAAATTTATTTGCTACAGTGATTAATTATCTCTTATAACTCCATACGTACTCCATATGAAATACGTAGCATAAAGCTTAAAATGCCACATGTATTTCTATATATAAAATCATGCATGCATGTGTATAAATGCTTGACAAATGTCAATTTTTATGCTTTCCTTTTACTATTTTTGGACGACTAACTAAATAAACTAACACTATACCTTTTCTTCCTCATCTCCTTGCGATGTTTCCTCCTCCTCCTCCTTCTCTCGATCTTTCACCTCCACCATTTTTCATCATATTGCAACTTTGCTATTTCTCATTCATCAAAAGCTCGCATTTTTCAGATTAAGAACAACTAAACGCAACGATTAACATAACATAACATAACACAACAGAACACGTACAGTTTTCATCAATGGACGATTCAGATAAAGGGGAGGCGGACAAATTTATTCGTCTGGAGAGCGTCCAGATTGACAAAATGGTGTCGGATGGGGCGCCAAACGATATTTCAAATCCAGTGCCACCATTGCCAAAATCAGCCAGCAGGAGCAGTACTTTTAGAAGAATCGGGAGCAATCTTAGAGGCTCAAAGCGCAATGGGATGAAAGGTGTTGGTCCCAGGAAGATTGGGAGACAACAATCTGGCGCGCTTCGGGGTCTTAATAGCTTAAGATTTATTGAGAAGAAAAAAATTGGAAAAGAAGGGGATGGTTGGAAAGATGTGGAGTCTCGTTTTAATCAAATGGCAGTTGATGGCAAGCTTACTAGAGATAAATTTGGAATCTGCGTTGGTAATAATTCTATATATATGTGTGTATTTTTTACATTTCAATGCTTGATTGGTTTAATGTTTTTGGTTTGAAAAAAACAATAAAGGTATGGGAGACAGCAGAGAATTTGCTGCGGAATTATTTGATGCCTTGGGAAGGCGTAGGAATGTGGACACAACAGATGGGATAGATATAGATGAATTGAGGTTGTTTTGGGAAGATATTGCACTACAAGATAGTGATACAAGGCTTCATATATTCTTTGACATGTAATTAACTCTTCTTTTCTCTCTTTCTCTTATAAAATGGGCTTACTTGTTTTAAATGGTATCCTATCTCGTACTCCGTTCACTCTAAGGTTGCCACTTACTCCTCAAAATTTATAGATCTTTCTAACAAAAATAACTGAAAAGGGTCACTTCTGTTATTTCGGACAGCAAAGTCTGTCTCCTTCCTCGTGAGGGATGTATAAGTTGCAAACACGATATCCGAAGAGAAAGAAAACTAGAACCAAGTGAAAATTTCATCCATAGTCTCAAAATGTAGTATGGTAACTAAGTTGAAACTAAAATAAATCCAAACTTTTGCAGTTCTGTTTCAGTCAGTTCAACTAGTTTAGGATGAAACACATTGTCGTTTTGTTTTTAGTGATGTTGATCGATTATTGAGTATCCATTTTCCTCGTCCTTATTGTTTACATTTTTCAACCACGGCCTAAGAGTATAAAGTTTTTCAGGTGTGACAAGAATGGTGATGGGAGACTTTCTGAGGAAGAGGTCACAGAGGTGAGAAAATTGATCTTGTTCTCTTTTATTTCTATTTAGTCTTCGACCTTATCAAACATGGAATCCTCTAATTGTTTTCATGGAAAAGGTTCTAGTAATGAGTGCTTCGGCAAACAAGCTCAGTAACTTCAAGGAACATGCAGCACAATATGCAGCTGGAATCATGGAAGAGCTTGACCCTGATCATTTGGGATATATAGAGGTAAGATTGTGGTAATTTTAGTTTAATGTTGAGTTGGTAAACATAATGTACGTATTCAAAAGTATTCTTGCAATCGTTGAATCATACAATATTTTCAATCAACAAACAGATGTGGCAACTTGAAGCTCTACTAAGAGGGAACTTAACCTCTAAAGATGTTCCTGCAACACGAAAAACAGAAACACTAGCAAGAACAATGATCCCAAAAAAGTACAGATCTTCGTTTGGCAAATATGCGACTTTAACCATGGAAAAAGCAAACGATAACTGGAAAAAAATATGGGTGCTGTCATGGTGGCTGCTCATGAATATTTTCCTCTTCACTTGGAAGTTCAAGGAGTACATGTCGAAACCAACCTTCCAAATCTGTGGCTATTGTGTTTGCATAGCCAAGGGTGCTGCTGAGACTCTCAAGTTCAATATGGCCCTTGTTCTGTTTCCTGTCTGCAGAAGAACTCTTACCCAACTCCGCGAAACATATCTTGGATCCTTCATTCCTTTCGATGACAACATCAATTTTCATAAAATAATTGCGCTAGCAATTGCAATAGGAGCTCTCACTCATACAATATTTCATCTGAGCTGCAATATTGTGAGAATAACAACTTGCCCACCACGGCTATTCATGGCTAACCTTGGAAGTGCCTTTAACTACCATCAGCCATCGTATATGGATATTGTACTGACCATTCCAGGTGTAACCGGAGTTCTCATGATATTAATCATGGCTTTCTCCTTCATTCTCGCGACACATTCATTCCGGAGGAATGTCATTAAGTTGCCATGGATATTTCACAACCTGGCGGGGTTTAATTCCTTCTGGTATGCACATCATCTACTGGCTCTTGTCTATATCCTCTTCTACTTCCATGGCACCTTCCTCATCATTGGCAAAGAGAAGACGGTATGTGAATTCTTATACCTAAGTAAAAGTTCTACGCTACCACAACAGAGATATTTAGACTCCTCTGCCATAAACAAATTGCATTTACAAACTTCAAACTATATTTGATCTGCAGACATGGATGTATATCTCGGTCCCTATATTGTGCTACCTCGGTGAAAGAATTTTGGTACTTTATGATCTGAATTTTGAAGTTGACATCATCAAGGTTCAATTAGCTACGTCTCCTTCAATTTGTTTATCATCCATGGAAGAATACGACAAACACTATTTATTTTGAACATGCAGGCTGTTATATACACGGGAAATGTGTTAGCTTTATACATGAGCAGACCTCCAACATTTAAATACAAGAGTGGGATGTATCTTTTTGTCAAGTGTCCAGATATATCAAATTTTGAATGGTAACATAAAATTTTATATTTATATGGTTTTGATGTAGCTCCTTCTAGTTTTATTCTGAGTTCATATGTTTCTTCTGATATACTGCAAAAAGGCATCCTTTCTCTATCACTTCTGCACCAGGCGACGAATACTTAAGTGTCCATATTCGTACTTTGGGAGACTGGACTACTGAACTCAAACAAAGATTTGAGAAGGTAATATATTCATTATAATACAATAAATTTAAGTGTAAAATTTGACATGAATTCCCATAAATACTCTAAGGGACTTACAAGGGCTTTAAATTTATTTGAACTGTAATCATACTATAATTTGACATGAATTCCCAAGTGTGTTTTTTTGGTTCAAAATTTCAGATGTTGGGACAGATGCATATTCAGTTCCCAAGTGTGTTTTTTTGGTTCAAAATTTCAGATGCTATCTTTCTTTTCCTGTGTTCTAAAGCAAACAAAAAATTGCAGGTCTGTCAGCAACAAGATGCAAAGCCAAGAAGAGGAAATCTTGTTAGATTGGAAACTAAATCTCATTTACGCTCTGCCAGTCTACGTTCAGCAACATCATTTGCACACGTGAATTTACGCTCTGCAAGTGTAAACTCAGCATCGGGGTTAAACTCAAGATCAGTACGTGAGGAACCAGAACTCCCAGAAGAGCCAGAACCGAAGTAAGCACAACATAGTTGGTTACAAATAGATTAATTACTCAAGCCGTATAACTAATGTTCTTCTCCTTGAGGTAGATTTCCAAGGATTCTCATCAAAGGACCTTATGGAGCACCAGCACAAAATTACAAAAAATATGACATCCTTCTACTCATCGGCCTAGGAATTGGAGCAACTCCATTCATCAGCATCCTTAAAGATCTTCTAAACAATCTTGTGCCAACTTTCGGTAAACAGGTAAGCTAAAAACACAATTATAATTTTAGTTTTACAAAGAAGGACTTGCACTTGTACAAAAGAATTTTTAAGGGGTTTTAAGTACTGCAGGACACCATTGATGAAGGCTATGACACGAAAGTTCCTGAACGAGCTTACTTCTATTGGGTGACAAGGGAACAAGGCTCTTTTGAGTGGTTCAAAGGTGTAATGGACGACATTGCCGATCATGACGTTAATGTAGGTTTTGACTAATACACTGTTCGGACTCAGCTGTTTTCTTTCCGTCTGTGACACGCGATTTTGCAATGCAGAATGTGATTGAAATGCATAACTACTTGACTAGTGTATTTGAAGAAGGAGATGCAAGATCTGCACTGATAACTATGGTGCAGTCTTTGCAACACGCTAAGAATGGAGTTGATGTCGTTTCAGACAGTAAGGTACCTATTCTATGACATATAATCTATTTAGTTTTTCATTCAGATGGATTTTTCAGAATTTTTCTAACATAACAAGCACAATAGATAAGAACACACTTTGCAAGACCCAACTGGAGGAAAGTATTCAGCGATTTGGCACGTGCGCATAACGCTTCTAGGATAGGTAAACATATATGTACTGATTGAGAATTCTCAAAGAAGCAGTTTATTGACTTGTGAAAATAGACTACAGTCATATATTTCACTTGTGATGGTTTATCTGTTTGTTCTTTTTCAAGTAAAATACAATATGGTGATTTTGCAGGTGTCTTCTACTGTGGAAGTGCCACACTTACTAAACCACTTAGAGAGCTCTGCAATGAATTTAGCTTCGAGTCCACGACCCGCTTTGATTTCCACAAGGAGAACTTCTAACTACAAAAATAACAATGTACATCACCAAGAACATCTGGAGTTCTATTTTTGAGTCACTCACACACGCACATAGGTACAATCGTACAAAGAAACAAAAACAAGATTTAAAGCATTTCTGATTTATATCATTTGTAAAGCTTTACAAAATAGTTTAGACTATCCTTTTGGGGAGATTTTTGGTTCATGTTTTAATCCAGTCTTATTCTGTCAGCGACCTGTACGTAGAAGGTTCATTGTAGCTTGTTTTTCATCTAACATGACCTTCTGAATACTTCAACTACCGCGTTTTGTTTGGAAACATCAAATGAGTTCAATCACAGAGAGGGAATCTCTCCTAGTTTAGAAGCTATATATAGTGTCTTTTATCATGCCACTAAACCCATGTATAGCAATTTTTCTCAACAAAATAGTACCAGGTTTTCGAAACTTCTTTCCATAAACTGACAAGCGGAACGAATTTCATATATAGGAGAGAATCAAGGAGTAAAATTTTAGATTTCACATATAAGTTCTCATATAGACCTCAAACACTAATATGCATAAAGCTTATAATTTTTGCCAAGAACATGTTCTATGTTTACGTTTCTCCTTGTAAAAACACATGAGAGTGAACATATTAGTCTGAACATATATGCACAAGGAAGTATAATAAATTGATTTTACTTGCCTTCCGTTATTAAGATCAAACTAACCCAATAATGCTATCAATTTCAACTATATTACAGTAGATATTCATAATGGATCATGTAATGTAGGGGCATATACAACTGTTTAAGCATGTTTCTTTCCAAAGATCTTCCTCTTGCGCTTCACTCCAAAAGGAGTAACCTCAGTCTCGCACATGTCAGAACCATGCCAGACATGCCTAGGCACATATCGACGAATATAAAAATAGTCTGAGCTCAGATGGGATCCTTCAAATGCTTGAACTTGTGCAAAGCCTGGCCTCCAATCGTCGTTTCCATTCAATTTTAGGTACAGGTAACAAATGGCAGATTCCACGCATGGTCCTGTAACTTGGAACTGATCCACCATGCAAGCTTGAAATGGTTTTCTGGGAATATCATCAAGAACCTGTGGCTCCAAAGGATCAAGCCGCCTTACGTGCTTAAAGTTGAGGTGGTGCACTAAAATGTCGTTTGATTTTGTGTCTCCAAATCTCAAGCTGACGTTGCTGGAGGTATCTGCGCCCTTGGTACAAGTTGTTCCTATTGTAACTGAGTAACTACAATTTCCCTGTAGTGCAATAAACATGAAGTTAGGTTAGGTGGATAATATGGTTAGAAAATAAGAACGAATTCAACTTTAAAAAAAGACAACGGGAAGGTAAAAAATCGTGTATGGTCTTGTTTTTTTTCGGTTTAAATTATAAATTCTGATAATATAATTTACAAAATTTAAGCCAAAACGAATGGGAGCTATATACCTTATCTATGACGGAGAGTCTTGCGGTTATAGCTGCTGGGAAGATTTCTAAGCACAACCCAAGAAACATAACATAAATTAGAAATATTCGTTGTTCCCCTGAATTTGTCATTTTGGTCACTAGCAATAATTTCAATGAAGGAGGCACAAACATGTATCGAAGTAGTTCCAATTGGAAGCAGCCTGTGTGTACAATAACCTACTATATATAGTCACATTTCCATGTCATTCTTTCCTTGAGATATCAAAAAGTAGGATTCTAAAGTTTTTGCCATTTTTATTAGTCCTATCTTTTCGACTTTTGGCATTCGGTTGCTTTGCTTTTACACATACCCATCTGCTATCTCTTAATTAAGGAAAAGCATTTTGTAGATTGTGCAATTAGTTCAGATAATTTTTTGGGGTTAGGTTGATGAATGTAGATTTCAATATTCCATTATTTTTTGAAGAGATATATAGATGGTGTGTTCTAGGACGCCCTGCATGTACAATTCGCGAGTTCAAACCACATAATATGAAGTAGCTTTAGCTGTAGGAGATTCACAAAACACAACTGATGATAATGGATGTCTCCTGATTTTGTTATATTCAACAAGTACAAGATATTATATGTTATATAGCCTCTTTTTGTGAACACTTGAGTGGATATTGAATAGTTGTGCATCCTTTAGAAAGCAATCCTATTTCTAATCATCATATCGTTCCAATGTCATAGCAAAATGCAAGTGGTTTGATCAACCCCATCCTCGAGTCTATGTGCATCCTCCTAATAAAATAGACTCTGATATATTTACCAAGAAATGGATACGGTATTAAATTTACCAAAGGAGTGGTGCCCCAAAAAAAAAAAAAAATTAAATTAAAAACAAAATAGAAAAGAATAAAAACGGTATTTTCGATTTTTCACCAAACCAACTGAACCGGTGAGCAATGAACCCGTAGTTATTCATTGAACCGTGAACTAGTTACCTTTCAGTATCCAAGACAACATCTGTCCCTCTTAAAATCTTCTGTGCTGCAGCCTGCTTATTGCAGTTTGTGTGATTAACACAAGTAGGTAATAAATTGATTCGACACAACTTATCGAGTTACGGAGACGGCAAATAATGTTCTTTAATGCTACCCTTCTCCTCTCCCTACTTTATGAGGAAAGGAATAATGTTATTTATCCAGACCTTGCAAACAACATCAAGAATTACTAAGCCTGCCGCAGTGGGATCTATAGCTGCAAAGATCTAACTGCGCAAGGAATTTTATTCGTCGATATCCAAAAGGAAGCTCACCATTACTCCTAAAGATTATCGAACAAAATGAATCATTTATGGTCTCGGTTATCTCTCAGTATCCACAAATATTACATAGTATTATGATACAGATGAATTTATCTGCACAAAAACTTTTTCGAGCAACTGAAGTTATAAATGGCTTGGTAGAAAGAATGTCTCCTCATATATACATCAGCGGCTTAGACTATGAAGCATTGAAAGTTGATGTCAGACAACATACCACTTAATTTGGATAATCACAGACTGTTATCTGCAAGTTAGACTCTGGCACATATTGTCTGATGAAAGCCCTTCGCCACCAAACTTCAAATGCTTTCTGAATATTGGGGCAGTCATCCCCTTTGTTAAGAAATCGATCAAACCAATTAAGGAGGATGGCTTGTTGCTGACGCAGTGGCAGAGTAAGAATTGTCTGGCCCAGGCCATCCTCAATCAACTTTTTGTCAACCGATCGAGAAGCCCTCTTCATCCACCCAAAATCATCATAAAGAGCTTCCAACCAAGTTGACAGCAGAGAATAACGAGTATCTTTAGGCACCAAAATAAGGCCTCTCCCAATTGCAATACAAAGTTGTGCGGTAATCCTGCTGATTTCATGTCGATACATAATAGGGATCTTGGAATGGAGAATAGAAAGCTCCTTCTGATCTGCCCACAATTTGACAAATTCATCCCCAATTTTTTTGTCGATTAGAATATCAACAATCCATTGCATATTATCAGCTTCTCGAGCTATCTCAACCATCAAAATCCCTCGGTCTTGCTTGCTTTCATCAATGCATGTAGCTTCAGACAAGCATAAAATAAGGGAACTGAGGCATCTATGACAAAGATTGTAAAGCGTGTCCTTCGATATTTCAAGACTATCTTTGTAATTACTACAATTAGATAAATCCTCTCTAAGCAATCGAGAAATCACATTTTTCATTTCCCGACGTGCTTTATCATCCTTTCCTTGCAAAACACCACTTAACAGTTTTAAAGAGATGTCATCTGCTCTTGAAGAAATAGATGGTTCAGCTGAGACTCTCTGCAATACGTTGTTCATGGAAGTGTTAAGCTGAAGTTGTCTAAGTTCAGATACCACTTTCTCCTCTTCTTCTGCAGACCATGGGACTGCTTCCAGATACTCTAAGCATGAAGTTATGCCAGCATCAAACATTATCGCTGCAGATACCTGCAACAATGCACCATGATGGAATTATATGCAGAACAATGCACAGCTAGTTTCTAGGATTTTTAAGGCCACATACAGATAAGAATAATAATTAATAAAATCAAGTATATAAAGAGCAGAACCATGACAAAAGATCCAAATTTTGTAAAATTTGAAAACTCAATGGTGTTTTCTCAACCTTCTAAGTATACACTACACTAACACTAGCGTACCATTCTGAAAGTAGAATATTACTTCTCAATCTTATCTAGTGTTCTCGTTTCTTTTCTTTTTCTCGGAGTTCAAATTCTAGACACGTCCTATTACACTTTCATGCTTATGTTGCCATGTTTAACAAAGTTTCTTGTGCAAGATTATAACTATGATCACATTGATAACCTCCAAAGCAATTCAGTTCTGCTTATTTCTCTTACAAAATACAAACACTTTTAGAACCATAGAAGACAATAGCTGGGCCTGACGTAGGCCAAAAAGATCAAGATTTCAGCTTTATTACTTCTTCGGGTGGAGTTGTTACACACGAACACACTATATGACAGTATGAGGGACAAAACTGATCACAACAGGGTCAACTCAGTGACAATCACATAAACATCACTAGAACCCAGAGGCGTTTCCTCTTTCAAAGTAATAATGAAGACGAAATACGAAGAGAACTAATTGAATGAAAACAGAACCACTTAACTTTTCAGGACATTAAATAAACTAAATAGATAAGAGAAAATACATTCCACTAGCATTGGATGGTATTTCTATATTTGAATTGGAATAAACAATAACATAAAGAATAAAAAAGGATTTAGCTCAAAAAGATATGAACAAAATCCAAATTAATACTCGTAGTACATACCTTCAAAACGCCCAAGATTTTAGAGACATTGTCCCCAATTAATCTCCTCTTCAAATCCTCACAATACATCAACACTACAGTCTCCACATAAACTTCCACATCGTCACAATCACAAATCTCCACCATGGCAGCCGACCCGCTCCGCTTCAGCTTCTCCGCAAAGAACTGGCTCCGATCCGACAGCACGCTCCGATGAACATCCATGGATACACTGAATCCGTCACGCGCCGTCACCGTGAGCTTCACGTCCCCAAACCCTAATCCGCATTGCCCAGGGTTCCGAAAAGGGGCTTCGGCTAAAACCCTTGACACGCGCTCTTGAATCCTCTGGCGATTCTCGAAGGACAAGCTTCTCGAGTCCCGGGTTTGCTCCTCGGACATCATTTCGAAAAGGGTCGTGCTGGGTCGGGTCTGACCCGGACGGGAGTTTCCGGGTGAATTGGGTAGTGTTGGGGAAGGAGGGGAAGAAGAGGAAATCTTGGAGAGGGGAAGTGGGGTTTTAGTTGACGGTGGAGGGGAGAGGAAGTAATCAGCGATAAACCCTTGTTTGATCATTGTGGAAACTTGGGGGTTTTTGGATTTATTGTGATTTTCAGATGATGCCATTGGCAGAAGAAGAAAGGAGGGTCAGCGTGTGTTTTTGGGTGTGATAGAGAAAGTGGGTATCCAAGAAATGAGATTAAGAGGAAGATATTGGGGTTGAATTCTGGTGAGCCTAATGAGCTGCAATGAAGCAGCTCACTCTGTGTGTGTGTGTGTGTGTGTGTGTGTGAGAGAGAGAGAGAGAGAGAGAATTACGTGGTGAAAGTGCTTTGGATCCGGTAGTAGGATGGATAATTTGTGTGGGGAAGAGAGTAGAGAGAGGAGGGTGATGATAGTGATAGTGCAGTAGTAAAAACTAAAAAAACGGCCCCATTAAATAAAGGCGCGAGTGGTGATGCTCCCTTTACTAAGTTTGTTCGGTCTTTGCCCGTGGATTTCGATCCACGGTTCACACCTACGCCGTTTTAAAAAATACAGCAGATTGATTTATATAAAACGGGGAATATTTAATGACAGAAAAAAAACTATTCATTTTTTTGGATATTTTTAATTTAACCATCTAATATATTTTTATTATTTTCAATATTGAACTTTTAATCAAGATTGCAACAAAACATTTGTACTATATTACCAATCATAGTTAACTCATATGCTGATCATTTTGTAAAGTAAAGTAAAAGTTTATTGGTTTTTTTTGTAAACTAAGGTAAAAGTTTGATAGTTAAGGTGATAAAAGAAATACTTATTGTTAAATTGAAAAAAATCAAAAAGTTTAATAGTTTTTTTGGTCATTAAGTCAAAGAGAAAAAAAAAGTGATTGTTTTCATTTGTACACACTAATTTATTTAAAATTTTCTATGATTGCTCGACAGTTACTTACATTTCGCGAATTAGAAAAAAAAATACCAAATGAAATTAGTTGGAACAACAAGAAATTTTAGTCGGCCTTACATGAATATTAACTGGATTTATGCGTTATATGATGAATGATTGTCTTTACAGACGTACAGTCTAATAGATTTACATGAACATTTTTATAACTATATGATCTAAATGATTTAGGCAAAAAAAGAAAAAAAGAAAAAATTGTTAGCACGAAGCTGTTGGATTCTAGGGGGAAAAAAACGATAACCTACTTATCTGTAAATCTGGGATTAAAAATATGTAAACCTCTGTTCAACTTAATTGTTGCTTGGTTTTGTTGGTTGCTGTTCAACTTGATTGTTACTTTATTATTTTCTCTTCACTGAGCAAACGCACTGACTTGGGACTGTTTTATTAGTTGGCTCTGTCACATGCTTCAATGAGTAATACCATTGTTAGATCCAACAGTGAAAACATTTAATTTCTTTTAACAAATTAAGGATACATCATGCATGTCAAAATTGGTTATTTACATTTTAAGTTGTAATAAGATTTTATAAATAGGTTTTCTTTGCGGTTGTAAAATTTATATTTACTAAAATTAAGTTCATTAATCAACAACAATTATATTTTAAGAGGTTTTTTGTTTTTCTTGAAAGCATATTATAAGTGGTTATTTGATCTTAAATCGATTTTTTTATTTGAATTAAAATGGAGTATGAAGTTATCTGAGAAGCAAAATTAGTAAAAACTTGTGAAATAATAATAATTCGATAGATAAGCTTAATAAGTAATTTAACAACAAAAGTTCAAATGAGCATCAATACTTTAAATAAATCTACTTATATAGTTACATTCACATTCATTTTAACGAATAATGATAAATTTTGTGGTTTTGTTAATATAATCCATTAAGGGTTGTGTTTTCCCAAATTAAGATTTTAGATTTTTTCAGATGACATGATATAATCTATAAACGTTCGTGATAATGAGTGTGAATTTGACTGTGTAAGCGTAGATATATAGTATTTCCCAATGCTTTATACTTTCATAGTTTGTGCCCATCCCTCTGGTTAACTAGCTACCCTCGACTAAAGTTCCAATTTCACACAAGAAAGTGGGTTGCATTGTATGCTAGATTTCTTTCTTCAAAAAGGTGGAAGAAATAAAGGGATGTAAAAACTACATATTACAACATCAGAGACAGTAAATTTTATTTTTCGCCTTTTCTTTCGTTAGGTCAAGAACAAATCCGACAAAACAACAAAAGGAAATTATGTTTCATACATACAAATATAAAAAGATATTGAACCTCCGCTTCTGCCTATAAACTATGGTCAGGCTCAACACTTGTTGCGAATGTGAGTGGTATGATATGTACAAACAAACCAGTTAATTCTACATCCTCAGAATGAATCAGACTATGAACATAAAAAGCATAAACACGGGCGTGCATACATACACAAATATAACTGAAATATTAGATGATTACAGTGACCTTTCAGAAAAAATTCTTTTGTAAATCTTGTAATTCGAGGTCGACATTCGTAACTTCATCTTCCGTTGTCCCAAAAATAGGAGCATCAAGCTCAGGAGGGCTCTGAAGACATGATGCCTATGTTAGTCACTAGATTATGAAACATAAAAGCAACTAAAAAGATTTGAATCTAAATGCTCTAAATGTAACAAAATCACATTCTTTAGCAACATATATTAACATTCAACATGGTATTTTTCAATAAGTACTTCATCGTTCTAATGTACATGACCAATTTTAGATATATACATTATCTATTAAGTTTCAATAGATGTTTCATAGTATTCTATATATATACTTCATATGTTTATGATACCTGGCAACGAACTAAAGCCCAATTGATTCCACGGAAAAATGGATGCTGCTTAATTTCATTAGCACCTTCACGAGATCCTAATCTGTGTTTAGGATTTCTATGTAACAACCTATATATCAACTGCTTTGCTTGGAGACTTACCTGAAGCAAGAGTCGAAAAAATATGAAGTACTCAAATGTTATACCAACACAATATGTAAGTGAAAGGAGGGTTGCTAGTAGATTTATGCAACTTTCAAATGCACTTATTTTTGGTAGAAGTTATGAAATCGGAGATCTCACCACTTTACTTGCTGCAAATTTAAGATCTTTCTGCAAAACGTTTGCGAAAGTTCTTTGCCTTGACTTTCCTCGAAATGGTGTATATCCATACAACATTTCATACAAAAGAATTCCTGCCAGGGAACACGTTAACTAAAGCATCAAACTTTGATTGTGTTTGAAGTGTGATATAACCAAAGAATCAAGATTCTGGTTCTTGTATCGTGATTCGTGTATGTTCTTTTACATGTAAATAAGCTAATATTCATATTATCTAGAGATAAAGCTAGTTACCAAGAGCCCACCAGTCCACTGCGCTAGTATGACCTACTCCTGATATGGTTTCCTGCAGCATATCAGACAACAATTTCCAGTCAGATGTAGAGAACATGAGTGGTTCATGAAATTTAAAAAAACGAAAAGATTTATGGGGATGTGGAAGCTTAGGAATGAAGAACAAACCGGAGCTATGTACTCTTCAGTTCCAACAAAAGAATTTGATGCTCGCATTGGTTCAGCCAAAAAGATTGGGGCTTGTTGGTGAGCTTTCTGACGCTTTTTCTTCTTATCAGATATCTCTGGAATTAGAAGCTGCAAGAACAAATAAACGTTAAGGCATCCTATAGTCATCTGTTAGTGATATGAACTTCATTTCCTAAATTAAGAGAGCAGACATACTTGTGGCTTGCAGGATGTCAAACAGGACAAATCAAAATCTGTCAACACGATATGCCCATTACTCTGTATCAGAACATTTTCAGGTTTTAAATCCCTGTAAATTATACCTGTGAGGAGAAAAAATGTAAGTAACAGAACATTCTCAAGTGTTATTACTTGGGAGTGCTTAAACTGACTATGAACCCTAATCAGATCTATGCTTATCAGTTTTTGAATAATCATATCATGGAGAAAATCTGATGTGAGGGAAGTAAATGTATACCTTGACAGTGAAGGTACTCCAACGCCACAACTACTTCAGCGGCATAGAATCTACGTACAGCCATCAAAAGTTCTATGTTAGTATCAAATCTGACTATAATTAGAGACGAAATTTTCTAGTATATGAAAGAAAGGCATTATATATGACCTAAGAAAACATAAACTTCAGAGGGATTATAAATCACCTGAACAGATTATTGTACATTACATATTACTTCTTTGGTAGCTGAAACATATTAATATTTTATCTTAATTATGTCTGTATTACCTTACAGCATCTTCCCTTAAGACCTTTGTTGGTTGTCTGTCCAAAAGTACAAATAGCTCTCCTCCAGGGCAGTAATCAGTTATCAGACAAATGTGTGTTTTAGTCTGTACAACATTTATAGAAAAAAAAGGGTTTAAATTTCTGTAGCACTTAACACATTGAAAGTTATATTAACTAGCCCATCGAGAATCTATGTTCTATATTACTCAACTATATAGAAAGTTTTCTCGAACCTGAAACGAAGCATATAAAGCCGGAAGAAAAGGGTGATCTAACATATCTAGAATTTCTCTTTCTGCACAAGCTCTATGGACCTGCAGGAAAGGGTTAAAGGAATACAGAGAAAACAACTGTTCAACAACAGGATCAAATTTAGGGGTGCACTTAAATTTTCTTAATGCCAAATCAATAAGATTTCAATGATGCTTAAGTAAAGAAGATTATCATTTGGCTGAGAAGCCTATGATGAATGTTGAGCTTGAACCGAAATAAAAAGACGAGTGCAACTTTGAAGTTCAATTTCAATACCTTGTTGCGGTTGAGCATAACAGCTTTATCCATAGCTTTCATCGCAAATAATTCGCCAGTACCGGACAATTCCACCAAATGCACACTGCCATTCCAAAAAGTGCTTTTTACACTAGTTCCATTTGAAGATAATTAATTGAAGGAGAACGAACAGACTTATAGATTATCCCATGAAGTTTCAAAAACATGTGAAATCTCAACCCCTTGGATGTTTTGAAAACAAAGAAACAATATTGTATTCATAAAGTCGGAATGAATGATTCATAACTATAATCTTGAGACACCGCCACCTGATTTTTCAGTCGTTGATGCTTCATTAAACTAAACTAAAATAACATGGCAAGCAGAATGAACTAACCTGCCAGTATCACCAGATCCCAGAGGTTTGACAGGCCTAAAATGCTTTAACCCTATCTGTTCTCCGTTCTTGAGAACCTTGAACATATGAAATGAGTTTTAATGATATATTAAAAAGAGAAACAAAATCAATACTAAAACCAAGATTCCATGAGATCCTTAAAAGGACAGAACAATGTGTGAAGTTTAAACTTTAAAGCACAGTTGATGTTTATTAACCCTGAGAACAGAAAAAGCAAGATCATAGCTCAATAATTTGAACTCTTTTAGTTTTCAGTAAGTCAGATAAACAAAATTGTTACATTGAAACTGTATGCTTGTTTGTACCTGTTGAATAGCTCTCCAAGATTGGCTGTCCTTTCTATGAGGCTTCGGATGAACCACCTTGGAATGATTTCTCCACAAATCTTCTGGTCTCTACATTGAATAAAATAGGTAGCCACACGTCAAAACCTACGATTTATCCAAGATATCATATATGTCTTAATAATGAACACCGCGTGACAGCAAGAGATATTCTGAGTTTTGAAATTAGGACATTACCGAATTAGCATCTGGAAGCTCCCTCGCCGCTTCATCAACATTTTCTGCAGTTTCTTTCACCTGAAATCAAATAAAAAATGGATCATTCTACACAGAATACATTATAAATCCAACCAAGATTACAACATTGCTTCTGACTAACAAGAAAAGATGTCTAGCAGAACTAAGACCTGCTTTGCACTTTCTTTGGCACTAGTCTCAGGGATACAATTGTGAAGAGGCTCAACATGTTGACTTCCATCTAGTTGCACCCCAATAAAATATTGAACTTCTCCCTGTGCATTCATACAAATTGGATAAAATTAGCACATAACGGAGAAGTGATCACTGTTGCTTAATTTAAACTGACCTACCAAGCCTCAAAACAATGTCAATGGAACGACAATGCAAAGAACTATACATTTACCTTTTGATCACGCATTGGCTGCAGATGGAACAGATTCCAGAATTTTTTGCCTAGATAATGTCAAGAAGAAAGAGTGCAATGTTTCAGCCAAGAAAAACTACCAGAAAATTGTACATGAATTTTAGCACCTTAAAGATAATTAAAGACACCATTTCTCATCTTGTTCCAATTCTTTCATTTGTAATTGTGATTGTACAAGAAAGTATTACCAAAATCCATTTACATGTGATGAAATATATATGTGACAGTATACCAGGCTTGTCCCTTTTGCCCAGATGGTCACTACCATCTCTCGGAAAAACAAGAGTTTGGTTTCAGATACGGTATTTGAGTATCTGAGCAGTGACATCCATATATTTGTGTGCGTGCGCAAGAGTGCATACTTTATTTTTGAACATTTGATTAATGTTGGTAATAATATGGGAGTGGAAATACAAGAAAAAAGGTAATACCAGTTTTAGTGTAGTTGATGAGCTGAACAGTAACATCCTTTTGATTATCAATAGCATCCCTTATTTTCCTCACTGTGGCTGGATCAGTTTCAGGTCCCTGAAGAAACCTATCACAACATAACCCAATTTCTAAATATCACTATATAAGTTGGATGGAAACTTCATATTAAAATGTATATATAGATTTGAAATGTTGAAATTTAATATGCTCAGACAGTGACAAATAGATGTAAAACTTGCAGAGAAACATGTTCGGTGGATGTGAAAGAAAGAAAGTTTGCAGCAATAGTTTTTGTCATATTTTTCGACACTTCTTATTAGTTGTTGCGCCCGTGGCCTAATGGATAAGGCGTCTGACTTCTAATCAGGCGATTGTGGGTTCGAGTCCCACCGGGCGTGTCTTGGTTTTATGTTAGGATTTTCCCGTTATTTTTTGCTCTTTCAGGTTATTACCGCTCTCCATGTCATTTATATGTTGAATACACGACTTAATAACAAATAACAAAACTCCTTATTTATTATTTTTTTATAATAAATATTATGGAGATTGAGAATTAAATTGGGCACTTAATAATAAATAATAAAAATCTTTGTTTATTTTTTTCTATAATAAAAGTTTATAGAGATTAAAAACTAAATCAATATTATAAATGTGAGGGTAATTTAAAAAAATATATTTATCGAATGAGATATTTGTTATTAATCCATGTATTTATTTATCTTCTAATAGCCGATAGCCTTATATACTAAGAAACCTTTTCCCCTTCCATCGTCGGTCTAAAAATAGGTGAATTTTTTTTTCTCTATGGGTTAAAATTAAAAAAACAAGAGTTTTAAACCCTTTCGTTCCAAGTAGTGTTCTATTATTGTTAGAATAAATAATTTCAGAAAATAAATACTTGTACCAAACATTCGGTAAGAGATACTGTAAAATTCTCACCTACAATTTCTTCCCAAAATTTCTTCACGACTATATTCTGTCAACTCTAAGAAACTATCGGATGCAAATATCTGAAAAATCAACATAAAAGAAATGGGAAAATTGACCAATTTAGATTGATATAAAAATTAAGAAAATAAAAAAAGAGTAAGAAGGATTGATTAGCATAAGTTTTACGTACAATGGGATTATCTGGCAACCTTGGATCGGTGATGACAAAGTTTTTCTCAATACGTTCGAGAGTAGTGGCAAGATCAAGACCTCTTCTTTTTTCTTTTTGCTTCACTTTATCATCCAAACTGCCTGGTCGCCCATCATCATCATCATCCTCCTCCTCATCATTATCCTCATCCTCAACAAGTATTGCATTATCAAAATGTTCATCTTCTCTGCTACCACGATTTTTCTTAATTTTCCTATATATAGTAGACATAAACAAACCATAATTGCATAAATACGTCACTCATATGTTATTTAATTGTAACCATTACAATAAAAAAGAATCTATATGGTACGGAGTACATTATCTAGATTTTTAGCATTAAATTACTACTTACAGGTTTAGCATTGTCAAATATAAATATCAATAGAATCAAATTAAAAAATGAGTTTATTTCTTAAATAGGGAGACATGCATAACTAAACAATTGTTAAATTTTTGGACAGCATGCATGCGTATATGAACTCATACGTACATACCCCATAAAGGAACTACGTTTTGCAGCCTTTTTTGGTTTCTTTTCTGGTAGTTCAGTCATCCGGTGGATTGTTGTTGGGACACCAGCATAAGAATTTCTTCTCCGACGAGGAGCCGCCGCGGTTTCTTCGCTGATTCGCTTCCCAAGAGCATCCAATCGCTCCTGCTGGGAACCAGGTTCAGACCTTCTAACTATCAAGGGTCTCATTTTGGTGGATTCACTGAGTGCTCGAGGTCTCTTCATTGCATGTACCAACTCTGTCACTGAACTAGAAGCCATGTCTTTCTGCCTAGCTGCAATATTTCAGTTGGTTACTTTGCCTTCTCTTTTGCATATTTTTGCCAAGTAATTATGAATAAACAGAAATATGAAGGAAAAAAAAAAAGAAAATCTTAATAAAATTATGAATAATGAATCAAAGAAGTATAATTTGAATAATACCATCATATCTTATCAATGATTCAGGCAACCCATTGGGACGAAGTGTGTTCTCTTTGAAGCCTTCTGTATGCTTGCTCACTTCCACCAGCATTCTGCAACCAATTTCCATAAAATTGTTATGCAATTAATATAATATGTCCTACTTAAGATAGATATTAAAGTTGATTGGCCGGGTGGAGCACAAGTATTATAAAAAATGTTTAATTATAGCGTACATGAACACATGCATGAAATTCCATTATAAGTTTTTAAAGTTTAATTTCAGAAGTCTTATATATAAGTTTAACACTCTCTCTCCGTTCCTAAAAGACCTCTTACTTTTTTTCTTCTTGATCGGTGAAATCCCTAACGTTTACATTTAAACATATTTATGAAATTTGAAATTTGACTTTGAACTTTAGGACAAATATTGTATAACAATTTTTTTTAAAAAAAAATTGTACCTCGATATGTACATAAAATAAATTCAATTTTAGAATTGCAATTTAAAATTAAAAAATAAGTCATAGTAATAATTTGATGATGGGACTCATTAAAGATAAGTAGGAAGCATATATGTCGGAGTAAGATATCCAGACAGGAAAGAGATAAAGGTCCCAAGTATTGTTGATGGACCAAAGAAAATGATCAATCTCAAACCAAACAAGAACACGTACAACTTGCTAAGTCGGTCTATCACTATCCACCATTTGAATCTTTGCAATATTGTTGATATGTTTATATCGTAGATGGCCCAAACTCTAGGTCTCTAGCAGTTGGCACTGCTAGTGTCCATATAAGAAGACTCAACTTGTTATTTTGTGATTCTCTTGATTTTTAGATTCAATCAATCATTTCCCAGAATTAATCCGACGGTGGAAATTAGAATGCCCACTTTATCTTAGATTGAGTGGTACTATATCTAGCATCTAATTAACAAGAGAAAGAAAAAGATAGGCCCACTTATAATTTTCGGATTTGACTCATTTTCGTTACATAATCTTCGCTCACAATTTTAAAATATAAATTGATTTATATGATTTCAACTGCATAAATAGATAAAACACGTGTATGAATAAATAGAACACGAAAAATATAAAAAGGTATGCAGTCATAATGCCATAATTTGATACGTAGTACAATAACAATCGTAAATTTTAATGGCCCGTCTTTTTAAAAAAAATTAATAAGAAGAATGAAAAAGAGAATAACATACCCGATAAATTTGAGGGTTTTACCAGATTCATCCTTAATAGGTGAAATGGTGAGAAGATTCCAGAAAGGAGTTCCATCTTTCTTGTAATTCAACAGCCTCCCACAGTAACTCTTTCCCTCAGGCAGAGCTTCCCTTATTTTTGCCACATCTTCTGGATTTGTGTCTGCTCCCTGCATGAATCGACTGCATACATGTATACCACCAACCAAACACAGTCTTAACTACTACGGACTACTTTATAAGCTAGCTAGTACTCGATCATAAAGTTTCATATACTAAGATCGATCGATCAATTAAAGTCGACAAAATAAATGAAAGAGATTTTATATATATATATATATATATATATTACCAGTTTCTGCCAATGACCTCTTTAGAAGTATAACCAGTCATCTTAAAGAAGCCAGCACTAGCATAAAGGATAGGATGGTCAGGCTTGGTGGCATCCGACACAACAAATGTCTGTTGAAATGCTGATAATGCATTCTTTAAGTCCTCCGACACTCTTGGTATCCCTTTCTCCTTAACATCACCACCTGCCCATATATTTATATATAGTTTTATAAAATTTGTTCTCCATATATACAGCTAGAGAAGATATGTTATAAACACCAGAAATAGTTTAATTTTCACAAAAGATTAGTGGATCAAATTATGATTATACATGAATATTCGACAGTAAAAACTTTCCAAATAATATAATTTTACACTATAAAAAAAACCTTACAACACAATTCTATGCTTACCGCCATCGTCGGAGAAATCACCAGAGCTCCGAACGGAGGTATTCGAGTTCCTTCTAGACGTACCCGCTTTCTTATTCAGATCATCACCACCTGACTTTCGCACCTTCACACCCTTTGCTTTACCAGTCTCATTATCTGTCTTTAGTTCCAATCCCCACTCCGCCGCCCTCTGGGCGACGGAAACCCAACCTTCTCCTGCTGCTTCCGGAGATTTCCGGCCGTCACTGATGATGGCTGCCGTGGTCGTTTGGGACGCTGAAGTTGATGGGGAAGTTGGGTGATCCCCGAGGGCCATCCATGAAGTAGTGATAATGTTTTTGTCATTAGCTTTGCCGGAGTACTGGGACGAGGGCGAGAAATTGTCCGGTTGTTGGCGGCCATCGTCGGATTGTGGTTCTGTCCGGTGCCTAAAGGAGGATTGTGGCCGGAAAACTTCTTTGGTTGGCCTGTTGTAATCTGATGGATTGAAGACTTCGAGCGAGCCACGTGGATTTCTAGATGGGGGTGATTTAGTATGTTCATGGTCCATTGAGTCCATATGTTTCTGCATGATCATAACATGAGCCACTCAATTTATGCATATCATGACACACACACACACACATATATAAGAAATATAGTAATTGGCAATATTTCTCTATTTACATAATGTAATTTGGGGGTGCCAAACAAAATTCCTATGTAATTGATATTTGATGAAGAAGTGAACAAGTGAACACTTCACATATTATATTGTGACAATATTTTATTACTTTGATATTGTTTGAATTAAATAGGTGGGAGAATGAATTTGGTAAAAATACTGAAAAATATGAAAGAAATAAAAGACAATTGTAACAAAATAAGGTGGAAATGATTCAGACCAAAATTAATTATTTTGATTCCACGGTGAAAAATGATGAATGACGGATGACTCATTCTTTTATTCTTTATTATATCTCCCTCATAATATTCTATATATTTATTCTACCACATTTTTTTTTAAATCAAGTTAAACTATTCTATTTTTTATTTCATTTTCTCCTACATTCCATTCAAACAATATATTCAATTAGACAAACGCTAAGTAATTATTTGAAATCAAACGACACATATGATAATCATAATTGATAAAGTGTAAAAGTAATTATATATGCAAGTGTAATGTTTTTTCTAAACTGAATTTACTTTGAAACGTAAATCTTGTATTTGTAGAATAGCGAGAACATAAGCTTGGTAATTTCACCCGATCTCATATAACCTCGCCTAATTCTCACCACAATGGTACCCAATCATTTGTACCGTGGCGTTTAACACAAGACGTGAGATTTACCGTCTTATTCAGTTTTACCGTATCACCGATTTGATTATATATAAAATATAATTTATTTTAATTTTAAAAAATTTTGTATGAGAAAAACGTGAAAACATAAAAAAAATAATAATAAATTAAAATAAAATTTTAAAAAGAATATATCTGTACGATGTGACAAGTCTGATCGACAAGCTCCGCATCTCATACCCGTACAATTGTTATGTCTAGCAGAACACATCCCACCTAATTTATCATGGTTATGCGTATTGATATTATTTCAGTTTTAAAATATATGACATTTAATTTTTTTTTATGTAATTTTAAGTAAAATTTAATATATGTTAAATATTTTACATAATTTTAATTTTAATTTTTAAAAAATAAATTATTTAATATATATATATATTAAATTTTATCTAAAAATACACATAACACGTAAAACGTCGTACATAGGAGTAACAGTGCCGAAGTACTAACAAGGTTGCGTAAAATCTATTGGCAGTGAAAATTTGATAACTTTTCTTCCGATTGTGGAGAAGGTAATGGACACATGGGGTCCACGAAAACGAAATAGAGGGTATTTAGGTAAATCCAGACTATTGAAAATCTGGTTTGCCATCTCACAGAAATCTGAGCACCACATGTTTTTGAGACAATTTAGTCAAGTCGATCATGAAAACTGTCAATCAAAATAATATCATTGGCAAAGTACACACTTCGTTCATACATTGAAAGAGAGAGAGAGATAATGTCGGGGCACTTCATTATTAAGTTTTAAAGCTGTTATTAATCATATAAATTTCATCGTTAGTCTGGTTCGTGTACTCTAAAAAGTAAATTTTTTAAAAAAAGTAAGATGTTAAATTTTTTTATCTTATTTAAAAAGTAAATTAAAATTTTGTCAAATAATTGATGAATGTGTAAATATATACGTAAAGTTTTTAGACAGTAATCTTGTATGTTACACAAAAAACAGTATTAATAATGTATTATGCACCATATAACTTAATATGATATTTAAATAATTGTTTGTTGTACTTCAGATTTATGTCAAAATTAAATGTTTTGAAAATACTACAAATATTATATGAATTTTAATTTCTGTCCAAATATTCATAAAAATAATTAGCTTTATCCAATTAATGAATAATCATATATCAAAATAAAGATAAACAATTTCTTTTTGGAAAGAATATCATCGATGCTAGAAAGAAAACAGGCAAGTGATGGAGAAAAAATGGCCAGTACCTCAAATAAGGCTGAACTTGCTAATTATCAATATTCTGTTATCGCCTCCACTCCACCGGCGGTTCTTCTCTCGCATGCACGTGCACGCGCGCACACAGAGCAAAGCAGACAGAGAATATGGTTATGCAAAGAAATATATTAAAGAGGATCGAGCTAGATATGTGAACTAAAAAGTAGTGGGAGAGAAATATACATATATAGCCAGCTAGAATGAAGAGTTAGCTAGCTAGAAATGCAAGCGATGATTGTCGAAATTAATTGTTTGGCTAAATCCCACATATGTATATATAATATATAAATTACCTCACCTAACAAAAAACACACACGGCTAAAAATCGAGCCAGACGTAGTCCAAAGTATAAAATATCAAAAAAGAAATATTTTTCTTCACTTCTTTTCCTTCTTGCATATCCACAATCAACAACCGAACTTCAGTTATTGTTAACAAACTTTCCTTTTAAAGAGGGCATACAAATCTTATAAACGACAATATAGTATATATGTATATAGAAAAGGATAAAGATATATACATAAACTCTCTCAATCTAGTAATTAACTAAGTTATAAGATACTACAACTATTCAAGAACAGCTTATCTGATCTGCTCATAGAACTAATTAAAAGAGTAGCTGCAATTGTGCAACATTAATTAAGAAGATATATATATATATATATGTGTGTGTGTGTGTGTGTGTAAATGTTAGGCAGCTAAAAGAAGAAAGCAAGTAAACACATACTAGTAGTAAGGATGTTGATGTAGCATGGAACACAAGAGACGAAGGAAAAATGGACTTTTCCTAAAAAGTCTTGTCAATTAATAGGCTCCACATAGTCGTTTCCCTCCACATTTCTCTTTCCTGTCACTCTTCTAATTGTGGCCACAAAATATGTATATTTATTACAAAAATATCTATCTAAATTGAATCCATTACTTTCGCAAAAGATTCTAACTAAATTGTACGTTTTTAAGGAACATATTAGTATAGGTTAAATTATATATATATATATGGATATATTCATTTAGTTAGTTTTATTACTTTTATTTATTTTCTCGGTTCTAAAAAATTGTCTGTCTGAAATACATTCAAACACGTATAAATATATTACGGAGGAAAAAACGAGTAACACAAAAGATAGAATAAATATAGTAGGAGGGAAAATGAATACATATAAAATGTGTATATTTATTTATTTTGAGGATGGAGGAATAATAGTTTTAAGAATAGTATTTCTTATTTTTTTTCAAAATAAAATGAGTTCATATTTAAGGATAGAATGGGTTACTTATTTTTTTTTTAATATTCTTTAGTTACCCTTTCTTTTGGACAAAGATTTAATATAGTTATGATCAGACGGAGGGGAGGGAGTATTCAACAACTTGAATAACTATAATTCATTCATAGTCGTACATGTTTATAGACACGTATAATATTGGGGTGGGAAAGCATGTTATTTTGTTCAGAATCTTGCGATTTGGGTTTAGGTTGCGTCTGTTTCACCAAAAATGATTTTTATTTGTTAAGTGAAAATATTTTATGGTTTCTTTGTATTTTCTTAAATTTTTCAAAAAATGACATATGGAGTTTAAAAAAAGAAAACGTTTTTCGAAAAAATTGGTGGAGTTATTTATCATTATATATATTTAATAATAATAACATAATAGTAATTATGATATAAAATAACATAATAACATTAAATAATATAAATTACTATTAAATAAATAAATATTTATATAACAATATAAAAATAAATAACTATTTAATATAAAAAAATAAAATAAAATAATTATTCCTAATAAGTGATAATAACCTTTACATACATAATAAAGTAACAAAACTAATAACAATAATAACAGTAGTAATACTATAAAAATCTAATAGCAAAATATGATAACATACTAACAAGATAAATAGTAATTATAAGAAATAGTAGTTTTAAATTTTAATCATGATAATTAATAAGTAATGTATTATCTCATAACAACAATAATAATAAAAAGAATGATAACATAACAAATTTAATTTTTATTGTAAATAAATAAAATCACATATATAATAATATAATAATTGTAGAACATAAGAATACATATAATTATATTAAAATGATCATCACCATCAATCATTATAATAATATAATAATAGCAACAACATAAATAATCAAATTTTCGATATCATTCTCATATTATCAATCAAATACCAGAAAATAATTTTTTCGAAAAATATTTTTCTAAAAAGTATTTTCTCGAAAAATATTTTTCTTGTAAAATATTTTTCAAAAAATAATTTTTTTGAAACAAACGGAGACTGGTAATTGGAATTTCTGAAATACTGGGTATTTACAATCTTATATGCATTGCACCCCACTGCACACAAGGCATGTCAATAATGGGATATTGCCTAAATTAGGTCATTTGTTGTAGAATATCCAATAGCTCCTTCTTCTTGTTTTTTTATGATTGGAAGTATATGTAGATTGTTTGATTATTCACAGTTTAAAATTTATTTCACTAAATTATTTCTCTCTCTATATCAACGTTTATTTCAAAATCATTGTTTTGGAAGATCAGCAACACTACGATTTTAATTTTTTCATGTGAAAGATGAAAATTTAGAAGTGGGTCGGTGCCACGTGAAGAAGTCATCTCCTCACGGTTTATTTGGAAGGAATTGTCATATTCAGAGAAAGAGTGAGATATAGACTGTTAATGAGTTTGAAAGAAACTGGGAGTTACATTATTTCTGATCCAGAAATACTTACTATTCCCTTCTCTTTCAATTATCGTGAATTGATATCAACACTACTCGAGTATAATATTACAGCTAATCACTATACAAAACTATTTGATTGCCCTTAAAAGAGGCTTTCTTAAAAATCAAAAATCAAAGAGACTCGTTCAATAATGGGTAATTGAGGTAATTATATTTCTAAATTCTTGTAGATGCTTTAATGTAGGACACATAACAAAGTAAAAATGACGACGGATACAGTAATAAGCAATCTTAAATGGAAAATACTTTGTTTAAATATGATATTTTTGAAAATAAAAATATTTATTGGTAAAGTATAATATAGCTCCCATTATTTTATCCAAACTTAATTATTTTATGTCATGGATTCTTCACTTTCTAGTTTTCTCCTTTACTCTCGATGCTTCATCCAGTTACCACCACTTCATTGGCTGCTCTTATGACTAATCTACTTGTACTTGATTCGTGAACATTGAATGTAATTGTAAACTCACATTTTTCAGTTATTAATGTTGAGTTCCAACTTATATAAAAAGGATAAATGTACAAATTGTTGTGGGTGGCAATGGTTTATTTTATGCCTGTGATTAGTCTTCTTGCTGATTTACTGTTTGATTTTTTTTATTTTGATCGGTGAAATCTTCCTATAATTAATTCAACTTTTTCATTCTATTCAATTCTCTTCCAATTTTGATTTAGGAGGTTTGATCCTGGACCATTAAATCATGAGAAATTATTTCTAATCATTTGATTTATAACTCACAATTTCAAACTCTCTCTCAAGTAGTTCAAGCATTGAGTTAATTCACTAAGTCACTCGGCAAACGTATTGTTTGATTTTTATTTTTCTAAGGAGTTGTATAAAATATGAATTAATTTTTGAAAAAACCATTTTGCTGGATTTCATTCCACAACAAACTTCACAAAAATCTCCCCCACTTTCTCTTCTGTTTAATCAAGATCCGAATATCACTCAGTCTCCTCTGCATCAGAGTTAGAGTTTGGTTTTCCAGTTGCATGCATTCATGTTAATCAAATTCATTTCACCAATATATCAATGTCATGAAAAAAAAACCATTACTTTCACCACGAATTATGCCCTCCACTCAACAACGCCACCCAACAACCACCCCCAGAAATCTCATTTCTTGGTTTTTTATCACCATTTTAATCTTTTACCTACTTTACTCTTTTAAGCTTCTTTTCTATAACGATCATTCGGGCTGTTCTCTACCTTCCAGTTTAGATACAATTACCATAAAAGAAACCATCCAAGCAACAACAGATTATTCTTCTAATTTTTCTTCAAGTGCTTCCGCATATGAAACAACCAACACTACTACAGAAAGGCCTAGTCTTGTCCTTCCTCAAACAGCCCCTCAACGATTTGATACCGAGCTCAAGCACATTGCTTTTGGCATTGCAGCATCTTCAAATCTGTGGAATAAAAGGAAAGAGTACATAAAACAGTGGTGGAGGCCAGGGGAAACCAGAGGAGTTGCATGGTTAGATAAAAAAGTAAGCACTAGAAATAATGAAGGATTACCCGAAATTCGAGTTTCTGCAGACACTTCTAAATTTAAGTACACGAACCGCCAAGGGGACCGATCAGCATTGAGGATTTCTAGGGTGGTTTCGGAGACGTTAAGGCTAGGAATGGAGGATATTAGGTGGTTTGTGATGGGAGATGATGACACTGTCTTTGTCGTGGAAAATCTGGTGAGGATACTTTGCAAGTATGATCATGATCAGTTTTATTATATTGGGAGTTCATCAGAGAGTCATGTTCAGAACATATATTTTTCTTATGCAATGGCTTTTGGTGGAGGTGGATTCGCTATAAGCTACCCTTTGGCAAAGGAGTTGGAGAAAATGCAGGATCGTTGAATTCGACGATATCCAGGGTTATATGGAAGTGATGACAGAATGCAGGCCTGCATGGCAGAACTAGGGGTACCACTCACCAGAGAACTTGGATTTCATCAGGTGAAATTTAAGATAAAATTTTCAAATTATTCTAGGATGGTCATGGGGATTTACTATCTCATAACAATTGATAGATCAGAATAGTGTACAGAAGTGATTTTGTTTCTTTTTTATGTTATGTGATATGTGACTATGAAGTATGATGTGTATGGGAACCTATTAGGCCTTTTGGGAGCTCATCCTGTAACTCCACTGGTTTCGCTTCACCACCTCGATGTAGTGGATCCAATTTTTCCAAAAATGAGCAGAGTTCAGGCCATTCATCATCTATTTGAATCCGTGAAGTACGACTCAGCCAGTATAATACAACAATCCATCTGTTACGACAAGAAACGGGAATGGTCCATCAAAGTCTCGTGGGGCTATGTGGTACAAATCATAAGGGGAGTATTGTCTCCCAGAGAACTAGAAATGCCTACACGAACATTTCTTAATTGGTACAAAAGAGCAGATTACAATGCATATGCATTTAACACCAGGCCTGTCACGAGGCACCCGTGCCAGAAGCCCTTTGTTTATTATATGAGTTCTACGAGATACGACGAAAAAAGAAAGCAAATTGTTGGGATTTATTCTCTTCATAGAGACCGATACCCTTACTGCCGATGGAAAAAGGACTCGCCTGAAAAAATTGATTCCATTGTTGTCATGAAACGATCAGATAAACTACGATGGCTAAAGGTAAATTAAAGCACCTACAGTATTTCACTTATTCAATGCATTTATTCAAAGATACGATCATTGTAAGATGGAGTCTTCATTATTCATCAATGTTGTGTAAGCAATTGGAAAGGGAAAGGAAGGGGAATTATGCTAGACAGCACTACTGGCAACAATACAAAGATGTGCCTTCATACTCTACCCTCTAGAGCCTAGTTACACTAGCTGTCACCATTTCCTTGGATGTTTCATTATTATCTAGAAAAATTGCAATCTACTTCTGTCAGATATGCATCCAACATATTGATAAACGAGGCACTTTTCCTTCTCATAATGTGATCGATGTTACTAATGGCACTTGTACTAAATCAAATCCATATTTATGTTGCAGTCACCGAGGAGAGATTGTTGTAGAGTTTTGCCATCAAGTAAAAAGTCAAGAATGTATCTATGGGTTGGTAACTGCCGAGAAGGTGAAATCAGCGAATTATAGCTGTAACAGTATGCATTGTTCTTTTGCCCCCACATCCTTGGATAGCCCATCAGCACAAAATTAGTGCCAAGGTCGTACGTGGAGAAAACCAATCTACAGAAGATACAACTTTCATATACTTTACAACATCACAAAATGCAAGAAACATCAACCTTTGAACCAACAATGAATTGTAGGCAGAGAAAATTTTTCTTCACCGTTATTGTGTATATCTGACACAAGTCAATTTTTACGACTATTTCATGTAAACAATCTCAAGAATCACAATTTCCCAGAAGCTCCTGTCACAAAAAAGAGAATTTATTTACGTGTATACTCCTGGTGAAACAACAGTTCAGTTTTCACCTTTAACCTCAATAGACTAAACAGATGGTAGATGGTATTTCAGTCAGTTCCACTTGATGGCTGCGCGGCAAATGAAGTATTATTGGTGATTAGTACCTCAGAAACTGAGACGTTTGGTGGAGTAGCCTTTGCCAATATGGCAAGATCAACATGTGTTTCATTCACGAACTGAGGCATATCATTTTTCTGGACTGCTGTGATCCTGCCATCTTTGATATCCAAGTCCACTGTTTTGGAAATGACAAATCAAGTCTTACTAGGGAAAACTGAAGAAGTAAACTACTCATTGTAGCTCTAGATAAACTGAAGAAGTTAAATGTTACCATGTTAGTGTGTACTGCTTTACTACATCAAGAGTAAAATAAAATGCTGCCAACATTTAGAATCTTGCATTAGCAAATTTAAGTGTTATTTATATAAGCTTTGATCTTAAGTAAAAGTAGACATAACAACATCTCACACATTTATTTCCCACATTTTCTTATGACAAGTAAATTCACCAGCAATTGAGAAACAGAACAATAGTTATAATCCTACTACATTTGATGCATAAAAATGAATAATATCCAAAATCGTTGAAAATCGTTGTTTCTTCTTTGATCTCAGTTTTTGTGCCTGCTATTTTACCGGCTATCTGAAGATCATTTTTTATTTACATGTCTGCATGAAGAACAACCGAATAGAGCCCTGGATCAAGTAATGGAATTTTTAGGGTAAATCAGAAAGGTCTACCTTTAACTCAATGCATGGAGAGACCAAAATAATATTTTTTTTTACTTTTTGTTTGCTGATCCAGAAATTTTTAATATAACTTTGGTAAATCAGACATGCCTACATGCCGGGGAGTTATAATCTGCATATCTAGATATCTCATGACCAAATAGTGGATATTATATCTAACACAAGCAAGGAAAGAGCACATATAAATCCTTTTGACATAGTCGCATATGTCTCCAAAAACACTCAAAAGTTCCATATCATATTCATGTCAAAAAAATCTAGGGTATTAAAATTTTCTCAGCAGTTCAGCTAATTTATCAACAAATTAGGAAACAAGTTCTTCAATTCCTAGCACTTGAAACCAAAGAAAATTAGGTTTACGGCCTTCATATGAACAAATCAAAAAGAAGAACTGGAATCTTAAGTTTCGTGAGATATAGCTGAATAATAACAAAAACATTGAGCAGCACATAAGAATTTGACAAGCAAGAGCCACTGAGAATCTAACATAGACAATTTTGCGTGATGCAAAATACTTCTTAAGTCTTAACAGCTAAAAATTGTAAGAAGAAACTACTGACATAATTGGTGCTGATAAAATGGTACAGAAACTACCCCAAAGATAACACAAGGAAAAGGCAAAACAAGATACTCCGTATAACATAATAAAACAAAATAAAAGAAAGAGCAATAAGATGGCAGAGAAAGAAACACAGCCAAAACAAGGGGTGGGGGCGGAAACCGATAAGGAAATGTCTGAACAACTACGAAGGACAAATAGAGATTTAATATCCCATTTACAGAAGATAATAAACGACTCAACTTGTTCTTTTTGAAACTCGAATTGCAAATATGAGGATTCAACTGCTCTTACAAACAGGCATATGCCAAAAATTTCAGGAATATTATAATGGCTTTTTTATTCAAAAAACTGAAATTGTAAACTATAGAAAGTTCATATATGGCTGTTCTACATGTCCTCAGACTCCAAATAATGTTAAAATTGATGGATAATTAGAGCAGAAACAAAAACAGTTCCAAACCCTAAAAACCTAATTTCAACAATCTGGAACCAACACGTAACACACCAAATAAGTTCAAATTTAGCTATACTCGTTAACCGATTTCTCAATAAACAAATAGGAATCATGACCTCTTGAATTGAATCAAATTCTAGCACCGAGCTTACATAATTAAGGATAAAATAACTGCAAATTAACTAATAACAAACACAGAACACACATACAGAAGATTGATTGTGAAAGGAATTAGTAGATGGAGCAGGGTATCGAAACGAGTAGAACAGTACCTGGGTACGAGTAATACCAGGCAACGAAGAGGCAGAGCAATACAATCACGGGAATGACATGAACATAGTTGAGCGATGATTTTGGTCGCGATTGATTCCCCTTCTTGTCGCAGATTGCATGAAGATCAATGGAGACATCCGCCTTCTTCCTTGTAGAAGAAGAAGAGCTTGTAGATCGCTGCATTGATACAAATCTACGGAGGGAAGGAGAGTTCTAGAGAGAGAAAGTTAGGTTTGGTACTGTATATTGAGGAGGGAAGCAAAAAGGTGCGGGTTCTGAGTTTTGGAGTCTGGAATGGAGTCTCTAGTTAGTTCGTTGATTAAGGCGGTTGGTTGATTTGATTCCGTATAACGGTTTTACGCGCCAAAAATTATTTTGCACGTAAAATCCACGTGACTAATATGATTGAGGACTCTTCTTCGTTTTTCAAAACTAAATATTCCTTGCATAAGGATATCCAATTTTAAAACCAAAAAGCATTATTGTACATAAAAAGAATTATATTTAAAAATAAAATTTATTTAATTAAATAATTTTTACCATATAATTTTTTATTATTATATTGAGATTATCAAAAGAGGTCATTGATTTTTAGTAATCAACTAATTTATTTATTTATAACTTTTTTGATCATTTAGACGTAGGTAACGAACTTAAAATTTATGTTGAATATGAATATTTGATTAATAAATAGTTGTATGAATATTTATATTAATTACTAAAATTTTTGTTCATATTTATGTAGGTTTTGAGGTCTATTCATATATTAGTTGCATATATATGAATTTTTTTTTCATTACATAGTTAATGTTTATTCTTGATTCTTTTTAATTATGTGTTGATCGTATAAATTGTGTTGCTTTTTATTTGTTAATTATTTTTTCTTATAATAATTGATGAACTGTTTAATGGTTTTTATTATATATTGTTCCGAGAGTATGAACTAATAATTTCTTTATTTAATTAACTTGAACTTGTTTTCAAAACTTGATATACTAAGGAAAAAATTTTATGTCATAAAAAATATTACAAAAATAGTAACTAAATTAATTGAATCGTACTAATTCGACTAATTGAACTCAAGATATGATCTGCCTCAAAGGTTTTATATATAAGTACGGGAAGATAATGATATCATCGACGACTCCCATGGAAAGAGTGATTTTATTGACGGAATACATGGGATGGTTGAATAAATATGAAAATGTGGAAATCCAACAATTATTTATTATCTTTCACTTTCAATATTAAAACTTCTATATAGAGACTAAAGAATTAATTAATCAAATGTAATTTTTTTTTATCTATATAGAGACTAAAGAATTAATTAATAAAGGAGTTGTGGGATAAATAATATAACCAAAGAGAAGGTATGGACTTAATAATCTGTTACTATATATTATGAACCGTGGTTTTAGGTACCGAATCAACTTTACTTATTCAGTTTATTAACTTGACCAATTTTTTTTTTCTATTGTTGTTAAAAAGTGAATTTACAAATTTAAATACTACGTACGAACATGTGCACACAACATATGATTATGCAGCTTACCGGATGATGCTTCACTGCAGGATCATCCCCCGAGTATCTCACATCCACTGCTTTGGGGGATGGTAGATATATGCGACAGTCCTGAGTTTGCTTCCCGTAGTGCACAACGTGCTGCAGCTCGGACCGCCCCACGTGTCTATCACACGACCGGCCCCTGGTCATACGAGCAGGTGTGGGAGGAGACGAGGGAGTGGGATGGGGCGGAGCCGAACTACCTCTTCTTTTGGCAGGAGACGCACAAGAGGAGGAAGGGGGAGTATACATTGGAGGAGGTGGAGTCAGCGTTGTTAAGTATTTAAGTGTTAGTTTTCTAAATGTAATTGTTATTCAACTTGTTAATTGTTGAACATGGAAAGGCTGTGGATTTGCTACTCCAAATCGCGCAGCATAAGGGATTCACATGTCCATCTCCTCCACCTGAGGGTACATCTCCCGTTCGACTAGACTGAATCGATTTTCTGTCTCAGTTACTGTGCACCCGGGTCATCTATTCGGCTACACTCGGAGAAGCCTCATGAGCTTATCCCTGGTACCAGACATTGACCATCTAGCAAGGGAGGATCGTCACGTGGTGGATCGTCGGGTGCGTCCACTTCGGGTGAGAGCTATCATATCCCCGAAGACGTATTTCGAGAAATAGGTCAACTCGTTGCACAAGCAGATCGCTGATGATTCGTCTTTGCTCCAGGGTGCTGCTGCCCCTCTGATTCTCGTTCCACTAGTTGGCCCAAGAGGCGATCACCGGCCTGCCTGGTAATTGCATAGACATTATCACTGAGCTAGTTCAGCAAGAGTGTGATCGATTAGCCACGTGTCTCCGGGAGCACGTGCTACTTAGGATTCTAAAATGAGGCATTATTTTACAACTTTCTATACCAGTTGCAGTTAAAGTTCATTTTCCATTAATGTTACAGCTATCTATTGTTGTTCAAGGTGATAGAGGGGCATGAGCAGCGGGGATAACGAGCAATAGTAGTCAGACGGCACCAATGGCTCCGGTGATGATAACGGCTGTGAGAGGAGCACAGTCTGGATGATTTGTAGTTTATTTATAGTTTAATAGATAGTTTGTAAACGTTTTATGTATATACAATTCGTTCTTATGTATAATCGTCGTAGAAGTATCTTATTTATTATACAGTTAAAACTTCGGCTTTTTTGTTTATTTTGGAGCACATGGCGCTATTTGTTTTGTAGTATTTTGTGTTTAAGCGCATGACGTTATGATTCATTTTCTATTGGTCGATTTGGAGCAACTAGCGCTATTATGAATTGTGAAAATAGGATAATATTGATCTGTTCGAAAACAGAGACAACTATATTTACAAATAAATTATTTGAGCATATCATACGCTTTGGCCAGAAATCGATCTTGATGGTCATAAACCCCATTTCCCCTTTCAACTTGCGCATATGAAAAGTTATTTCTTGCGCAACTATAATATTGCCGAGGGAAGCAAAAAGGTGCGAGTTTCGACTTTTCATTCTGGAATGGGGTCTCCGCCTAGCTTGTTGCTTAAGGCGGTTGGTTGGTTTGATTCCGCTTAACGGTTTTACGCGCCAAAAAATTCTCCACGTGACTAATATGTTTGGGAGTTTAAAATTGTTTTTTCTTTCTTCGAAAAAAAAAACGATTTATATTTAAAAAATAAATTACTTTTTATGTAGAGTAATTTTTTTTAGTGTGCTATAATTTTCAGAAACGTGAGGCTTTAGCAATCATCGAGTGATTTCATTGACCGAATACATAGGACGCATGGTTGAATAAATGGGATAAACTGTAGTCTACAATTAAGCTTATGTAGGTGATTGTTGTACTCACCATTCATTTATTTACCTTTTTCACTTTCAAATATTACAACTTTTATCCTAATATATGTAGTTGAGTTTTCAAATACAAATAAAATCTGAATTTTTTTATATATATAAAGACTAAAGAATTAAGAAAAGGATTCTGGCTATATATATTTTATCTAATGGGTTTATAGATAACAATATTATATGTAAATGATTATTTGTTATCTATTTATAACTCATTTAGTTACGCCAGTGACATGCTCCATCCGTTCCACAAAATTAGTAATATTTGAACTTTTGATAAACATTAGTTTTGCATCTTTGGCCAACAATTGTATATATAAATAATAAGTTTTTATTACGAAATTCATTATGATTGTTGAATTAAAGATAAGATTAAAAGATTGTAATGACAAATAGAAAATATAATATTATATTGAAAAAATTATGCAAATGTTGCACTGTTTTTTTTTTTTTGATCAAATCTTATTTTCATATATTACTTTTTTTTGAACGGAGAGAGTAATGAATAAGGAAGAGATAAGTTATGGACTTCATAAGTACTATTTTATCTTACTAGAAAAATTAAATTACTAAAGTTTAATTGTTACAAAAAAAATATTATGAAATTTTTTTCATTTCATCTCAGGTTCTAAGAGGAACAAGTGCTTAATTAGGTTGCGAATCCTCCCTTTCAATTCGAATGAGTTAAAATAATGAAATTTCTCCATTTAGACATCATGTTAGATTTTACTGTATCTGAGATTAAATTACTTAAAAGGCATACATACTTCATATCTTAATTCGCGTAAGTTTATTATTCAATTAATAGATTTGTGGAATTTCACCGCTTTCACTGAGTTTTGAACTTACTCAAATTTTAACTTGTATCCCATTATTCTCATCATCATGTTATTCATATTCTTCACTAGTCATCTACATGCTAATCCAGTTATGAACACACTCTTAAAGACTGCATATTAAAACCTTCGATTTTTAATCTCTACGGCAAAAAATAGAAGTATATCTATCAAACGACTAGAAAAATGAAATAAATAAATAAATATACTCCTTTTTGGCAAAATATGAGATACATTTAATGAAAAAAATGTTGTTGCTTGGATATCTAGATTTATTTGACAGGCTCTAAAGCTAATAATTCTAAAAGTTACCCCACTCAGAGAAAATAGTTGATTCTGATTCAACTACATCATCTTTTGTTGCTCTCTCTGGAACTTTCACCAACAATTTTCTTACTGTGGCAACCAGAGTATAAATGACATGTAAATAATTCTAGCATGTAAAATAAAAATAAATATAAGAGAGCAGGGCAAAGACAAACCAAACCAAACCATAAAACAAAAAATGAAACAAAAGAAATGAATTACCAAAGTTTCAATTTGATAAGAGTATATTATATGAGCTGTTTTTCCTTTCCCAGTTGCTATATAAGCTGATATTTGTTCCTAACAAAATGATTCTTTCTGATTACAGTTTGAAGAAATACGAAGAGCAAAGAGGGCAAGGCAGATCTCCTACAGAAATGTATCAAGATTATGTGTTTCAAAAACATGACAATTGTCATCATTACTAATCCAAAATTTGATAATCAGGTATGAAGGATAAACGCAACGGCTGAAAATAGTCATCGGATGCAGAATCAGAATCAGCCTGTTTTCTACATTTATGGTCTACCTGAGGCACGGAACTGTAGGGAGGAGTTTACAAGACGAACCCGAGGACTATATGGTTGATCAGCGAGGTAAGCTAAAGCTGTGACCAAGTCAGCTACAAGGGGGCGCGAAGAAGGCTCCTCGTGAACGCACATTGCTGCAATTGAAAGAGCTCTATAGAATCCTCTTGCTGGAAACTCAGCTTGGAGCTTAGGGTCAACCATCCTGTGAAAGTTTCTCCGGTTCGCGAACAGCGGTCGTGCCTGCAATGAAAAAGTTGATGATTTTTGGTACACATTTTTCTGTCACATAGTCATCCACTTGGCAAGAACAAACATCTACTGTGCATGTACGTGTGAATGCAAGTGTGTGCATGTGCGTGCGCTTAACTAAGATGGCGGCTTCTTAAACCTATCAGAAACAGAATTTATCAACCAATTAGAGCCTCATATCCTAAACACTGTAAACATAAACAAAAATGGTGCTGTGTTTGAAATGTCATTGAACTTGATATTTCAAGAATAATGTTAAAAACAATTCAATGACTGCAATAAACAGGACTTTATGTCTGAAGAAGTGTAGACGACATCTATATTGATGTTCAACCAAAGAGTAATTCCAAAGGAAAACTCAAGTGGAAAGCAGAGATCATAAAGAAATTCTACAATGCCAACCATTGGCTGTGGTTACTGGGACTTAATGAAGCAAGTAGAATAGCAGAAACAATCTACAGTGTGTGTTCAACCAACAAAGTGACATCAAGGGCAACATGAGACACAAAATAGAAATCTAAAATGCAATGCAGCTCAACCACCTTTTGTCCCTTCATTTGAAGGTTAGACTATTATTTCTTCGTCTAATTCGCTTGACTACTACCACTGAAGTAGTGACACCAAAAACTCTATAATTTGAGGTAGCATGACAAACTCGTTTGCATTTATAGTTTCTCTAAGTTTAGAGTAAATTAAATGTAGTGGGTTCTCATCATGAGTTGCCCATAACTTTTAAAACATAATTAAACTACATACACAATTTCAGTAGATGCATGATCTTTTATTGTATATTAGGGAAACCAGCCACAGAGAGAGAGAGGGTTCCGCAAACAAATTGAATGCTTTTATAGTTGTAGGTCTAGCGCCCTAAATTCCTAATATGTCAAGGAAAATAAACAGCATTTGGTAATGCGTGCTGATCCTAAGTAACTTCATTCAGATGTTGCAGTTTACAATGACACCATCAAATGAATATTAGTCCTTTCAAATTTCTTTACAGAAAATCATAAAATTGAAAAGCTACCATCAAAAGACAGGAGGTGATAACTTAATTATTACTTGAGACATTACTGATAAGAAAGCACCTCTTTTACCAGGAAAACTCTTTTAATTTTGCATAATTCCGACAAACAAACACAGAATAGTTCCTTTGAACAGTATAACAGATATCTTACCCATGCTACCAGATTTCGCTCTCTTGCAGGTCTCGTTTCATCAATCGCTTTCCTGCCGGTAAGGATCTCCAAAAGAAGAACTCCGAAGCTGAAAATATCGGACTTAAATGTCAGCTGGCCAGTCATCGCATACTCTGGTGCACAGTAGCCATATGTTCCCATCACTCTGGTGGAAACATGAGTATCCCCTCCAGTAGGTCCTGGTCTTGCCAACCCAAAATCAGATAACTTGGGATGATAGTCCTCCCCAAGCAGAATATTTGAGCTTTTCAGATCGCGATATATTATGGGGGGCTGCAGCTTGTCATGTAAATACTCTAATCCTCTTGTTGCACCAGCTGCAATCTTCATTCTTGCATTCCAGTCAAGCACTTGGTTAGTACGACCTGCATTAGTAAAGAGATGTTACACAATGATGAACAAATAAAAAAATAACAAATACTGAAATAATTAATTTTCCAAAAAATTGTAAGGCTATAAAAACATTGAATTCAAGATTGACAACGAGAGTTAGACAATTTCTTTTAACATAGAAATACCATGCAAGTGATCCTCCAGAGAACCTAATGGCATGTACTCATACACCAACATCCTCTCAGCACCGTCAACACAATATCCATGAAGTTTTACAAGATTGGGGTGATCAACTAAACTCAAAGTCATTACTTCAACAACGAATTCTTTAACACCTTGTAATCCACCATGGTCCAGTTTCTTGATAGCTACCATCTGTTAAAAAGGTATAAATATGCAAGAGTAAGTCTGTCACTAGAACACTAAAAAGATTTATAAAAACAACTTCAGAGAGGAGAACAGGAATGTGGATATTTCATATTTCAATTTCATCCAGTAGAACTCTGGATTATGGGCAAAATGATTCGAAAAGCTAATGCCAACTGACCTGATCCTGCATTTTTCCTTTATAAACTTTGCCAAATCCTCCCCCACCAAGAAAGTTAGCCCTCTGGAAATTCTCTGTGGCATTAACCATTTGATCAAATGTGTATTGTAATGCACTTATCTTCCCCTTTTCTTCAGTGGCTTCTTCCAATCTGTTAACTCCTACATCCTTGGGCAAAGACAGCTTAGCCAAAGACAGGATTACATCCTTACTTTTCTCCTCACTCTCATCCTTATGTGAAACCTCCTTTGGCTCTTCTGGCCATGTTAAAGAAATATAAAAACAAATTAAGAAAAAGTAATTATTAAAATAATAATAAATAAATAAATAAATAAAGAACATGAGCGCCAGAACGAAAACCGTTTGAAGAACAATCAGACACATTATGTACATGGAGATTAAAGACGGAATGAACTAGACTCTCAGCACTCAAAAAGGCATTCGATAATTTAAAATGAGACAAGAACTTACAAAAACAAGAACACGATTTTCGTAAAACTAAATTACAAACAATAAAAGGGGCAAGATGAAGATGAGAATGAACATGTAGGATAAATACAAACAGTATGAACATCCCAAAAGCATAAAAAGAGACCACAAGTTGAACCAATTTTACTGCACACATAAAAATGCCATTGCATTGCATGATATCATATATCGTCACCTTTATCAGAATGAGCTTGAAAATTGTAAACTCGCACCAGTAAAACCACTGAAAACCCCATTTCCTGAGAACCCTTTAGTTGAAATTCACAGGCAAATCACATTACCATAAACCCATCATGAAAAATTATACGAACAATTAAAGGGAACATAATTGGCATAACTTAAAGAAAACTAAGAACATCAATTAATAAAGACTGATTATGGTAGTGTATCATAAATTTCAAGAAGAACCCACATTCAATAATTTCCCAATTACTCCATTTTTACAAGAACTGTAGATGCATTGAATACATTTCACGTCATTAAAATCAACAAGAATTTAAGAATAAGAGGAAACCTGAGGTGGGACTTGGCAGTTGTTCTTGCTGATTGGGCGTGGAACCCGAGGTGGGTTCTTGTTGATCAGCTTGTTGATTGGGATTGGTGTCATGGGTTATCTTCTTCTTTGATCGCTTTGATAAATTTTCAGACGAAATAAAACACCCCATGACTTCTCTCTTTGTTTTACTCTTTCTCTCTATCTCTATGTAAATCTCTCTCTCTATATATGTGTGTGTGTGTGTGTGTGTGTATGGAGTGTGTATGATGCTCTGTGTGTATATCTTTCTATTCTCAATTGCAGAACTCAAACCACAGAGAAAGAGACAACAGGCAGAGACCAGGGAGAGGAGAGAGAGAGGAGTGTGCCTGTGTTGCTTTTAAAGAGAAAAAGAAAGGAGTAGAATCCTTTTATATGTTTTATGGAAAGTTTTTATTTTTTTTCCTTTTAGCTTTGGGGAGACACTTTATGTAAAGTTATACTCCTTTAAAAATTAGTATCTTTCAATTTTTCTTATTAAGTTGTAAATTTCTGAAATTCAAATTACATATAATATAATCTTATAAGAATTTGAAAAAACTAAAATTTTGTTTTGTCAAAGTCAATATGCATTTAAAAATATGAACCATTGTAGAATTAGAATAAATTAATTACAATTTCCATACATTTGCAAAATTTAAGAGAAATATTCACATGTCAATTTTTACGCTTATAAATTAATACCAATTTTATATTCAGTATCGTAAAAGACGTTAGATACCTAGACAAAAATTATATGAAAAAAGATGAAAATAATTAAAATTAATCGTAGTCAAGTAAAATATATAGATTTAAATATTATGAAATAGAAGATCGTCAAATCAAAATCAAAGATTAATAAAACTAAGTAAATACTTTTAAAATAATAGTTGTACTCTATAAATAGTGAGAAAAGTGGTAAATAATATATTCACACATCAAATTCAATTTAGTTTTACATTATTGAGTCCTTGTTAATGTGTTTAGTGGACAAATTTTGTATTTATATTATAGTCTTGATAATCCCTCCCCGCTCCCCCACAAATAATAATAATAATAAAGTCACACTTGAAATTAAATCTACAAACAAATTGAATTTGATAGAACAATGAATTGTTCAAATTTGACTCACAGTTTATAATTATTTAGTTTAAATTAAATTTCAAATATAACTCGTTTAGGTATTGACTTAAAAATGTTCTAAGTATTTACACTTTCAACTCAATATAATCTGCCAATGGCCGGGCGTTGGAAAAATTAAAAGAATAAAAATCTCACAAAATTCAAGCAATCAACTGGATTTTATTACGAATTCATAGTTTGAATCGTCTAAAAATTACTGTACTTAAGTTCGTTATCATAACACTTTAAGCTCATATAGTGGGTCCATATATATTTAAATATAAAAACAAGGACGCATTAAATTTAATAATTAATGCAGGCATTTATTTTGTTATTAGGTAAATCTAAGCTCATAATTTAGAGTAGTTTTTTTTTACGACCAACCTACGCGGTGGTTGTTGCATTGAATTACGTGATAACTGGTTTACAACACCACCAGATTACGGTTTTGGCAGATCACAACATTTCTTACGGACGCGTTTATGGTAAGTAATTAATTTAAATCTTTCATTAAATTTTTTATAATATACTACTCAATTTAAATAAAAACTTTATTTGTTGACTATCAAAATTTCAGGTACATTCATATCTTGTCTTATCTCATCATTAAAATTTTATAAATTAATTCTTCTATCAAGTTTTGTCTATTATGTTTGACATTTTTATTTGTTATAATGTAATTACCGTATATAATATTTAAGGGGAATCTCGAGATAATGTAATTGTTTAAATTTCGCTTGTATTTAATGTGCGCACCTCATTAATTTTTTAATATCTATAAAATTTATTATAAAAAATTATGAATACGTAATTTTATATCAACATTGTAAAATGATAATATTGATATTATTTTTTAATAAGTGTATAAATTCTTAGGATGGTAGATAAAATTAGACCGAAGAAATAATTTAAGTTTTTATTGTTTCAAAGGCCGAAACTACCGACTCTTTATATATTGCGTTGCGTAATATTAACATCGACCGCAATTTTTTTGATTAAGTTTCAGATAAGATGATGTCTTAGAAATTATGAATTAGCTCATGAGAAAAATGAGATTATCGAATCTTCAATGTTGGCGTAATTAAACATTTTCTGTAATAGTTTCTAATAGCAAATAGCAGGGGCGGAGTCAGGGGTAAGAATTGGGTACATAATCCTCTTATTTTTTATTGTCATGTATTATTTATTTATTTTTAATGGTCCCTACAAAATGAAATATATATTATCATAACATTCAACCAAAATTAATTTTAAATATAGATAATTTCTTTAGTCCCTTGGCTTTCTCCTTCCTACCTAACTTTTTTTTTCTTATAACTCAATTTTTTTTAATATCATTTAAAAAAAAAAAAGATGATATCAATTCTCGATCCTTCAATCTGAAAACTCTAACTACTCCGCTGCCTAATAATATCGGAAAGAGAATATTTTTTGCATTATATTTTCTTATTGTGTTTTTTTTCTTATAATTATATATTAACATAGGAAGCCACACTTTTACTGCGTAGCGGAAAGAATAAACAAGTCGTTATAGTCAAATAGTCAACTTCTTTTTTATCGCAAATAGTCAACTTATTTGAAATAAAAACGAAAAGTACACTTGCGGTAATTCCTATAAGTGATCAGATACACGTACTCTTTTTTAAATAGTTGTCAAATTAATAGAGCGCTCGAGCTTAATTTATTCTACATATACCGGTTTAAAGTAGAATGTATGATGTACGGAGTATATATTTAATTTTATTTTATACGTTATATGTCCATCACTTTGCTACTTTTGATTTTTCGTTCCAAAATTAAAATTTGATTTTTTAATTTTATTTTATCAATTTATAACTTATATATGAACTTTTAGATGAAAAAAACTGAAAATTTCATAAATTCACCCAACGTTTTCCTAATTGGATGTTTAAAGAGAAATTTGACACATGCTAAAGGATCATCTTAAGCATGTCCAGGACTTCCTGAAGCAGAACAAATTTAAAAGTTTGTATATGTTTGTATGTGTAGTGATAATATTTATCATCTCAGCAAAAAAGAGAAAGCTATTCAGATTAAGATGTTAGGTATCTATATTGTGATAAAGAGCAATGGCATGGCTTATTTAATTTTTTAACGCAATACATAGAGTACACTTTGCTACTTAACCCCTGAACTCAATATATTATTATTATTTGTTTCGCCTAATGTTTTATGTGACATGATGACAATTTAGAAATTATAGATTGACTCGATTAGAAATTATAAATTAACTCGATAATAAAAATATCTTGTGTCGCGTAATATTCTATAAAATATTTTGTGTCGCATAATACTTTGTACATTTTATGCAGACGTAATGACATCTTAGAAATTATGAATTAACTCAATTAGAATTATAGATTAACTCCGTAATAAAAATATCTTGCAGGTTATGGAATTTCACAAAATAAGAGGGGTGAGATATTTAAGGTTTACAAATTGGACAAGCAAACGGTGTGATATTTTTAAGATTTACAAGAAGTGCATACGAGCAAACTCAAACATTATGAGTAAATTCTTTAACATATTAGATACTTAATATGAACTACGAATATTTTGAAAGGAACACATTGATTGAAGCAATATCTACAAAACATAAATATTAAGATTACATACAATAGCCCAACAATATTAAAATTTTCACATTACATATAATATCTGAACTTTGAAGTGTACAAAATTTTGCCCAAAATTATATGTTAAAATGATAACACACTCATTTTTTTTCTATAACGAAGAAATATGCTAACCCTTCACGCACTATCTCCAGAAATATGTCAACTCACAAACTTATCAACCAAAGTTCAACCTATATAAACGGTTAAACAACGCATTCAACTCAAAGCTAAGAAAAAACATCCACACACCCTTCACTAAAGTAATAACCCAAACCCTACACGAAGTTCATATCTTCGACCATTAACAGTCCAACTTTGCACAGTCGCACAGATAATCACAGTTGTATATTGCTAAACACATCAAATAAGGTACAAGAGAGATCTCAAATTTAGACAAACAAATGTACTAATCGTGAGCATTCAACACAGATAAACGTAAAAGAAACTTTCTCATATAGAAATAGTTTGCACAACCAGTTTAGGATAGACACTGTAAACAGACTAGAAACACCTGAATAACCAAATCTATAATGAACTCAGCATAATAAAGAGTACCCAACACAATTCAATTGAAAAAAACTATACCCCCTGCCACATGGGAAACTTTTAATGCATAACTTTCTATAAGAAAATAGAACGTGTATGCTCAGTCTTTACCACCAAGTTGAACCACCACCCAATGAGATTTACAGCTTATCCTCGTACTCAGATAGAGGTGTCATCTGCTGTTTCAAACCCTTCCTCTTGCGAATATCACCCACGAGAGTTGCCGCCTGGGAGTTAGGATCCAAAGGATCAGCAGACATCATGTCCCAGTGATCAAAGACACACTGTGGGAAGGCCTGCCCTGATGTTGAAGCCCTCAATTGACCTGAGAATCCAAATGACTCAATAACAGGGAGGTATGCCTTGATGTTGTAGAGAGGAGTACCAGGCCTCTGTATTTCCTCAAACACATGCCCACGCTTCTGATTCAGAACACTGTATATTCCACCAAGAGCTTGCTCTGGCGCTTGGATCTCCACCAGGTAGACTGGCTCCAAAAGACGGGGTTTTGCAGTTAACTGTGAAGCATATATAACCCTCCTGGCAGTTGGGATAACCTGGCCACCACCTCTGTGAATAGCATCAGCATGGAGAACAACATCACAGATCTCAAAACAGATACCTCGCATGTTTTCCTCTGCCAATGCCCCTTCTTTGGATGCCCACTGGAAACCAGCTACAACAGAATCTTTAATTTCATTTAGATACTGCACTCCCTTACACATATCAACAACCATATTAGGACCAGTGGTCTCAGGACCAAAACACCAGATTTTCTTAGCAAGATCTTTATCCCACCCAAACTCCTCTGACAAAATCTTGGATCGATTCTTTGGATCATCCCTTGGACCAATTCGTCCCTCATCAATAGCCTCAGGAAGCCCCTCCTCCAGAGGTCTAGCTTCCATGTATAAGCGATTATGCTTGTTGGGAGATTTGCTCATCACCGTACGACAGGACTTCTCAAGAACCGTTTCACGGAAGGAGACCACTGGATCTGATTTAACAATTTCAGCCCCTCCCATGAAATCTTCCTGCAAATCTTTCAAACAGATCTCAAGATGAAGCTCTCCAGCACCGGCAATAATATGCTCCCCAGATTCCTCAATGGTACAAACAACCATAGGATCAGACTTGGCCAAACGTTTCAGCCCTTCCACGAGTTTGGGAAGGTCAGAAGCAACCTTGCATTGCACAGCCACACGCACAACAGGTGAGACAGAGAACTTCATTGCTTTGATCGGATGTGCATCAGTTTCTTTCTCATTTGTAAGAGTTGCATTTTTGGTGATGAACTGATCCAGACCAACCATAGCAACTGTATTCCCACAAGGCACATCCTCAACTGTTTCTTGCTTCTTACCCATCCAGATAACAGTTCTCTGAACATTCTTCACATACAAATCTTTTTTCTCACCAGGCACATAGTTAGGACCCATGATCCTTACCTTCAACCCAGTCGAGACCTTACCCGAAAACACACGACCGAAGGCAAAGAACCTACCTTTGTCTGAAGCCGGAATCATTTTGGACACATACAGCATAAGCGGTCCATTAGGATCACAATTCCTAATAGCATTGGCGTAAACATCATCAAGTGGTCCCTCATACAAGTTCTCAACACGATATTTCTGAGCTTTTGCGGGAGAGGGGAGATGAAATATCATCATTTCCAGGAGGGCTGTACTTGCAGGAAGCCAGTTCTGCATAACACGCTTCATCAAGGCCTTTCCCATCAAATCCTTCTCATCCGACTTCATGGTTACATTAAGCTTCTGCAACATAGGCCACAGCTTATCCTTCTGATCATTCATGCAAATGTTGATAATCTGCTTGATGGGTTCGTAACAGAATTGAACAAAACCACGCTTACATGTAGGAGAGCCAGTATTCTTGGTGGTCCACTTCTTGGTAGCAGTATCAAAGTAGTTTTCACCCCAGAGTCTTTCCATCATCTTGGATTCATCAACACCAAATTTGGCAGCATACATTTTTGCAAAATTTGTCAAGGTAAAAGCCCAACCATGCAACCCAGCAGAAAAGGCAACAGTGCCCTTCTCAGGGTATACCTGACAATCACCAAGAAGAGGATCCTCATAAGTGGCCATGATAACATTTGCATTCTCAATCACTCTTTGAAACGTCTGGTAAGCTTCTTCACCATCAACTTGAAGCTCAAGGAAACACCTGTCCATCTTGTTTACAGTCAATACAGGCTTTATCCTTTCTCCAAGAGCTTGTCTGAGGACAGTTTCTGTTTGGACACACACACCTTCAATACAATCAACTACAACAAGTGCTCCATCAGTGATGCGTAAAGCTGCTGTGACCTCAGATGAAAAGTCAACATGTCCAGGAGAATCTATAAGATTGATTAGGTACTCATTCCCATCTCGTTCTCCTTTGTAGCTCCTCAAAGATTCATCTGTCATCTCATAATAAAGGGAGATACCAGTAGACTTGATGGTAATACCACGCTCAGCTTCATCTGCACGGGTATCGGTCATCCGAACATCACCAGCAACTTCTTGTGCAATGATACCAGCAGCAGCCACAAGAGAATCAGTGAGGGTGGATTTGCCTGACATTAAGTAAGAAGTGATGTTAGTAACAACAGTATCTCTATATAAGAATTATTGATGACTATGTTCAGACAGAAGAACCACAATATAAAAAATGTACGAACACACGTATGTACCTAGCTACCGACCTACTTAAGTACATGTAAATGGTAATGTTCGTTAAAATGCTCGTAGCTGATGCATGACATTTTCCCACAGAAAAAATCATATTAATGATATAAATATATCTTTGACAGAATCAATTTTTTTTCATATCGCCCCAGTTTGTCTTACGAAAAAAGCACCAGGTCAGGTAACTAAATTTCACTTCAATTAAAAAAGATGATGGTACAGAAAAACTGGCACTTAATAACCCACCATGACAGCTTATATTAAAACTATAGTCTACTCAGTAATTTCAAGAGAATGTGCTAGTTGCTTCCTTACCATGATCAACATGGGCAATCACAGACATATTTCGAATGTTGTTTTTATAGTCCATAATCCTGCGGAGCTCATCAGCTGTGAACTTCACCTGGTGATAATATCATCAGATCATTAATAAATTCAGGCAACGAAAAAAATACATTTAGGCCGAAATTAATGGGAATGTGTTTACTTACCATTTTGACTAATGCTTAACTGTCGAAAACGTCTAGGTACCGACAACGTTCTGCTTTGGAAGTTCCTAGACATTCAACAGAAAGATAACTTTTTTTAATAATTAAGCAACTGAAGCAATAGGACTCCTAATTCCACGAACATGTAAAGTTGACGTTAAATTTTTTACAGCAATTACTAGACTCCTCCTTAATTGAGATAAATGATCCACATGTTCCTACTATATTTGCATTAGAAGAAATGATACAGTGGTCCAAGAAATGTATACACCTAAGCAACAGCATTGACAATTTCCTTTACCAAAAAACAATTCCATCAAAAATAAGCAAAACTGAGTATTGAAAAGAAAAGTTGAGATTGGGAAAAGGCAACCAAAAAATAAAAATATAATATAATATAATATAATAATAATAAAATAATAAATAGAAGCTGACTGAAGAGAGTAATCCCCTGGAGTTTAGGATTCAACCAATAAACACTTTAAGCTAAATTCAAAGAACAGAGACAACCTAAATAAATTTTAAAAAATAAAAGCATCTCTTAAATTCAGCTCAAAAGTAAATATACTTAAGAAAAGACTCGCACGCAGATATACCTCCTCTGATAAGAACTTAGTCTAGTTTAATACTATAAAATGGAAGCATATACTGAACTTAGTCTAGTTTAATACTATAAAATGGAAGCATATACTTGAAACCAAAAAAAAAACGAGATCAACATAAAATATATGGAGTATGTCAACTACGCGAAATCATTTTAATATAAGCAATTCTAATATAAAACTCTGTAGATATGTGGCAAAATTCAGATCTATAGACCAATAACATAATCAAAAACAAATTTAATTTAATATACAGACACTTCAGTTAATATTATTGAAGAAACAAATCTGATATATATATATATATAGATCAAAACAGGTAGCAGATGAAATATACATCAAAAACAGAGAAGACAACAAACATAACAATCTCATGGTTCGATGTACCGGCCGAGTCGCTGAGATCGGCTAAAACTCGGTACATATAGATCAAAACAGGTAGCAGATCAAACAATATCGAAATCTCGGAGAAGACATCAAACTGAATACAATCTCATGGATCAAAGTACCGGCCGCGTCGCCGAGATCTCGGCCAAAAACACTCGATATCGGCAGATGCCGTTACAGATTACTGGAAGATCAGTTTCGCAAAGCTACTAAAGCGATATTTGAAAGATATAACTATATAAGAGAGTAAACTCGGCTATTGGCGAGTTAAAAGTGAGTAAACTCGGTTATTGGAAGTTCACAGATAATCGTCTAATCAAACTCGGCCGAGTCACCACTAAATTTTTAATATTTAAACAAAAACAAAAAAAAACCAGCAGAGCAATCCGGAGTAGAAGAGAAAAAATGTAATTCAACAAATATCTTATCATTTTCTTCTTCTTCAGTTTCTGTAGAAATGATCGATAGAAATGAAATCGACGGAAAAGAAGAAAAATCGTACCTCGATTCAGTATTCCGGCAGTCGAACAGCAGCAGAGAGAAGCGGTGGTGCTTTTCCTTAGCCGGCGTCCAGTAGTGAAATGCCTCTAATCCCCAAAATGAATTCGGTATGTATATAAATGGTGGTGATGTGATGTGATGTGCTCATTGGGTTTCTTTGGGCTCAAATTTTTCTCATCGTTCCAGCTGTTTATGGGATTATATTGAACACGGATTTTTATTTTATTTATGGGCTTGATTTTGGATCTTGAGTTTATGTGAATTCCCAATTTTCTTTTCATTTTGGTTGTATGAATTCTCAATTTTCAAGTAATTATATCTTGACTTTGTGGTAATTATCTGGGATTTGTACTTAAGTTTTTATATTTAAATTTGATTTAAATGTATTTTGAAAATTTTCAAAACTTTTTCTAATTTATCAGGTTTTCTAATGAGTTTTGTATTAATAATATTATGTCTATAATTAGTGTTGTGTATATTTTGGTTTGAGAAGAAAAAAGTAAATTATCAAACCAAAGAGAGCAATACTTGTAGCTATGAAAAGACAAGTATGCATTACTTGTGCAGCAACCTGGCACTGATTTTCCATATTTATATATGTGCACATGCATTTAATTGTTTGTGGAATTATATTGAACTGATCAATCTAATTCTAGAATGCAATTTGTTTTATTATTCTGGATTAGAGTGGTAATCCTATTAAAACTGGTCAGCTTTTATTTGTTTGTATATTTTTCTCAGGTTTTAAGGAAACCAACTATAGCTCATTCTAGAATTATACTTGTCAACTTTATATTTCAAAAGACACGATTTCAAAAAATAATAATAATAAAAGTTGTATTTATTGAAAGAACATCTAAAAGTGAATTGGTAGGTAAATTTTATTCACTCTTTTTGTGGTGTACAATATAGTTTTTATAATCATGTAAAATTAATTTTTTTTAAGGGTTACAAATATATTTCTTATCAAATAACTATAAAAACTATGTAAATGAGCTTGAAAAATTCATAAATTTTACGTGTTATATTGTTTTCACATTCTCTTTCTATCTATATGATTAGATTCTTATTATATATTTTGGATTATGGGGAATAAATGAGTTAATAAATATAGTTGTTTCTTTTCTTTTCTTTTTTCATAATTACATTAAGAGTATTTTTGTTTTATTTGTGGTTGCTTCTTATCTTTTTATTGACTAGAATTATATTTCATGTTTATTAAAAATTGACTAAAAAGTGATATCAGCATATCCAAATTTTTTCTTTATTTGTAAATAATAATATCAGCATATAAATTTGAAATTTGAAATACAAATTTGACTCAATAAACTTAGTAAACTCTATATACTTTATTTTGAGTTTTAGGTAAACTATCTGAATTGTGTATTAAATAAAGGTTACGTTTGGAACGTGGAAATATTAGTTTAAGAATGTGAATGTTATAAGATATTTAGGAATAATGTTGATCTAATATTATTATTATACTCACGTTTGAATACACTTAAATATGTTAAGAATATAAATTTAAATAATAATAAAAGGTCCTTGACAATAGTTGGGTGGTGTGTGTGATGGTTGAGTAAGGTAATGTTGGTGGTGGTGATTGGGTAGGATAGTTTTGGTGGTGGTGGTTGAGTAAGGTGGTGACACTAGTGGTGGTTGGATTGGACCAGTGGTAGGGTGGTGGTGGTGATTGGTTTAGGATGGTGGCAGCGATGATGGTCGTGGTGGTGGTTGGGTCAGGTGGTGATAGGTGATGGTTGCATGGGGTGGGGGTGGGGGTCAGAAATGGTGATGATTTAGATTACTTAGCGATGATAATGTGAGTATCCTTCATTTCGATAAATCACATATACCCATACAAAATTTTACAGTATATATCAATTCAAATAAATCACATATACCCATACAAAATTTTACAGTATATATCAATTCAAATATGAATATTATGGTATCAGATCAAGATACTCATTCTCATGGCTAAACATGTCCAAAAGGAGTAATAGAAAAGACAGATGAGCATTTCCTTTTTGCAAAAGATGAAGTTTGTTAACAAGTGAAAAATGAAAATATGTCCATGTCCATATCCAATCCAATTCAGCCATGCAAGTCTTGCTTTAGCCCATGGGGAGCAGCTTTTCTATGTTATTGTGATTTGGGGTTGCGGACACTCTTTAGGCCGGCGAGGAGGATGAGGTGGCCATTCAGTTATTATTGAACTAACTGCCTTCAGCTTCATCATCTTTCATACATCACTCTCTGTTGGAAGGAGAAGAATGGTGGAATGAATATGGAGGGACGATGGGAGCATGAGAAGTGTTTCTCAGAAGAAATGTTAATTCTTATCTTATTATACTTGTAAATCAAAAATATTTAGAACTGGTGATTCTTCTGCTTCATCTTCTTCTGGTGGAACAATTTCTAAAAATATTTCTTGTAAATGTTTGTTCGGTTCAACGTTCTGGATTACATTAATCTGAAGGCATTAATAAGACTTCACTTCATGTACGGAACAAGAAATAAAAGATGAAACTCTTAACAAATTTATGATAAGTAATACTCACTATACAGTACAATCAGTATAAATTTTCTTTAACGATGTGATTCAGTTTTAAATTCAAATTATGCCATACATGTCAAATTATAGTATAGATCACTTTTCATATTCAAAATTACATCGAGTTCGGATCGAATTGGTATATCAATATCAATACCGATTCGATCCGGGCTCTCTTATGGAATTGCAACCCTTTTGGAACCTTGGCTTGTCACATGAGTCTGAATTTCATATTTTCGTATGTGAAAAGAAGTATAAAATTTTATACCTGTTTTGTTTCTTTCTCTTGTTTGAGAGAAGTCATGAAGATAGAATATCGTATAGTTGAATAAACATCTAAAGGTTCAAGTTAAAAAAATATATCAAATTGACTTGGGAAGATAAATACTGATCATGAATTTCAGGGAGATTAAGTACTATTTTGATGAATAAATGGGGGGAAGAGTTCCGTTCCAGATATTACAAACAGTATTCTATTTTCATGTTCAATAATAAAACAATAAAGCCATAATAAAATAATTGTAGCTGTGGAATTATTAAAATTATATCCACAAAAACGAAAGACTCTTTTCATGGAAAAATTAGAGAACCGCAGCTGTAGTTTCGTGAAATATGTATTAATTTTATGTCAATCACCGAGAAAGACTTCATGTCTCGCAAACTTTCACAAGATACACTCCTTTTTCAAGATATAGTTTACTGCTTCTTCCACAGTATCAACAACCTGCATAAATAGCATAAGCTAAATTTCAGCACACATGACCATGGCTTTTTGCTTGAACGAATAAATTGTTTACAATCACGGAAGACAAGGAGACGAGGTTAAGTGGAAATGTGATGGTATATGGCACTTCCGTGGTTCTCCTTTGTCTTCTTCTTTGTGAGTGCGTGTGTGCCCGCACACTTGTGTGTGTGTGTATTGAAGAGGAAGGAAACCATGGCCCCTTAGCTTGCATGTTGCTCTGCCCGTTGGGGTCAGGTGAAGTTCTGTAGAGAAATAATGCAAATAAACTGCTAAGTATTTCACTTACCAAATCTGCTGGATACTCTGCATCATTTTCTTTTCCCTTGAAGACCCCTGTTCTTGTCAAAATGGAAAACCAAGGTTGTCCCGCCTGAAATGAATGTGTACATATTACTGCAGTAGCCTCATAAATCATAATTTACGTCGAATAAATTTTTTTATCTTCCACAAACCTGGCGTGCACCATTAATATCAACTGCAGGATTATCCCCTACCATGTAAAGGGTTTTAAGACCATGATCGTGACAAGGAGATGGTAAGAGTTCCTTAAGTACACTTTCAGCGTTATGAAACACAGATGGATTTGGCTTCCCAAATGATGTATACTTGAGGGCTTGCGGGTCAATTCTGCAACAAATGAATACAGAATCATGATTATTGGGTGATAAATTATTGCAAGAGACACTACTTTGAGCAAAGTGTATACATCTATACCTATTATATATGGACTCTAATGCGATTCTGAAAGCACCCATACCAAGCCGGTTAGATGGAAATACAGCCTTCCTACAGTAGCATATCATCAGTAGCTTTCAAATACTACGACTATAAGCATTCCAAAGATAAATGATGGGAGGATGTCAAGAATTGATATTGCAATAAACCTGGTATTCAAGGTCGTCACTTGCAAAATAAAGAGGTGGTTGATGTGCAGTTTCTCTTCCAGGGAGACCTCCAGTTCTTAATATGTCACAGAGAACCTACAATTACCCCCTGTTAGCCTAAAATTGTAAACATAAGAACACTAAAAAACACTAACCAAAGAGCTATCATTTACATTTATTAATACAAATAAGAAGCTTCTTGGGGGGGTGGGGGACAACGATGATAAGGTTTAAGTTTTGTAGTGCTGAACGGGGAGAGCTTTCTTACAACCAGCAAGCAAAAAGTTATGCCATGAAAGCTTTTTACCAAACAAGCTAGGAACTAAGCAGATATACTTTCGGTGTTGCTAATCTGTACGTGCTTTACAGTTTGAGAGGCCATGCAGACTATTTAGTAGCTAAAAGTCAAAAGCATTATCAATATTGAATATGCAACAGCAGTAATATGACGCCAACCTGAATGTCTCGGCCCCAGTCAACAGAATCACTGACAATGAATGCAGCTTGAACTTTCTGTGAGCAAACATTTTTATTAGAAGTGCTTTTCTGGTTATCCACCCATCCAGTTGTCCAATTTTTATATTGCGCTAAGGGATCAATGCTATTGAAGCAAGACACGTACTCATCCATTGATATGACATTTCTGAAAATTACATTGAGGAACAACAAAAAGCATTAACAATTATGGAAATTAACATTACAGAGTTAAATAAGCAGTTCTAAGGAATTACATGCACAGGTCATTGTAAAAAAATGAAGAAGCTTACTTAAAACCATATTCAGCCATTACAGCAGCAGGTTCTCCTTTTCCCACAGCAACAATTAGCTCCTTCTCAAATCTGTAACACAGATTTGTAATTGAGAAATTATGGAGGTAATAAAAGAGATTTAAGAGAAAAGAAATTAACTCTCTTTAATATCAAAATCTAGCATTCTCGCACCTCGTGTTTTTCTCTGTTTTTGTGGATAATACTAATAGTCTAAGGGTATTATTATTTATTTATTTTTCTCTGTTACCTAAGGCCGGATGACAAGACTTGATCCCTCAAGTTAATGGGAAAGCTTTTATTGCATGATCATCTAAAACTTGATCACTATGTAATAATTTATTCTAATAGACCAACTAAATTTTAACAGTTAACATGATATCTTAAGCCAAATGGACCAGACTAGAGAAGGAAGACCTGAATAAAAGAGCTTTTGCATGAACAAAATTGCATACCCTCCCAAGTCACCAATTGCCGTAAGAGATATAAAATGGAATCACATATATATCATGCTCAACACATATCAGTATTTTAATAAATAACCAATATCAACAGATTGAAGTTTTGCAGCTTCTTGTTAGATACAAACATCTTCAGCTGCACTCTGAGAACAGTTGATGATGTGTACATATGCAATCCATGGATACATATGATACAACACATTTAATCTCAAGAAAAATTGATTCTGTACAATGATGCTTGGGAACACCATATAATTGTCATTTGTCATTGCCAATTCTACTTGATTTATGAACTTTTTGCAGGTACATTATAATATTCATACTAATAGTAACAAAGCTTCAGTTCTCAGTTTTGGTCTTGCACACAAAAAAAAAGAGCATGTGTGACTTTTTTTTGGGGGGGTAGGGGATTTTAAGAATAATAACTGAATAAAATAATAGAAACACAAAATAAATACCTATTTACTAGTTGTTTGAAAGGTGAATGGCCCTGTATAACCTGCATTACAGTTTTCAATCAAGATGAAGATGAAAACAAAATGATAAGAACATTGAGTTCGGTTGAAGGAAAGGTGTAGCATTCTGTAAGTCCCAAAAACATAACTAAATGAATAATATAAAGCAGACACGATAAAGATCATTTCAATAAAGAAACTTAATACCAATAGTTGATAGTATACACAAATATTTTCCAGAAAACATAGGCAAAGAGAATGATTTGTCTCGCTCTTCAGAAATGGCTTAAAAATTCAAGAGTCAGGAATTCCACATAATTACATAAATAATGCTTAATGTCGAAGGATCCATACGATTATTGTAGTTAACCAGATTTTATTGTCACACCACATGATATTGCAGGGGGAAAAAATGTTCTAGAAAAGCTTCTGATTAAAACATATGAAACCAAGTCGATCATTAATTTTCGAGGAGTACCTGTAATGCTTGAATATTCACACCAAGCTGTCTGCTTAACTCAAATGCTCTTTTAGATTCAGGGACACCACCACCTGTTTATGTTATTTTCTCCAAGGTCATTTGATCTGTTGTAAACTTTCAGTACATAAAAATAGTACACAAAAATCCTTCCCTATTTAAATCTATTAGTAATCTCAACTGATATGTTACAGGATGGTATACTGAAGATGATGGATATGAACATATGGTTAGAATAAAACACAGTAATCAGAGTTAGACACACAGACCCATTTATATGTAGGATCTCTCTCAAATAGAATAAGACTTAAAAATTGATCATAATCAATTAAGTAAACTACCCTGTACACATTATATTAATTTGTTTCTCTGACCCTTCATAGCATCCAAGAGATAACTTCATAAACCAGAACATGGATTGAACTCTAAATTCTAGACATAATATTAATCTAAATGAATAGATAGAAGCTAAACAAATAGCTACACAAATATTGATAAAACATATCCCAATTATATCTGATACTGATAATATTATTATTACAACAAATTTTATTTCCACGTGATAAAGGATTTTCAGCACCACTATCTTTGTGATTGTCCCAGGATGATGCTCAATTTATCTTCTAACATGAAATTGAAAACCTGCACCTTCCTACCGTGGTCACAAGAGATCAATTTTAGGCTCTACTAGCAGGTTTTAGATAAAGAATTATTCATAAACATACACATGCAAATATGTGTGTGTATGTGTATAGACTCATACAGACATAAATATACATAGATGTATATAGATACATAGATAAAAATAGTAAACGTAGTGATAAAGAACTCTTTTAGCCACCCAAATGTTAATTGACTGGCAATTTCGATATCGAGTTGTGAATTTTAGGATAATAATATCACACGATTAGCCACCACTCACTCTAGAGATTTGGTCATTTTTATATTATATTCCTGTGTCTCCATGGCTTCATAGTTTCTCGGCCCTGTTACTTTCAAACTTATGAGTGACTATTTATAAACCACAGCAGTCATAACAAGCATATTTGACACAATAATGTTTTGTCTTGGGCATAACTGGTGTAGTATCAACTGCACCAGGTGATTTATCCATACTAAGGGTTGTAGTTAGTCATTAAGAAGTACAAGAATTATGTTTCCGGAGCTAATACCCCTTAATGTGAAACTCACCCCCCACCCCCACCAAGAAAAAAAAAGGGTACAAGAAACATCGATATCTAATAACATGTGCAGTGTTGATGTATTCAAAGTACAAAGGTAAATTCAAAAACTACTTACCATTTGTTAGGAAAACAAATGGAACCTTCAATATACCTGCAAACAGCAAAAGTGATGAAATTTCATGTTAATTAGAATGCGTAGAATGCCAAGAAAGTTGAGAGGATAGCTAAAGGGAACAAATCTGCAAATTGAATTGTAAATTTCATAACTCCTTAATGCATTCAAAATTAAAGTTGCAAGAAACAAATTTATCTATCGCTCACTCAATTTAAAGGATTACAGAGAGGAAAATATATAAATATGCAATGTAATTACCAAGTATTGATGGGTAAAAATTTTGAACTTTCAAAACATAAATAAATAACAGTAAATAACAAATAAAAAGTGCCCAAACGAGCAGAAAACTTAACTTGTAAAGAGCATCTCATATTACGAAGAACAAAATAATTTTGTCACTGCAGTCGGCATCCATTTGATTACTAATTGTGGGGGAAAAAACAAGAAAAAAGTAATACTCCGTAATAAAAAAACTGAGGTAGCCCATATTCCTCCATATGTTATACTTGCAATTGCCACTAAGTTCATGTAGTGCCCAAAATTAATTTAGCTATCTCAATAGAAAAAAGAAGTAAAAATCAATGTTAGAGCAAGAATAATACGCACTGCAATAACTCTTGAAAATCCAAGCCTCCAAATGTGGAAATTTCGTCAAAAATAAAACAATCTGACCAATATGGAAAGAGAGAGCTACCAGAGTGATGATACAATCTGGAGAGAGCTTGAGGAGAGCCGCCAATGGGAGAGTGGCCGCGAAGAATGACACCATCAATGTCGAAAGCAATGCCAAAAGATGGCCTGAAAATATCAATCAGGGACGCAGAATCAATTAGTTAATTGGGTGAGGAATGGAGAGAGAGAGAGAGAGAGAACAACTTACTGCTCCGGTAGAGAGTGAAGCTGATGATGATATCCAAGCGAAAGAGTTGAAAGTGAAGAAACTTTGGTCCGATTCCGAGAGTAGCCATTGGCTATGATTCTCAAAAACCTCATTCCTTGATTGGGAACAACAAATTACTATTCAATTGGGACTCGATGAAGCGCTTTTCGCACTTCTTTCTGTTTGCTTATTGCGACCAAACTTGTAACCCACCGTGTTGGGTAGCCTCCTTTAAAATGCTGCATATAACTTGTAAATTATTTAAGGAAAGCATATATGTAATTTATATTTTATGCATGAGGCATCTGTATTATATGGATTTAATTATATATTGAGAGATTAAATGATGTTTTAACTCTTTTTCTTTTAAGTAAAAAGCGACCACTTCTTATAAATTTAATAAAACTAATTAAGAAACTAAGTTAAACAAACACAAGCATTGAAATAGCAAAAACGATTAATAATTCTTTTTAGATCAATTTATGAAAGTTATGGATAATCCATCCAAGCGTTAATTGATTATCATAAGATTGTTGTAAAAACAATGTAGTTTTGCTAATCTTGCAAGATTAGGAGAACTACTTGCAATAGTGGGTAGTAAGATTGTTCTGATTCACATGCAACAATAATTTGCAAAAATTACTCCTTTGATGATTTGGATGGAGTTTTGTACGATCGTTTATGTTTGATTTAATTAATTGTGTTTCTTTTTTAAGGACTTTTGTACCTCCGCGTAACCAAAAAAAGAAATGGAGTAGTTCTTTATTTCATGTTTTGTTGGTTTGGTTACAATTTTTTGTGGAATAACATTCTCTATAAGTTTCGAAGTATTTTGGTAATTTGTACCATCGGCCACAATTTATGATACACAAAAGATCTCTCATCTCCTGGATATTGGATGGACCACTTAGTCTGGGGTAGATGGACAATTGATTTATTTCAGATTTATTTATGGATCATTTCCCATTATTAGATGTAATGATATACAAATAACGGCACATGGAAACTGGAAAACAAAATGAAAGCACAAAATTCCCATAACAAGTTAATATCTATATCCATTCATGAACTATGATCAATGAGCATTTAAAGAAAAACAAAATCAGCTGACTTTATAGTCTATAGCATACAAACCAGGAAAACCATGGAGACATGTATATGAGGAATACGGAGTATATCATATTGCTTTCTAGATGAAGTACCAGCAATGCCAGATGATACTCATGAATTACACCCTTGCTCTCTAAAGTGAAAACAAAGAGCTTTCTTCAGCCCACTGAATGCATGGGGAGAACCCATCTCCCGGATCACTCTCACGATTGAAACTCGACCAGACTTCATGCCTTGCCCTCCAAAAAATAAATCAAAATCTCAGTCCATGAAACCAATGGACTTGGCACAAGAAACATATTATCAGAAAGACTACCCGATCATCTCGTCCGTGTTGAACTTTAAACTCTCCAGCCATATCAGATCCTTTACATCATCTTCACTTAGGGATGCTTGTTCAAAATCAAATATGAAAGGAGACTCGCAGGTTGGCTCTTCATTGATCTCATGAAGACTTGATAAAAATGGATGATTTAATGCTTCCTCAACTTTACAAGCATCACATAAAAGAATGGAGAAAGGACTTCTTCAGAATCTCATTCAAGAAATATTAAGAAAGCACAAATTATAAAAGCTATTAATTCACAGCAAGAGGCGCATACCAGTTATGCGTTTGGATGGATCAAATACCAACATTTGCTCTGCAAGATCAATGGCTACCGGTGATACATCTGGGAATTTCTCAGCGAACAGTCTCTTCGGGACACGAGGGAGCTGACTGAGATACTTCCGTGCGTTCTCACTCCTTAGGAACCCAAGATCAGAGTCTTCTGGGGAGCCTAAAAGCTATTTAAGGAATGATTACTGAATAATTTCATAAAACTGTCATAATGGTGTCAGCAACAAAAAGTGAATTTGCAACTTGACATGACGGTTTTTTAAAAAATTCAAATTTAATCATACTTCTAAACAAGAAATTTTATAGATTTTCTGGTAGATTAATAGAGAACGCTTGCAAGACCGAAAGGGAATAAGCACCTCATTTATGAGCGCCAGTTGCTGAACATAGTCTTTACCCGGAAAAAGAGGTTCCCTTTTAAGTATTTCCATTAAAATGCAACCGACTGACCAGATATCAATCGCAGCAGTATATTCTGAACAGTTGAGTAACAATTCTGGAGCTCTGTACCACCTGGTTACAACATATTCTGTCATGTAATCTGTCTCAGAGGTGGTTCTGGCAAGCCCAAAGTCACATATCTTCAAGTCACAGTTTGCATTGAGAAGCAAGTTGCTTGGTTTCAAATCACGGTGCAAGACATTAGCAGAGTGTATGTACTTCAGTCCACGCAATAACTGGTACAGGAAATACTGACAAAAAACATATATCCTGCTGTTAACAATTGTTATTTCTATTAAATTAAATTTGTTAAAGGTAACAAGCACAATGAGATAAGAGAGTTGTTCTTCATAGAGGTTGTCGGAATTTCATATGAAGTTAATTGATTTGGATCCTTGCAAAGAATGGTACTGCGAACTACATAAATATTATAATAAAGTAAAAGCTTCGCCCTTTGAAATGATCTACAAAGTTAAAATCACAATTCTAATTTAGGATTGCATAGTATTAGTATAAACAAACTAAAATGGATCCTTCTTATGGAAAGGAGGGAGTATAAAGTAAATTTTATATGTTAACAATAAACCATCGCAGACAAAGAAAGAAAAGTGTTATGACTAACTTACCTGGCAGTGATCCTCTGTGAGGGCCTGGGAAGAGCGTATTATTTGATGGAGATCAGTATCCATTAACTCATATGCTATATATACATCAATAAAGTTTTCTTTCTGTGGTGGTGGTATGATGTCCTTAATTTTGATGACCTGCAAAACAATTTTTATATTAATGGAATCAAATTTTGCAGCAATCCACAAAATCCAAAGAAAGGACATAGTTTAGAACTTTAGGCATATATTACTTCTCCTATTTCACATAATGTATTATATAATAATATAAACCAAATGAAAATCAAATCAAATAAAACAATAGTGTCAAGCAGCAAAATGGAAAAGTTGACATGCTACATATAGCAATAGAAATTTGCAACTGATAAACTAATGCTGCTAAGCAACCAATAAAAAAAGAAATATGATAATTTTATAGAAATTGTGAATACATTGTCATGGTCCATATGGCAGAGGAGTTTGATCTCGCGTAGAGTCCTTTTAGCATCAATCCTATTATCGAATGCATTCCCAATTTTCTTGATTGCAACCTGTTCCTTAGTTTCAGAATCTGTAGCACAGCTGCAACACAGAAATGCATATTATTCGATCATAAATAGGATAACAAAAAAGTAAAAGAAAATTGGCTATTGACCCCAAAAGTCATGCCAATGTATCCATATGCAAGAAGACAAACAAGCAGTGTTGTCCAAATTAGCAGTGCTGCATATAGAAGAGATGGAATGTTCTACGACATAAAGAATATCCTTTGATAAACAGTTCCATTACAATGACCCAATGGTAATCCTAAGCTCATGAGAGTCCTTAGGCTCCATGAGATTAAGGGCTCAAGCTGGAATCGCGGGCGGGTGGGTGCTTAAAGTTACCCCCCACAAAAAGAAAAGTTGTTGCTGCATTAGAGCCGTGGTGGGATGATCATAATTTAGTTCAATTTCAGCAATTGTTTTTCCTTTATCATCTCATCAATTCATCTTTCAATTCCCCCCTTTCTAATTGCATTTGCTGATTGAAATCCCAAATATAGACAAGAAATCTGGCTGCATCTGGAATAGGAAATTAACTATAACACTATCGACCAAATTGTTTACATAGGGAAAAATAAGAAATTAACTAGAAACGAAATTGAATCATACAGCTTCCCTTTAATTCTTAAATTGAAACTACCAGAACGTTCACTTTAAACTCTACTAGCCACAATTACTGCAGTAAAAAGTTTCTGTCTTGTCCAATTAATCGAACCGTCTAAACAATATAGGCTTTTTATCGTCTAATCTGTCTAACTCCGATTAATTCGATCTAGCTAATCTAGCTGCTTGGCGTTCCATTTACCGTCAAAGTCCGCCTTTTGAAATTAAATTTGCAGAACATTATATAGCTTAGTAAAGTAGAGAGAGATACCAGACAATGCCATAAGCACCACAACCGACGAGTTGAATGGGAGGAGTGTATTTGCAGGAAACCTGGAAGAGATTACCGAGGACATTGTACTGAACATACTTTCCTCCATGTATCGAAATACCTTTCTCCACCTTCACTTTCGCCGTACTCTCGGTACTATCGCCATTGTTACTGCCATAAGGCGATTCCTTCTCCATTTTCCTTTTTCTTCTGGAAGATAAGAATGAGATGTGATCTGCAGCTCTTTACTTGATTTTTCCCCCTTTCTGGTCTCTGTATTGATGAAAAGAAGATGAGGAAAAGTGTTTGAGTGTTAAATGGGGCCCATAACTAGCTCCATTTTGAACTTCCAAATTTTGAATACACCAGTGATGTTATTGCTGACTTCTTTTCCTTTTCTTTTTTCTTCTTTTTTTTGTCAAATATTTTTGTGCTAAAAATATATCTATGTAAATCTAGAAGAAAGAATATATAACACGTGTGAATATTTTTATAATTATTAATTTACTCTTAAATACTAACTGTATGTGCTTACAAAGATAAAAGGGTTAATTTTAAAAAATTATCTATCTACATAGTACTTCCTCCGTTTCTTTTTTAAAATTAGAGATATATTTTTAAAACGACTATTTTTAAAGACAACTTTTATTTTCAAATATATTTTTATTATTCTAATGTTTAAAGTAATAGTAATAGTGGTTATGGAAGAAATTATCAAGTAGTGAAGATAGTGGAATTGATTGGAACAGTAGAATTGCAGAATGTTATTTAAAAAACTTCATGACTTTTTTAGTTCAAAAATAAAAATGTATCTCTAATTTTAAAATAATCAAAAAAAAATATGTATTTTTAATTTTAAAATGAAACGAGTATTATTTTTATGAAATTGATTGATTTAAATCTTAGCGGATATTTTAGACTTTAAATGTAGGGTGATCAATCTATTAAATACATAAATACTCTAATAAAATAAAATAAAAATTATATACAAATTTTGTTCAAATCGTGTCATTATTTTAATTATAAAATGTTACAATTATAATAAAATTTAAATTCTTTTTATAGAACAAAGAGAATAATGAATAAATCTTTAATTCATATCAGTTTGACTTGTCAACTACTAAAAAGTATGTGTTTTGATTCAAAAAAATCGTCCAGAATTCAATTATTACGTTTTTATAAGTACACGAATTATTTGAAGAATTGGCTGAGTATCTTCTATTCGATCTGTTGGGAAACTTTTAATTTTTGTAAAACTTATACTCCACTTAGTGACTAATTGTAATAAAAATGAGAATAAATTTAACTTAAACAAATTAAATTTTAACATCATTATAATTTTGTAACATGATCATTTTCAATTTATTTTCCATTGTTGTTTCAATGAAATCATCTTCAAATTATTATGCTTCGAGAGTATGTTCTTTTTCTAATTTTTTTCCTTAAAAGAAATTACTTTTTAACTAAACGATACCATTTGAATGTTTATTTTTTACTTTTTGTGTCACTAACTTTATATTTAAATTTAAAATATAGAAAACAATTCATATTTAATTTTGACTTTTGACTTTTAATTTTTAACTTTAGTTTATAATTCAAAACTTGCAAAAGAACACCCTTACATAGTATTTGGGAGTTTTTATTTCTAGAGAAAAGAAAAAAAATAAAAGAAAAGAAACTGAGAAAAAAATTAATATTTGGGAGTTTTTTATAAAATAAAAAAAATAAGAAGTAAAAATACTTAAAAACTTTTCTTTCCAAAAGTAAATTGAACTAGAGATAAACATCATTTAATCTTAAATGATAATTTTAAAATACCAACTTTATATTTTTAATCAATTATTAATAACTTTCATATTTTATTCATGTCCGAAGTTTTCTCTTATCTCTAAAAACACTCCAAAATAAATAATTAAAAAAAATCACAAAAAATTCAATCCTCTCTTGTTCACTTATCTTCTTTTCTTTTATTTTCATTAAAAACTCTCAAAATCATTCTGTCTTTACTTGTAATTATGTATCGCTGTAATTATGTATCCCAAAGCGAGAGAGCAAAAGAGTGATCAAACTCATAAATCAATTATTCATCACAATCATTTACGAGTCAAAATACAAAAATCCAATTGCCGAGCAAACAATCTCTTCTCAATTCGTATTCAACATATTCAAACTGTATATACAAATCCGCCGAGCGAATATGGAATCACATCTACAATCTCATCTATACACTAAATCTGCGTTGTACAACCAGTGATGCAGCTAGTACAACTCTTAATTCATATAGCACAAGCAAAACTGTATACACATATACAAATTGACCTCAAAAATCAAAAACTCAGATCGGGATGGTCATCTTCTGAATTGTACTCAGAACTTGGAATTCCCCGAGGAGTAGTAGAAGTAGAACTCAGACTCATCATTTCATCATCTCCGCTTGATTTTCTCGTCGATCCGGCTGCGATCGACAGCGCCGATTTGAAGAGTTTGCTGAGAATCTTCTTCTTGATCTGCCCTCTCTTTGGCGGAAGGCTTTGATTTTGGCTGATCTTCAATTTGGAAGAAGAGAAATCCATGTTTTTAAGCTTGTAGAGTTGAATCGAATTATCAATTCAAAAGCTGAAAAAATGTGAAGAGAGCAAAAAACAGAGAGAACTAGAAAGTGTGTGAACAGGGATGAGACTGACAAGCTATTTATAGTGGTGGTTGAAGGTATGATTTACTTGTGACCAAGTTGAAAAGGGATGAGACTGACAAGTTACTTATACAAGTTACTTGGTGACCAAGTTGTGTACAATTGAAATGGTCCATACGATGTGACTCACTGAGTCGTGATCGAGTCGGTATATAGAGTGTAGTGAAGAGCATTGGTTTAAGCTGGGTATTGTTATCCGAGATGCAATCATTGCCGTTAAATATTAGTTAACTACATCAGTGACTGTTGTATTTTGCTAGATTTGTTCAGACAAGTCTTGGTAAACGACTAGACGTAATCCATGACTCAACTCTTGAGTTGGTTGATTTCACAAGGAATTCCCAAGTGACTTGACCTAATTTCCTTCCTCCATCCATCTAGGTTCTAAAATAAATAATTACTTCCATTTCAACCACTCACGTATGCATATGACCATATTTATCTCCTCTTTTTCTTCAAAATTATTTCATAATCAATAGTTTGTTCGAGTTCTGATTAATTTGAATTCGAGTTGGTCGAATTTTATAAAAAAATGAAATTCTTCTAATATTTAAATTCTCCATTCATAACATTTGAATTTAAAACTTTAAGTAAGAGGACACGAATTCTTTACTGTTGAATTAATGAGTGTTGTGATCGGCCATATTTATCTTTTTAATTTGTCTTTAATTGAGTACTTTTAAAAAATTCCACTTCATGTGAGATAGTCCCTAAACTTTCTACATTAATTGGAATTAAGAATCATTGTGTTTTAGAAAATTTATTTGCTTTTAATGTATGGATTTTTTATATTATAAATTCTTTCTAATAACTTAATAAGCATCGAGATTATTTTTTTATTCACAATTTTATAAATTAATGGAGAAAATAATTACTCTAAAACTTTGGATGTGACTTTACAATTCAATTTTTTTTTCAAACAATAGTATTCTTTTTCGTAAAACTTGTTGTGTGGTACTTTGATACTTTATTAATTGTCTTTTTTTAAGTTATTCTAGAACTCTTGATTTGATGTGGCTCCAAATTCAACCATATTCACACTTGGATTTTGAAATTGTACATATGTTTTCTTTTTTCTTCCCTTTTTAAATACATCTAAATATAACCCAATAATATTTTTTTATCAACAAATTATCAAGATATTTTATGATTATTCTAGTAGTTTAGACATTTCTGTTTTGGATGTTGCCCGGCAGCCAGTCTTGTGGAAAAATTATCAATACGTAATATCACAATATAGAGGGAAATAGGAAAACAAAATGCAGCAAATTCATTACACGAATGCGTACGTATGCAGTGACATAACATTAAATGGAAGTTGGGATATGGGATAGTTAATTGATACTATTTATAAATATTTAATTAATGACATGATAAGAAGAAATTATAGTCTTATAATAAAAATAAAATTAGACATGTAAGTTTGTAATAACGGCAAAACCCAATTATTATAATAAAATGCAATTATCAATACATATATTATTTTTTCTGTATTTTTTTCTTTTTTATAATTAATTCAATACGACTTATTTATTAATAAATAAAATCCATGCTTAGAAAGGGTGGGAAGAAAGGAAGTCATACAAGGTTTACCCGTAGGCAGAAGAAAATATTAAAAATAGAGACGTATGGATTTGAAATCGGCGTGACTAGGTAGTGAGTTTTTGTGGGGTTGAATGAGTTGAGCAGATGAAATTTTAAATGTTTAGTATATGATTGAGACTTTTAACTTTAAAGTACAAAAGGGAAGCCTGTTATTATTTTAAAGTACAAAAGGGAAGCCTGTTATTATTTTAACTTTTCAGCAATAAACCTTGATCGATTAGTACCAAACGAATTGAAAAAATTGTATAGATAAGAAGATTGATGAATTCATCCAATAAGATATTAAAGAAATATAGATAAAATATTTTACAATTTTTTTCTCCCTAAAAAGATTTTTTTTTTATTGAAAATTTTAATTTATTCAAACTTAAAAGAATGTAAAAGGTGTGAATGAAAATCCAGCATTTTGCATCAGATAACAATCTCATCTTCTATTTTCAATTACTTAAATTGTAAAAAGAAAAAGAAAGAAGGAAAGTAAAACGGATACTGAACACATATATAATGCTCATACAAAATTTTCTAGCCATGATAATTCACAGCAAAAAAAAAAATTCATAAAAATATAACAACTGATACTGAGAAAAAGAATTCTAAAACCTCTTTTTTACTCAAATATCAAACTGTACATAGAATCAACAGAATAGCTATTGCGTCGACAGCCACAATAGCTTCACATTTTATAATCTATACAATAATGTATTGTATAACATATGATGCAGTTGGTACAACTCTTAATATACAACTGCTTATCTGATCAGATAAGCAAAAGTTTGTACGAACCCCCAAAAATCATGAACCAATATCCAAATTATTATCATCTGAATTGTAACCAGTACTTGGAATTTCTTGAGGAGTAGGGGAAGTTGAGCTCAGATTCATCATCTCGTGACCCTTTGATTTTCTTTTCGATCCGGCGGCAATCGACAAGGCTGATTTGAAGATTTTGATCATAATCTTCTTCGTGATCTGCCCTCTCTTTGGGGGAAGGCTTTGTGTTGAAGTAGTGTTTGATTTGGAGGTTGTGAAATCCATTTGTTTGGGCTGGTTTTTATTAATTTGAAAAACAGAGGGAGATATAAAGAACAGAGCAAAAACAGAGAACTGAAAGAATAACAGAGCAAAAACAGAGCGCTGAAACAGAGATATAATTTGAAGTAGTAGTAAAGATGGGAGGATTAAACACAGGTGAATTTATAAAGTTTATTCTACAAGGCATGTCCCAACTTGGTGGCCAAGCTCTGTACAGTAAAGTGGGACCAGTAGGCCAAGTATTGACTTAGTGTATTGACTATTGTGGGCCGAAGAGCACTGGATTAAGCTGATTATTTTACAATTTTTTTTCTTAACCTTTTAAAAGCTTATTATTTTATTATGATATTTTCTCCCTTACGAGAAGAATGTCGTCGGTACAATTGTAAAGTTATATTTAAAATCATGTTGACAAAATACACTTAATATTATATGTGAACTTTATTTTTTATACATTATTTTCTCTTATATATTTAAAATCTGTTTTTGTTACTTTTTTTTTTTTTTTTGTCTCTCTCCTTTTTAATATATAATATATGCATTCGGTGTCCTTCGTACAGCCACTTAAATACGGAAGTGTTTGGGATACAACCTCTGCAGTTGATTTTTTTTCGTTTTATTAATAGTTTATGTTACGAGTATATTCTTTACGAATAATATTCTAATACAATAAAATAAAGTAAAAGGAGTGACCATGAAGATACCTATAGTCTTACTTAGTAAGGTGGTTTAATCAAACGTAATGCATGACTTAAGTCGGAAGATCCTATACTGCGACAAAAATTAATACTACATTTGTTTCCAAATTAGATTTTTAAAAATAATTTTTATATTTTAAATATATTTTTATTATTGTGTTATTTAATAACCGTGTGAATTATAGTAGAGACCATTAAGTAGTGAATATAGTACAATTAATTGAAATACTAAAATTGAAAAATTATATTTAAGGAATTTTATTACTTTTTATAGTTTAAAAATAAAAATATATTTTTAATTTTAGAAAAAAGAAATGAATATATATATCTCTTTGAAACGGAGGGAGTAATTCTTAACTTTGGTTACTAGAGCGTTCTTTCCCTTATCTAGAAATAAATATTACTCCTTTCATGTATTTTTCAAAAAGCAAAAGTTTTTCGTCAACGAAATATTAAAGATATAGGACTCCCATATGTTTTTTTCATTCAATATATTATATAGATAATAACAAAATTAAGATAAATCATAATTGAACATCTATACTATGAAGGAAAAAGTGTATATATAGTGTGTTAAATGAAGAATACGAATTGATATGTATAATTTTTATAAGTGCACAAATCTTTATAATATCAATATTCGTATAGATCAATCTATAGATATTAGAAAAATTCTTATATTTTTTATATTTAATTCATGTGAAATAAAAACGTAATGATTAAGAAGATTGTGTAATTAACTTAAATATAAATAAAACAATAAATATGATATTTAAACAAAATAAGTTAAACTAACTTAGACATAAATAAATTATAATTAAAAGAAATAGTAATAACGAAATAGAAAATTATTATGACGTATATTGAAATATAAGACTGCAATGAAATATGTAATCATAAAAAATAAAATATTATTGATTTCGTAATGAAATGTCTACAAAGATGGAACTAATAAAAAAAATAATGTATAGATATTATTGACTTCATAATGAAATATCTACAAAGATGGAACTAATAAGAAAAATAATGGTCGAAAGAAGAAGGCAGAAAAATAAATGAAAAAGTGTAAACTTGAACTAAAAGAAACTAAAAACTGAAAACTAGCTCTAAACTCAAAAAAAATCTCCTTAGCCTCTAATTGTACAAGTATTTATAGGTCTAATTACATATATTTCCAAAATATGAAAATTCTAAATTTTATTAATATTTAATTTCTTCCAACTTCATCTGTTGAACTCTTTTGATATCATTCAATATTTTAATTTTTCAAAAATGTATCTTGACAAGTTTTATTTTCACATAAATTTTGTTAATTTATTTTCTTCCAAAATAATAAAAACAATAAATAATTTAATAATAATAATAAATTGAATATAATTAAAATGATAAAAATAAATAAATTATGGACTTATCACCAATCAATCAGGAAAATTGTATAAATTAGTCCTAGAGAGATGGATATAAGATTATTTTGCTACAAACAGCACACTTAACATCATATGTGAATTTGAGATACTACGAGAAAAAATTATTTTGAGATATTAGTTTGCATTCAGATGATACATAAACGTACGCGCTCTCATAACCAAAAAATTTAAGACTTACGTGAATCAGCCCCACAAAATTCCAAGTAGCACAATTTTCATTCATCTTTTTGTCTATGGAATATAATATAATAAATATTTATTAATTATTATTATTAATATATTTTTAACTATATTGTAAAATTGCATAAGATTTATGAAAATAATTCTACATTGAGATATTATTTTAACAAATGTATTTATTTTGTGACTTTAAATGAATTTGAATTTTGATGGGATGAGATGATGGATGCATATGATTTACATGATCATGAGTGACTCAAATTAATGTATGCAATCAAAATAAAATGGATAGGTGCTTTTCTAAAAGGTATTTTGTTGCAGGTATGACAACCATCGGAAGGTGTGAGTCAATAAATAGTTGTTTTTTTTTATAAAGTGAATTCTAGTACAGGTCTTGAAGAATTTGTAGCAAAATCTCAAGAGCTAATCGATAAACAATTTTATCTCGAAATAAAAGTTGATCATATAACTATTCACCAAAAGCGAAATTTGGCCACAAAATTTGAGATTAAGAAATATGCTTCTGAAATATATACCAAAGAAATTTTCAAGAAATTTTAGAAGCAATTATTAGATTCTATGATATTTAGGGTTGTCAAGAGCCAAAACACAAATTTAGACGAAATTTGTAAGTTTACAATGTGTTCAAAAAAGAAAATATGTATCACTACATCATTGTCAAAAACACTGTTCAAATAAGAAATTCTACCTTCTATCACATCCCAAATAAAAGGAAGGAAAAACGAAAGAATAAAAAAAGGTATCAAAAGTAAAATATAAATTCGTGGAGATGTAAGAAGAAGAAAAAGAAGAAAATGTGTTATTTGTGAAGAATACACAAACCACGATAAAAGAAATCATCATGCAGTCATAGCAGCGAGACAAAAATCACAATCATCATGAAATTAAATTATGATTGTATTGAAATTTATTTTTATTATTTAGCAAAAAAATTAGTTGATAAATGATTTATTTTTGTAATGTATTAAATGAGAAAATATTGTACCATTTATAGTCCTTTTGTATTCTATTTTGGTTTATTTAACAATTTTGTGGGTGTGTGAAATCTTAGCAAAATTTTGGAGTAAATCAAATGTTTGAAACTCATTGATTAAATTCATTCCTTGGTGAATATCAGCAGATATTGTATCAACAAATATTAGTTTATCAACAGATATTATATCAACAAATATTAGTTCATCAGCAGATATTGTATCAACAAATATTAGTTTATCAATATATACTGCATCAACAAATATTAGTTCATCAATAGATACTACAACAACATATATTAGTTCATCAACATATATTAGTTCATCGGCTGATACTACTTCAACAAAGGTTAATACCTCGTCGAAGGGTATTATCTAATCAGTGGATACCTCATCTTCAGTCGATATTAGTTTATTAGTCGATATTATCCTCTGATACATGTATCAATCGATAGCCTTTATCTCCTAATAGTCAGACCTCATTTATCCTCTAATGGGTTTTAACCACGCCACTATTAGGGGCGTGAGGTTGTACTATGCCAAATATACATGCAACTAATAGAAGCACGGTTGTTTGATTTTACAAAAGACCACGCCACTATTAGTGGCGTGTATATTGATGTTTTTTAAAAAAATAAGTAGATATTTATTCATTAGTGGATAATTATTCATCAGTTGATAACTGTTCTTCCGTAGTTATTTGTTGATTAGTGGATAACCGATTATTAGTGGATAACTGCTTATCAGTGAATATTTGTTCATTAGTGGATAACTGTTCTTACGTGGATATTTGCTCATCAATGGATAACTACTTGTTAGTGGATATTTGCTCATCAGTTGTTATTTTCTCATAAGTGGATAATGTTGTAAAATCTTAGTAAAATTTTGGAGTATATCAAAAACTTGAAACTCATTAATTGAATTCATTCCTTGGTGAATATCAATAGATACTGCATCAGCAAATATTTGTTTATCAACTGATACTAATTCATCAAATCATAATAACCCGTCAAAGGGTATTATATAGTCAGTGGATACCTCATCTTCAGTCAATATTAATTCATCTATGATAACTATATAATAATAACAATCTCTAATTGACTATATAATAATAACTATTAATAGCAATTAAAAATTATTATGTAATTTTAAAGTATTAAAAATACATAATAAATTTTATAATATTTTAAGGTTTGAACTACGCTAGTAATATTGGCATTGCATAATAATAATCTCTATAATAACTACATAATAATAACAATCTCTATAATAACTATATAATAATAACAATCTTTATAATAATAACTATTAATAATTATTATGTAATTTTAAAGTATTAAAAATACATAATAAATTTTATAATATTTTAGGGTTTGAATGACGCTAATAATAGCGGCGTGTATAATATTTTTTCAAAATTTAGAATATACGACACTAATAGCGACATGGTTAATAACTCCGCCCCTAATAGGGCCGTGAATCTACATTAAATGTTTTAAATATTCCAACAGCGCGTCTATTAGTGGAGTATGTAAATCATCCACATTTCAAATACATCCATCAAATTATCTGATCAATGACTGAGATTGAGTTACTAGTGGGGTATTCCCCTGACCTTTGTACATATTTTTTCCATTTTATTTAATTTTGAAATTTCAACAAACAAAAAAAAAACACAACACATCTATGAACAAGAACCTCTCTTTTGTTTGGGATGTAAAGGAAAACAAAATACCATGTTATGCAATTTAAAACACAAAACATCCAACAAGAAAAAACCATCCAGAATACCAGTTACAAACAAATAAAAATAATACTAATAGAAATTAATAAAAAGATACATATTTACATTTTACTTTATAAAGTTCATGTGCAATTTTATATCTAAATGTAATAATATATGTATTTGTCTAGTTAAACTCCTTGATATTGTAATGTTGAGTAAAATAATCCATATATTTCATTACAAATATCGTACAATCATTATCACCATCTTGTTTTTGATGATTGAGGACAAATCTCACTTTCAACACAAGATGTGGAAAAAAATATATGTGCGATAAATGAAGCATTACGGGAATAATACTAACCTATAAATTTTAAAAAATATTAGAATAGCTATAAACATATTATGTGTAATAATTACAATAATTATAATCTACTAAAAATAAGGACATACCATCACAATTAAATGAAGACCCCAAATCTCTTGCGTGAGATCAACAAACTCGGTAATCTCATACAACGAGTCATATAAATACACACACACACACACACACCATTCTTTCACATCCTATATCAACAACGCATACTGATTGTGCTCCTTGTGAAAGATTGGGATAAAAATATAACGACTCAATCCTATGAGATGTCCTAAAAGTGAGGATAGATAGGGCTGGATGAAGTCATTGATATCCACAATTAACTTCGGATTGTGATCCTTCCAAATCGGATATCCCACTGTCATATCAATGAAAGAGATCTTTAAGAAATAAAAGTTCGCCCTTCGTGAGATGTCTTGCCTCTATATTAACTGATGTTCCCTGAACTAAAGCAAATCAATGTAGGCATCAATGATATTATTCATTACCCACATAAGTGGTCACAGACTATACATGTCGTCATAACTTAGGGACATGTCACCTTTATTTCTGAGCAAAAACAGAAAAAGAGAAAGCCTTTTGGGAGAAATGAAGAAAAACCTATTAATTATTGTCCTCTTCTCCTTCCTCAATGCTTTGGTCGGGTTTTTGAACTTTGGATGCATTTGGGGAACGACAGTCCCGTAACAATCTTCAAATCCATTAA
>CM025787.1:31254729-31274136 GCA_014636745.2 Centella asiatica
CTACAAACACCAGAAGAATCATGCAAAGTATCTCATATATCCAAAAAATGGGGGTATTAATGTCATCCAAAACATTCGGTAAATAACAAAGGAACTTAGGCAAAATGAATAAACAAAGTTTAAATTTCTATAAAAATTATTTTTGAAGTGTATTACAACACGATGATAGAAATGAATTTAACTTCCTATTACTCCTATGTAAGCTGAGTTAATCCAACACCATTTCTTCATTATCTTTTGATGGGGCTGTAGAGGCTGAGCTGCTAAGCCACCACGGCACCACCACCAGTCACAAGACACCAGTCCCCACCTTTTCTTCCAACCTCAGCTATGAACGAGACGGTGGCTTTGGCGATTTTTCTGATTACGTTGCGAAAGATTTGTCCTCTTCTAGGAGGTAGGCTTGGTTTTGGTTTGTTCTTGACTAGTTGGGATGATGTGACCTCCATATTTTCTGAGTTAGGAACGAGTTGGAATGATCGGTCTATGAAGAAACAGGGGATTAACAGAGTGAGCTTTGTAATTACAAGTATACAAGCTATACAGTACCTACAAAAGAAACATGAGGTAGAGTAGCTGAGGAGATTGGAGGGGAGTAAAGAAGTCCTTAAATACTTACAAATTATTGGCACAAGCACATAGCTGCCTGAACTTGTCTCATCCATTATGTATTTAATAACTTATTACATACAATAAAAAGTTGACAAAGTTCTTTTTTTCAGTTTTTAATAAGTAAATTTTTAAAGTTCTAATTAAAATAAAGCAACTCTTAATGAGCTGAAACATACAATGTAACATGTTTTAAACAGAAAAACCGGTCCCGTTACCAGACTTTTAATATTATGCATGTCTAAATATATTAATCAAAAATAAAAAGCGTAATATAATTAAGGTGACTCGTGAAAATTTCAAATAGAATATAACCTGCCATCATTAACTTTTTTGTGTTTATATATATATATATATATATGTGTGTGTGTTTGATTAAGATAATTGAGCGATAACTCACATTTCAAATTATACCCACTAATTTTATATTTATGATTCATAACCTATCTAAAAAATTTAACCGTACGAATCAAAAAAGTATCAAAAAATAGAATAGTATACAAAATTTCAAATCATTTTATAGTGTATAACATAGTTTTTACAATTATGTAAAATTTGTATATTTTCAATGACTAAGATATATTGATTTTTACATGATTATAAAAACTATGTAAAAAAGTTCAAAAAAATTTCATATGGGTTATTTTTTACATGCTTTTTTAATCCGTACGGTTTGATTTTTCTCAAAAATTTTGGAAATCAAAGTATAACACGAGTAAATAGGATTATAAAAATGAGTTATAACTCAATTCATTTTTTTTCCTATATATATATATATATATATGCAATTATGGTAATTAAATTAATCAATATACATATATATAATAATTTATATAAAATTAATTAACATCAATTCACCTACGGTCAACTTGGAAGGTTCCCATGATGAAACAATTATGTTTATGTATTTGTTATTATTGAAAACTTATAATATCGTCACCAAAACTTGCTCTCTCAACACCAAATACTTGTTGGAGACGGGAGTACCGAGACATTAAGGAAGAGAGACTAATTTTATTGGAGTAACGCCACTGGTAATGCATGATATCGAGTATAATAAGAAGAAAAAAAATATCATATACTAATCTATTAGGATTGATATATTTTACTCAATATTATAAAAAAAAGTTAGGCGAATTTAGACGATAAGAGATCGCCTAGCGCCTAAACCAAAGTTTAAATTGAATTAGTTAATATTAATAGAAGATAGGCGAAATAAAATATAGGCAATACATAGTGCCCAATCAAAATGATTAATTTGAGTAAATATTTCAATAATGATTTCACTATTAATAATATCTATTAGCGTTAATATTTTGTGTTAATCGGAGTAGTATTAATTCTAGTACGATTTCAAAGAAACATATATGAAGCGGGTAATTGAGTATTTTTCAAAGTAGAACACCACACATAAATTTAATCATTAAAAAAAAACACTACGCGTTGAAATCAACTTTGTTTCATTAATTTGAAAGTTGATCGATCATAAATATATATGTTCTACATCAAAACTGATCGCAGCAATAGCCTGACAACACTACATTAAAATTTTGAAAATACACTAGAAAGGTTAATTAGCCTCAATTTTTAGGACAAATACAAATAGAAGAGAGGGGCATGATGTGTGTTAATGTGAACGCGTAAAGAACAGAGGCAAGATAACAGGGACCACCCTGTGGAAATTAAGAGATCAACAATTTTCTATATATATATATATCAAATCATAATGACAACCATATCTAGCAAAGCTAACTTACTACAAATTCATCAGCAGCCGGCTTTAAATGAAATCTGAAGAAGTTATTTGCTTAATTTGCGTATTGGTCGTCAGGAATTGATCGTTTTCATAATTATATCAATAGTTTTGCGTTATATCAAGTGCATTAAAAATAATGAGGCATTTGGTTTGATGAAATTATTTACAATATAATACAGTATTTTTTGAATTAATGATTAAATGAATTTAAAAAAGATATGTGTTATCTCAAATTCTATAAGTGTCACGTTATCGATTCTCTTGTGTTTTTGTTCAATAACATATTTTAGTATAAAATGCAGTTTTAAAGTAAAACTGATCCATTAAAGAATCTAATATTATTTCTTCCACCATAATTTTTTAATATTGAGGTTTTCACGTCAAATGTGGAAGAGGTTAATAGTCATGGTAAGTTTTTGAGGCTAGAGACGTCCAAAATCACCAAAAAAAATAAATTATATAGTTTAAAATTCTATATAAATGATTGAGAGTCTTTCGTAAGATGAAACCGTAGTTAAAAAATAAATAATATTAGTTACAAAATGCTTAGGTTACCAATATTATTACTCACATAGAACATTTTATTAAGCATAAATATAAAACTTTATGTTTAATTCACACATATTTTGATTTGCACATACTTTTCATATAGTTTACGATGTCAAATTTGTCACTAAATGAAACTCAAAAGACTCATATCACCCATTAAACTATAGACCTTCGATACTTCATTAGTTATGAATGAAACTCAATATAACTCTAAATTTTAATTTTAATTTTATTTTATTAAATTTTGATTATTTTAATCAAATTAATTAAATTTTAACCCAAAAATTACTCCTACTCTGTACAATAGTGGTCCCAAAGAGGAAAACATACGACACAGAACTCGATCCCCACCCTGCCCCCACCTATGGATCTTGTAAAACATCACTTCCAACTCCAGCAGGATTTTTTATTTGATTTGGGGTACATTTAATTAATGAATGAAAACTCAAAACAAAAAATAAATATATTTGTACAATAAATTAGTCAAATAGATATGGCAAATTTCAGATTAATAGCTACACCCGTTGATGCCGGAAATTTACCAAATGAATATGAAATATCACTCAAAGACATTTGCGAAGATAAAATTGAATATTTGAGTTTTATAGTTTAATGAAGTTCTTACTTTATAATGTATCTAACACATTAAAATATCTGATTTATCAAGTAATAGTAATAATAGTAGTAGTTGTTGTTGCTGCTTTGCTATTGGGCCGAACTCTGTGGACGAAATACAAATTAGCTTCGAAAAACGGTTAAGAACAACAATAATTAGGTGGTGAATTTTTTTGTCACTTTTGCAAGTACTCTGTGTTCTTATTTACACGACGTTTTGATTTTTTTTACTTAATTTTAGTTATCTTTTATTTTATTAAATATTTTATTTAATTTTTAAAAAATTAAAAAATAAAAATATTTTAAATAAAAATTATTATGAATAAAATATTTAATACATATAAAAATTTGCTTAAAATTACGTGTTACGATGTGCAACGAAATGATTCTGAATCTTTGTCAAATGTAAACCTTTCACATGAAATAATTTTAGGTACTATCTACTTGTATCAGCTGGAGAAAAGATTCAAAAGAAATTCAATAGCCACTTTGCATGTTTGTATAAAAGTTGGAAAATCTGGGATGTGACATTTGATACGTATCATCTATTTAAGGATATTTTAGTTTTAAGCAAAGAGTTTATTCCGTACTAAATGACAACTAGTAATATATTAATATTATATATTTAATTGATAATTATATATTAAAAATGTAATTTTTTTTCAAAAAATCCGTTATAATATTAAATTAATGATGACATTAGAAGATTCAAAATGTAACAATAAAATTTTGAAAATATCACATCATGATGAAAATTTTATACAAATATAATTACTTTTTTAAAACAAAATCTTAAAATATTTGTATTTGTATACAATAAAGAGTACTTGTATTCCAAAAAATTTACTATGTAAATGTACTCGTTTGGAATATTAAAAAATTTATATATTTGTATTTTTCACATATATACTTTATGTTGCGCTGCTTAAAAAATTAAGTGTTGTCGTTATCAACTTAAAATCCTTTAAGTTTATAATGTGACATTTCAAATTGTGTTTAAGGGTGAAAATTAATAAAGCGGTGAGTTGGTAAAAGTTTAAATTGATGTACCAACTCGGTAGATATTTCGAATTGACAATAAAAAACTATTTCATAATAACTCTATGATGGACATATTAGAGATTTTAGAAAATTTGGGAGTTTAGTTAAGCGGAGGGAAGGGGTTGAGTATCCTCCGACTTCCATAAATTCATATGGTTACCACACATTTCTATTTTATTTTATACTATTTTATAAAATGGAATAAACAGAAAATGAGTAAAAAATCTATCTGCGTGTGTATGTTGGAAAAAAAAAAATTTACAACTCAATAACCTAATTCAATTTTTTACCTAAGAAAACGAAAATTGTATCTCGATTTCTATAACATATTGAAAACTTCATGGGATCAAATTTTATGAGATCAAAGTCTCAAATTAAATCCTTTATTTCTAGGTTCAAATATAAAACAACTAATACTAATTACACAACTAAGAAAATTTTATTAATTGCGGAACTAAGAAAATTTGGTTTAAATAATGATACTTACATTAAACGAAGCCTTACAAATTTGTCCTCCGTTATTGACTTTAAACTGATAATAACTAAGAATTGAACGTTATGATATCCCAAGAAAAAACTTAATAATGTAGTTTTGATAACCCACAACACATCAAAATAATTTTCTTATAAACAATCTGAAGCTTATAAATTCATGAAGTATACTACCAGTCTGACAACAATCTTCTATACATGCGGATCTAGCATCTATGTATTTACGCACACGGATATACATATTTAAATTTGAAAAATAAACTTCTTAATATTCAAATAGGAAATATAACCTAATCATTAACATAGTTGTTATTATATGGGAATGTTTTAGATATAAGTATATCACCACGAACAAACTATATTTAAATAAAATTTAATATGAATGAATATATACACTAAATAATTTCAACGTTCGATGCCATTTGCATAATGTACTCTATAAAAAATAAACTATTAATATTTACGTATTAAGAAGGGAAAAGAGAAATTGAGATATAAATTATTTTTATAATTTTAGTCATTTATCTTATACTTCGATTTTTAGATGAGAAAAATTTATTTACACTTTTCCCGCTTTCTAGTATATGAGGAATTGAGATATAGATTGATGACTAATTTTTTTTTTTTTTGATAATAGTAAAAATTAATATATTCCAAGTTCCAACATACTTATACACATCACATTTTACCACTCAATTTCCAACTTTCAACCATTGACACTTCTCCCACTCTCTAATATTATCTTGGGTCTTCACCATCTTCATCTTTACGATTTCACTCTTTTTTTTCTTTCTTTTTTATAAATTTAAATTTCATTTTAATCCGAGAAGTGAAATTGTTGTAAGTCGTCTATTCCTTTCTCTCCTTTCCCATACTTTCTTTTTCTTTGTTATAAAATCTTTGCATAATTCGAGTTGAGATCCGAAACGTTAGTGGTGGTGGTGAACGATATTTATGGTATTGATAGTATTGGTTGATAGACTGTGGTGAACAACTTCAATATTTTGTTTCTTTGTTTGCTTTGCTTTTTTATTTAGTTTTTGTTTATTTCTTTATGGTATTAAGAAATAATGTTAATATAATATATATATATATATAATTTTAATTTTACGTATGTATAATTTTAAAACAAAAAGAGTGTTTATCAATATTTTATTATTCTATTATATAATATGTTTTTTTTTAATCTGTAGAAGATGTTGTTTTAAAATTAGTAATAGAGGGAGTTATATTTGTATTCAAAAGTTATTAATTTATCACAAAAGTTTTTTTCCATATAGTAAAAAAGAAAAGAAAAGAAAGTGGTTGACTACAAAATAATAATAATAACAATTCCAAACGTACGTACGAACCGTCCCCGAGATAAATTCTCTCCTTACTCTTATACATATAGTTATAGACTAGTAATTTATCTTTCTAACTTTCGCATTAATATATAACAATTCTAAATTAATAATACTAATAATAATAATGTTATTAAAATTAATAAAATAATATAACAATGAACATTACAAATTATAATTTTATAATAATATTTTTAATTATATTAGTATCATTGTTTTATTATTTTTTTATTAATGGTATAATAATACTTATATTATAATAAATAAATATAATAATAATGATAAATTTATTATAATAATATTAATAAATAGTAATACTTATCTATTAATAATAGTATATAATTATTAATATTATTGATGTTAAAAATATAATAATATAAATATAATACTTATATATTTTTATATTATAATAATAGTATTATAGTAAATAAATTATAATATAAAATATTAATAATTAATATAACAAATTTATTATTATTATTATTATTAAGTATTAATATATTGATTATTATAGCAAAATGACATTATTTTATTATAATTAATGTTTAGAAATTCTCTCTATTTGTACATAAAAATAAAGACTCAAATAACAAACTAGAGATTATATCTAAAATAGAGATTTTATAGAGACTCTATGCAAGTGGATTTTTACTCAAATCTCTATATTTTATCTTTATTTTAGCTATTTTGACCAATTTACATACTCTAATACAAGTGCTCTAATCGGTGGCAGCAAATCATGACTTCATGTGAATTTATTTTGCTTTTCATTAAATTCTTTCAAATTTCTCCTCTCATTTTAATTTCTACAATTGAAAAATAATGAGTCCAAATTAGATACAACTCAAATCTTAATTATTGTAATTAACTGTTAAATAAAATTAAAAAAAATGGTTGTCTAGCTACACTTATATGCAATAATTATATTTTTTTAAATTTTATTTAAGATAAAGTATATTATTTTAAATATTTTTTTGTTTTAATTATTTTAGTATATGTTAATATTTTTATTTATGTTTTATACATATACAACTTTTATTTATTATTTTAGTTGTATTTATTGTTTTTAGTGTTAGAATGTATGTTCTATGAGTCAATTATTTGATAATTGTCACCACATACTTGTAATTATGTTTTAATTTAATAAATAATATTTAGTTTATTATGTTTCAATCTACTATGTGATATGATTGTTAACATAATAAACGTCCTTAGAATAATGAATATAGACTATATTGGTTTTAAGTATGTGACTTGGAACATGAGATTATATATTTGTAAAAATGTATTAATATTCTTAAATATCCCTAGTCATGTATTATTGTTAATGAGACAACAATGATACATTGAAACTAATATGGGGGTTAACTGATGACCAAATCTCAGTGGTCGTAGATATGTGAGATATCAGGTTAACACATAGATATATGTTGGTGAACAGTGTACTTGATTGACTCACCATGAGAATTCTACATGTAAGTGAAGTGCCATAAGATATTCTCATAGTGATAATGATGTAATAGTCATTTGACCTGAAGTCATTATATTTGTACACGAGTATTCATATAGTTTGATATCACTAAAAGTTATTTTTTAACCAGATGAACCATAAAGATGATTGTTGACTATATTATAAGTCGTGTGAGGAATGCGAATGATTAAGATGAAATTTGTCTCTCTTATGTATATTAGGAGTGATATCCTTGGATCTCTTGATTGAGTAAAACTATGAAATGCATGATTATGTTCAAATAATGATTTGTTTCTTATAATTTATTCATCAATCAAGAAAACAAAAATTAAATTATAAAGAGGATGACACAATTCATGCTTGAGTTTAAACTTGGATATCAAGGGTAAAAAGAATTATATTACATTAAAATATTGGTCACAAGAAAAAATTATATTGAATCATCAACATTATTATTACTCCGGTAATCATAAGAAATAATTATTCCTTTCTCATCTGTTTTTCGTCCAATCAAACGGGCAGTTACAATTTAGGAAAGCTCCTTTTTTGCTCTTTTTGGGACCATAAACAATTAAACACATCGCTCTCATTAGTGCTAAACTGCTTTTTCTATTGTACTATTGAAAGAATTATACCTTAGGCTAAGTAATGTAAACAGCACTACCATTAAAAATGAAATCTCACATGATTAGCGAAGTAAAACATCCAAAATCTAATTTAAAAAACTGTCATTACCAGAAACGGTATCTACACTAACCAAATTTGAATAACACACCGCCCCCAATGTAGTATGCGTAGTATTTTTTATTTAAAAGGAATTGGAAGGGATAAATTAATTGTAGAGGACAAAAAGTTTGGATCATGAAGTGGCTTAGTTATTGTCAAAGATTGAGATGGTCTCAGCTGGAATTATTCCAATAGACACCAAGAAATGAGGATAATATATGTGCATGACAAAGCTCATCCACTTCTATTATTATTTTTTAAATATTCTTAAAGAAGTAGTTATGGAACTAATGATAGAAAAATAAAATTTCCCTCATAATGAATTAATTAGGATAAAATTACAACATCGATATACTACAAGTCTCCATTGATTTCAATTTCAGGGGAATTTAATGCCAACAGAATCTCGAAAAGAAAACAAGCATCGTAGTACTCCAAGATTCATCATATTTTGTGCCAATTATTTACCGTACAGGTAAGCGAATTGTACTCTGTCGTAAGAATTTATTGCAGAAGTATGGTAGCTTAGCATACCTTATAGTCTTATACACTCCCAGTCTCCAAATCCAAAAAATAATAAAAAATCCGCAATATTTATGGAACCATCTTTATTTCACAGAACATGAAGATTAAGAAGTACAGCTGCAAAACAAACAAACAAACAAACAACTAAATTACTCCATCTACACCAAACCACACCTCCCCTCTTCCAAGTATTAGCATATCGCCGTCGCCGTCTCCGTCTCCGTCGCCGTCTCCGTCTCCGTCGCCGTCTCCGTCGCCGTCTCCGTCTCCGTCGCCGTCTCCGTCGCCGTCTCCGTCGCCGTCTCCGTCGCCGTCTCCGTCTCCGTCGCCGTCGCCGTCGCCGTCGCCGTCGCCGTCGCCGTCGCCGTCGCCGTCGCCGTCGCCAACAAAAAAGAGAAGAGGTGAAACTGTTGCCAACACAAATACACAATATACATAGGCACTACTAAAATATGAAAGAACATAGACTACTGATTGAGTTTTCCTCTAGTTTCTCAACATTCATAGTTCCAAACCATGACAAGTCTAACCATACTCATTACCACATGATAATCTCCTCCGTTCGTTTTCTCTTAAAATTTTAGAAATTTTTAGATTCTTACGGCATAGTTTGCACGGTCAGAATCTATAATCTTCAAAATTGAAGACAAAACAAACATGGACAACGTTTGATTAACCATCAAATTCTCCGGAAGTTGAAATTGGGTTACCATAAACAGAAGTAACTTGAGCCACTTTTGTGGTCACGGCGACAAGATCGTCGACCACACTCTCAACTACATAAATTTTGATTCTCCCCCGCCTCGGAGGAAGGCTTGGACCTGCAGCAGCAGAGGTAGTAGCAACTTGTTTGATCTTAAGCAGAGCTTCTGCAATTTGTAAGGCCATGGATACAAAGTCCTCAACAACACTTTTAATTACCTGGGTTTTGATCTGTCCCCTTTTAGGAGGGAGAATAGTTGGTGATGGTGAATAGGTTCCCATCAACAATTGAATTCAAGTAGGTGCAGATGAGAAGCAGAAGAGAGTTGTGACTTGTGAGTTCAATTTTATAAGAGTAATTCTCTTTATTTTCCCGGAAAGAAAGATTCTTTGACGACGGAGGAAAAGAAGAAAGGAGCATGAAGATACTACTCCAATTAGGGCCTGCTCGGGACATATTTTAAAATAGATTTTACTTTTTAATTTAAATCAAAACGGGTCAATAATGGCTGCGTGGTAACACACTGTTTGGGAGTTTTTAGTTTGAGGGATAATTTTAAAAAAAAAAAGAAATTAATAAAAAATTGATGTTTAGGAGAAAAGAAAAGAATGAGAAGGGAAAAAAATAAAAATAAAAATTCGAAATTTTCTTCTCATGAGTAATCCTTTGGAGTGAATTAGAGAGAAACACCGTTTATCCTTTCATATTTTTAAAATATTAATTTTATCCTTTTAATTTATTGTTAATATTTCTTCTATATCATTCATGTCTTAAGTTTTCTCTTTTATTCAAAAAATCCCAAACAAAAGAAAAGAAATCACAAAAACTTCTTCCCTCATATATATATATATATATATATATATATATATATATATATATATATTTTAACATTTGAAACTCTCGAACATCATATAAGAGGAGGGTTTTTTTTCATGAGGAACGAGTGAACGAGTTAGGGAGTATCAATAACTACTACTTTGGTGGGTTGGTGACAAAACCCTGTAGAATAGTCATTTTAAAATTTAGTTAGAATTTTTTTTAGAAATAAAAGAAATCTTATACTTGGTATAGTATACATATTACGGATCATATTGGATGTGTTAGTACTTGAGTGATTTATGGAGCTAAAATGGATCCGATTCAATATATAATATCAAATTTGCAATGCAAACAATGGTCAAAATGGGATTGAACGAGTTTGGACGTTCCTAAAATTAGTTTAAAATGACAATGAATTGGTTCGATCGATAAAAAACATATGACTTTATTGTATGTATATCAAGTGTTCCTAATTTACAAAGAGTTTCAGACGTCGAATTAACCCAAAATGATATTTGAGCCAAAACCACGTACATAATTTATTTATTTTTTGTAAAATAAGATAGATACATAATATAAATATAAGATCTCTTAGTGAAAAATGTATGCGCTCTTATAGAAATGTGAAAGTATACTACTTTAATATATTCCTCATTTTTCAGTTTATAGAACATGAGAAATGTATGTAGAGTTCGGATATTTATCAAACTGATAATGATGAGCTTATTGTTATGGTTTAATGATAAAAACTGATAATCCAAATTTTCAAATTATTATTTGGAATGGTCCCCTCGTTCTTGCAATACTTGAATTGTGTCGTACAGTTTCCATTGTTGCGATATGCAAATCTAATGGGGCCTCTCGTTCTTGCAATACTTTATTACATGAATTGTCTCTCATACAGTTTTCATTAGGTGGGGAGATGATCCTCCAAATCTCCATTACCTTCAGCTGATATGTAGCTTCAATTTCTATTGTCCAAGGAGTTAGTTTAGTTCTTTTAAACAATATGTTTTATCAGGTTTCCAATTAATTATGTTAGGTTTATTTTGGTGTTTGAGCAATTATATTATGATGATTTCTACTGTCTACCCTTACCATGTAGAAATTTACATCAACTTGATTATTATAACTATAATAAGAAAATGTTTATTATTATCATATAATACCCTAATAATGTAAGTAATAATAGTTATTATTATTGTTATAAACCAAATAAGTAAGGAGTTCAAATGTACAATATTCTAGCAGAATATTTAGAAGTCAGAACATGTCTGGTAAATATATACAGAGAGAGAAATAACAATAAGCTCTAAAGGGACTGTAATAATATAGAGAGAATACGATTGAGAAATCCAATACGTGTACTTTTATTTGTATTTTGAAATTAGGCTTTTTCTATATTAGATGAAGGACTAAATTAAAATTGAGACAATAGTTCATAAATCATCTTATTAATTTTATTTATCGTGAAAGAACTAATTTAAAAATACACATAAAAATATACGGATCTTATGAAAACCTAAAGATACTGCATTGACATCTTAATTAACACACTATCAAAGAGACACTCATAACACGAATTAATTCGCAATCTCTTTTAATATGTTTTATTTCAAACCAAGAAAAATCTAGAATTCTTAAACCAACTGCGACAAATGGACATCTTCATCTGAATGAGAATAAATATATTTTTTTAAAATTTTAATTTTAGAATTTACATAAAATAATTTTCATATGATGTTGATGAAAAGATAATATGGTTAATTAGCAATCAAAGTAGCAGGAGTTTGGTATGTACAATACGGAAAAGTATTTAGCTTTTGTCTTATAATTATTGTTCTCCTCTTATCTATTTTGATTACAAAGTGATCGATACAAGAGATTTGCAATCTAAAATTTTATTCTTTTCAGATACACGGTATAAGGTATTCTATGAAACGTACGAACTCTTGTGATATAATTTATGTTGTTGTTGCAGTTAAGGCCTGTATTTAAACTTAGGGTTTCTTCTTGTCGGTATGATTTGATGAAAATTATTTTTGTACACTACAAGTATTTTATAACTTTTCTCATAAAATTTATATTACTACGTGCAATATTATTATTTATTTAACAAAATTACAATATACATAGTAACATAAATTATCAGATAGTAATATAGTAACATGATAATATAAATTACATGGAAAGATTTTAAACATATTCAAATTATATGGTAATACTTTTTAAAATACCACACCGACCGGTAATTTTCTGTTAAACTTAATTAACGGACTCGGATATCTTAACTAATGGAGTATATTTCTTGTTAATAAATAATATTGAAAAAGACAAAAGGATTTTGTATTTATGTAGGTTTAAACTTTAAGATAGAAACACACTTACATGTATATCCAAAAAAGAAGAGAAAGTGTCGTTGAAATTGAAGTAATCGTTATAAATCCATCATACACGTGATGATTATGAACACCCTTGGTTGAGTTCAATTTTAATGATAATATAGAAATTATTATTCCACAAATATTTTAATTAATTTTCTATTAAAATTCATAATAAACTAAGATAAATTAATGAATCGACAGATTTCCTGACATAAAAGTTTACAGTTCTTTTATATTTACTTCCTCAATGAAAGAATAAACTTCTTGAAATCTTATTAAGTATTGATACTACTATCTCAATTACACAAAAACAATTACATTTTATTTTTATTATAATATTATATTTTTTAAAATTTATCATTACATTCATCTTATCATATTATTAATATATGAAACATTTATAACAAATTTCATAAAAAAAATTATTATTTAAATATCAAACTATTAATTAAATATATAATATTAATATCTGTCAAATACCAAAATATGGCTCTATATATAAAACGGAGAGAGAATTGTCTACCCTCCAACTTAATTAACTAAATAATTGAATATCATATACGAAGCAGCATGTGAGGAAGTATCGGATAAGCAACGTCATGGTTCTACGTACTCATACATCATCAACACCAGTTGGCAGTTGTCGTTTTATATACTTGGAAATTCAAAGCTTTTATCCTTTTCTTGGATTATATTCTTACACTTTATTTATGTTAACGGATATTGATTTTGCATTTGACACAGACCAATCCTTTTATTTCACCATAGTTATAAACTTATATGTAGTAACATCTTATTAAAAATTACTTTATACCTTTTATTTCAATTTCGTTAAATCTATCATTGAATGAAAATTAACAAGATTCTTTTTTGGTATATGAAAATAAACCAAATTCAAATCCTTCCGGTGGTACTTTTCTCGAAAAAAAGACTTAAAATAATGTAATCTGAATTCTGACAATACAAATTATATTATAAATTTTTAAAATTTCATAGTTTTAATCTAAAACAAATAGATATATTATCTATCAAAAAATTGTGTATATTAGTATTCTGTGTGAAAGTTCAAAAGTTTAGTAATCAATATTAAGCAAATTACATGAGAACAACACTTAATTACATTATAAAAACTGTAAAATAAAAAGAATGCAAGGGCCAAACCTAATCTAAAAAGTGTAATTTTAGTTTTTTTTAATAATTAAAATAGTCCCTCCACTTATTTTTAAGTTTCAAATTCATTCATATATTTAGCCAACTCATATTCCATGATGACATGGATTTTAAAAAAGAAACTATTTAATAATTATGATTTGGCATTTATGAATTTTAAAGTCTTTTTCTTTCATCTAACCAAATTCTAGTTAATTTTATAAAACTCATATTAAAGTATTGATTAATTAATTAATTAATATTGTCAAATCAGCATTATTAAATATATTTTTTAAATTTATGTCATCATCAAAATATGAGTTAAGCAAAAAGATGAATGAATTTAAAACTTAAGAATAAGTGAATGTACTATTATAATAATTAAGAAATACATGAATTAAAATAAACCCAAACTTATAGTGTAAGTACTATTTTGTTAGTTTTGCCATTTCAGTTAAAGTTGATCCTCCTTAACTAAATCGTTGGAATTCATCAGGTTTATTAATACTCAAAATTACTCATAACAAAGATTTTAAGCTAAATGGATTGGCAAATAATTAAAAAATTAAGAATCTCTATTTTTTTATAGGGAAAAAAAAAGAAGTTGGCGATTAGTGTACTTTTTTAATTCTTTTTTTAAAAAGTATCAATTAGCGTGCTTTTTTTGTTGAACCTCAGTCATCTGACACATAAAATTTAAAGATATTGACTTTGACTTTATTTTGGACAAGTGCACTATTTTATTGATTTATTTTTTTAAGATAGAAAAAAAAAGAGTAGCTACATTCTATTTATTTAGAAAATCATAATTACATGAACGACAGACAATCTAGAATTGACATAGCAGTAGGGAATTCAATTCATACAAGTGAAACTTGTCTCTATTGAAAATAGTATTAATACTAATCTCATAGTCATTAAATAATATTCTCTTAATTTCAAAAAAAAGAAAAAAAGATTCTCTTATTATTTGTGTGAGGTATATATTCTACCACAGACTATACCAAATAAAAAGATGGAAGCCATTAGTCATTTAGAGGAACAAAACTAATATTATTGACCAAATTTATTGCCCATAATACTATATAAACGCAGATATACATAGATACATAGATAAGTAGGTGAAATGAAAATAAACAGCGCCCCCACCCCCACCCCGACGAGACCCGATCCGATCCGACCCCACCCCACCCCTACGGCGGCTATACAACTCCGAGAATGTCATCTACAGAGTGTATGATTGGCAGATAGGCCATTACAAAACAAGTACATCAAACAGTACATATATAAGGTATCATATCATATATATGTAGTACTCCGTTCTTAAAAGGGAATCGAACCATCTCCAGTTTGATGAATTGAGAGGGCCTAATCCTCATTTGGTGGAGATGAAAATGACCCATCGGAGTTGTATGAGCTGGGTGGCGGAGTTGCGGTGGCAGAGGCGGCGGCGCCTTCTCTAATCCTCTTCAGTGCTTCCCCTGTTTTCAAGGCCACTGACAGCACTGATGCATTCAGGGATGCAAATATTTTAGCTTTAATTTGGCCCCTCTTTGGGGGAAGGCTTATGTTTCGGTTTGCCGATGAAGTTGAAGAAGGAGATGACATTGAATAATCACTTTGATCAAAGTAATTTTCTTTGAAAAAACAGGGGAAGAAACAGAGGAACTAAAGAAGGGAAATTATGTATGAAAGAATAGATTTAAAAACAGAGAAATAGAAGGAAAACACATATATGGTTCATAGTCTCTAAAATCTACAAAATGTTAATAAGAAGAGAAAGATAGACATGAAGTCTAGTGAAGAGGTAAGAAAGAGGAAGGGAGTGGTAACATTTGTAAAAGGGAGAATTATTGGAAGCCAGGTTGGTCTAATTTATAGAAATCCTAAGGGGCCTGGATGTAATTTCGATAAATTGACATCTCTTAGTGCAAAAAATAATATTTGAAAATTATTCATCTTGTGCCCCACACCAAAAAAATAAATAAAATGCCTTTACATGTTTGTGATATAGAAAGTCTAGAAGTCCAAGACTCCAAGAATATTCAAGTGAATATTAGTATAAAATGTTTTCAATCCATGAAGTGATTCGAGTCGGTATGATGGCATATTAACTTCACAGTATCGTCATCGGATGAATCACAAAATATCTCGTTTTCAAAATTAACAGAACTGAATTAGTTCATAATAAAAATTGTTGAAGTTCATTTACAAACAACGTGAGCTTCATTTGGTTGTGATTCTAATTTCATTTACGCATTCTTTTTCGGGTAAGGAATTGAATTGAATTCGAAATTCGAATGTAACAGTACATTATTTTCTGACTCCACTTTCGTTATGCAGTTTCTAACAATAAAAATACACGGAAGGAATTGTATTTCTTATTAATAAATTTTAGACCAAAACAAAGGTTTATTCAGCAAACTCCTTTTTAAAATATGTGATGTGCTTAATTCTGAAATGAGGAATTTCCATTCAATTTCTTTTTTGATAGACAAAAAAGAAATTTTATTGGAGCACTTCCCTAAAATTACAAATGTTGTTCAAAAGAATTGGAGTATAACAAAATAACAACCAGAACTCCCGATGATAACCAAGAAAACTACCTACATAACAAAAGTTTTACACATCATAATTTGGACTTAAGACTCCTGAATTTTCATTCAACTTTAACTTTACCCCACCAACAAAATCTATATATAAAAAAAGAAGTCTCTGACCATATGTACTTTCTTATTATGTGATTTTAATTTTAATTGATTACTAATTTAAGTTTCCACGTCATTTATTTGTAATGAAGTGCCTTTCTACGTTCCAATTATTAGATCTTTTGAACCAAGTAGGAGACCATTACTGAAAATGAAAATAATAATCTCATTTATTCACAAGCATATAAACTAAGCTTTCATAATAATCTCGAGCTAAAAAAAAAGAAAAGGAAAATTAAAAGAGATAGCAGATATTTAAGGTTTCGAATTATATTTCGGGGTCACTATGACTTTTGATAATTAATTTTATTAGCGTTTACTTAAACTTCTACATTTGAAAATGTGTTTGGATTTTGAATTGACTACTTGATGAATTTTAGTCATCTTCTTTATAATAAAAGAAATTATATTTGGAGAAAGTCCAAACGATGTTCACTTGATATTGGTGTGAGATATTATATTGAAAATGTTTTATCGGCCGGCCGAAATGTATGAGCTGTTATTTCATCATCGTTTTAAGTAAACCTCTTTTCCACAAACGATAAGATCGTATCATTTATTATACTATGCCTTTCGTTTCGAAATTTGGCATTCATTTTAATTTATATTAAATAAGTTTGTAAAATTTTATAATTAAAAATTATAACTTTTAAAATTTTTAAAATAAAATAATATAAAACATATGAGTAATAATTTTTAATATAATTTTTTTATTTTAATATTTTAACAAATTCATCTTATAAATGAGATTATAAAATTTATGAATATTTTTAATTTTGGAACCAACCAAGTATTTCTTATTTTTCGGTAAGAAGATTATAATGTTTCACACGTGATGGGATAGAAGTCGTACTATTAGAATAAAAATGTTATTATATAAACATTATCCTAAAATTAGAGTTGGGAGGAAAAGATTTCATTTAACTTAAGAAAGGGAAGAAATATATTTTAGTTTTTTCTTTTTGGCGCTAAATATTACTCTTTCTGTCCTAAATTAAATGTTTTAATTTGATTTTGACTTTAAAATTTGACAAATATATTTATATTTTTATAATTATAAAAATTGGGACTTGTAGTTAATTGTATAAATTTTCATTTGATATAAATATTGTCATTTATTATATCTTTATAAAATAATAACAATTGTGATTTTAAAATCAGTTAGTTTGATTTTCAAAGTTAAATTAAGATGTTCATTACCAGGACGGATGAGTAACGTATTTATGACAAATTACACATATGTTGTACACGTGTTCACGTGTACTGCATGAGAAAGTGGGATGTCCCAAAAAATTCTAAAGATTCCTAATTATACAACGAATAAAGTACAAAACTTTTCAATGTCGAATATACAACATTTATATAATCATTTAAGAACTATCAATTGAAAAGTTTAGGCTTTATTTCTACTTCTTTATATATATACATATGAAATATTGTCTCGGTTTTAAAAATGATATCTGAACATCTATACAGGTAAGGTGAAGAACTAATAGCAGTATTTTTATTTTTTATTTTTTTGTATGAACTTTGAGCGTATTATTTAAAAAAGTTTTGCAGGCCCCCAAAAGGAATAAAAATCCACAACACTTGGAGATGCACAATGTTAATGTGTGACAAACAATTTTAGGATGTCAATTACATGCCATTACCTACCGGATACCACAATTATATTCTTCTGATACAAAGAAGTGAGACTCCACAACTAGGCAGAGACATATCGACTCGAAATCCTTTAGTCTATTCAATACCTTATTTTATATTTTACTTTTTTCTTGGCAAAGGCCAAATTTTATTGTTAAAAAAATCTAATCCAAAAGAATTGGATAAACACTGAAAAGAAATTAAGTAAAAGATTTGGACTCGAAAACAACCATCCACAGATTTAGGCATTTAGCCCATTGTTGTTTATATAATATTATTATTATATTATATGAGTGGTTTCATAACAGTCGATTGTGTCGTGGACAAATGTAGAGGTTACATAAATATAGAAAAAGAAATATGATCTGAACATCTGGGTCCACCCGGCCTATCTTCTCATGGAAAGAAAATTGTTTTGTCATATTAAGAGCATGATTTTTTTTTTATTTTATTTTGTATTGCATATGCAATGTTTGAAGCTTCCATTGTTGCATACAAAGTTTCTGTTATTGTACATATTTATTTATACATGCATAATTTTAGAATTCACAGAAGGCAGATAACTTATATTGTATTAATCATTCCAAACACATAAAAAAGAAGTGATAAAATGCTTTCGGAGAAAATAAGCTATTTCAAAATTACAAACTCTGGTCAATACACAAACCATATGCCGATCAAAAGAGGAGGAGCATAAAAGTAGTACACAAGCCATATGTGCAATATGAAATTCAAATAAGTAAAATATTTTGAAATGTGGATTATATTTATCCACCAATACTTAGTGTGGAATATCAAAGCACACAACCAGTATTATTATTATTATTATTATTATTATTATTATTATTATTATTATTATTATTATTATTATTA
>CM025787.1:31274146-31298818 GCA_014636745.2 Centella asiatica
TATTATTATTATTATTATTATTATTATTATTATTATTATTATTATTAAAGAACTTGGGAAAGTATCGCTTTTTGCGTCTTGTGACGGCAATGAAAGTGAGGTCACATTATTTATTTTAGTCATAGTCAAAAAAGGAAATACATAAACTAGTGCTAACCACAAATTTCCTTCCCACACGTGACTTTTTAAGGTGGCCAATGGGAGTAGGCAATTAGTACTCTTGTCTCGTACTACTTACAATCGTGAGACAATGCCATATATATAATTTTTGTTTATTTAAATTATAAAAAAAGGCATATGTCAATTTTTCTACATAATTAAATTAAATAGACGATAAAGGAAGTACCTACATTTTATAATGGCAGAGCCCATTTCGTAAATAGAAGAAAGATATTAGATATGCTAAAAAAAATTCCTACTCCCCATCAAACCAATTATACACATAATCAGGAACATTCTAGGCGTATATATCTTTTTTTCCTTTTCTTTTCTTGTACCTTATCTTCACTTGAGTTGGACTTAAAAGATCACGAGGTATATATAATTTCTAAATACTCAATGAGAAAACTATGTTGCCTTGGACCTACGACATGACATAATTCCCCTCAAAAAAGTTCAGGATAAACAATTACTATTTTCTGTACTCCTGATTCAAAAAAGTATTGATATTATTAATATTATTATATATTATATATATTAACTTAACCTACAAAGTTGATTATTGTTAGTTAATTATAGGTTCAATGTTTTTGATTTGAGGGTGAATTGTTAGGTCAATGTCATTCCCACAAAGCCAAATAATATTTTGCAAATGATTTGTTGGAATGGATGTTTAAAATATTATAATAATTAGATAATTATTAACTATATTTTATTAATTAATATTATATATGGATAAAACATTGAAGGTTATCGGATACAACAAATTGGATATTTTCAACTTAATAACTAATATATCATTTTTCGAACAAAATCATAATACACCTGTATCACTTTTTCTAATATTATTCTTCCATTAATTATTGTATTTTGCCTCTATCGATTTAACATAATTTGATATCCCAAATTGGCGTGAACACAATGTCTGAGAAGAATATACTTAAAACATGTACCAACTTGGTCATTACTATTGATGAAGTTTGACATCATTTTCAATACTTCACTTTCATGAAAAACAGATGCCAAATACATACATGAACCAATTACATGGATTTTATATCTTTCGATATTCATGAAATCTATGTGAGCTAAAACATGCAATAAAATATTCCATCTATTTTCAAATAACTGTCACTTATAAAATTTTTAGATAAGTGAAGTCTTAATTCTTGCATGCATCCTAATGAAAAGCGAGCTCCTACGGCTTGTTATACTTGATCCATATCATAATAAAAACGCGCAATATTGATGGAAATATTTGACCTACAAGTCACATAAAATTTAGTTGTGTCATGGCTTGACAATGAAATGCAAAGTTTTTTGAAGTGAGAAACCAAAGAACATAAGAAAACGTGATCCAGGCATTATCATTAAAACAAAATATTAAGAAGATTTGTGATTATACTCACATGCATCTACAGAAGATGGAAAGGAAGATCACACCACATAAAAAGTTATAAAAAAAAAAGTAACTAACATAGTGACTAAATTAAAATATCGAAATAAATTCAACGAAATTCCTTATCTTTTTCTTTTCTTTTCTTTGGTGTATGAGCAGATTTATATTGTTGCAAGTTTCTTCAAATTTTCAATATAGTTAAATTTTTTATACTGTTCTCTTGTAGATCAAGAAGTATAACAAGATTTTAGGTAGAGCAAATTAAGGTGAAAATAAATATTGGGCCTGTTGTCATTAGGCTCATTTATATAGCCCAACTTGTTCGCCGAATGAATTAAATCCAGCACTTTAGTTACCAAGTATCAACCACAGAGATTTGACACTGTTTAGAAACTAAAAAGACACAAACTGTAGAAAATCAACTAAATAAAAATGGAGGGAGTAATCTACAGTAGTTGATAACGGTTCGTCTTTGTAGCAAAAATAAGTACTAGTAATTTAAATTAGAGCTTTGTGCGGGGATTTCTCAAGTGGAGTTCCAATTTACAAGGAGAAATTGCAATACTGTGGCCCATATATATATATATATATATATATATATATATATATATATATTGCTTCTTGGCCGTATTCGGTAGTTATGTAATTTTTCGGAAAATCTTACTCAATTAGTTGTAGGGAATTCTACTCCTCTTTTAAAGTGGATTGAAATTTTAAAAAGGAAAAAATTCGTGGGACCGGAATATAATTCTGTTGAAAAAAATATCATAACACAAATGAAAGATCTTGCGTGGAATGTAAAGAAATGGTGGAGCTATTTTAGAAAAATTTAGACACCTATTTTTATTACACACACCTCTTATGGTGGAGGTTTTTTCTTTAGTTGAGCTCTTGAGCAGCTGTGTTCCGTTGAGGGTTATAATTTTTAATAATACCAGAAATACTAATAAATTACACAAATAAAAATACACAAACTAAATATATGTAGTAAATTTGAACCGTTAATTTTGAATATGTAGGTTCCTTGGGATTCACCGGTTCTCTAACAGCACTCTTAGATTTTTCAGGTGCTTGTCAGTGTACTTATCTTTAATTCCAATTTTTTTTTGGATCAAAGTTTTCAGTTTTAATTAAAACAAAATTGATATCGTCGGTTTATTTTGGGTTAAGTAGAATGCTAATATTTCCGTGTTGAAGTCTCGTAGTTCCTTTAAATAGAAGTCCTTCCTCTTAATTGGTTTTCAATTGGGCCTCACAATTTGTGCATCCAATTTAGCGTCTCAAACTGATCAAATTGCAAGTGTGCCCGTGAGATTTATTTTCTTTAAAAAGTACTTTTTTACTTTTTAAATTATAGTTATCGAAACACTTGATCTTTTACTAATTCCATGAGAGAAGTTGGACATTTTTTATTATTTTGTGCTATTAGCTCATCATTTCCGCGATGAACCTAGTTGATTTTGTTTAATCTGTTTAGATGAAATAAAAACATACATGGTGCCCCACTATAAGGCGGTGATATTTAATTTTCGTTCTTATTTCTTATATGATCAACAATAATCAAACTTTGGTTGATACTACGACGATTAATCCTCTTTTATTTTGTTACATGTAATTTGATTTATTCAATAAAAAAATTTAGGCAAAAAAAATATAATAGAAAATACAACGCAATGTCTCTTTTTGATCCATTACTATTAGAAATTAGCCTCTCTTTTTTTTTGTGGATTTTTAGTTTTATTTTATTTGTTTTAACTGCGTAATAGTTTACTTTTTTCCTTTTTGGTGGAACTGGTAGAGTAACTTAACAAATTGGTGCACGTGGCAAATGTTGTATCAAACTTTTATAATCTCAATTATTATCTTAACTCTTTATGTTTAAATTTAACTCTTATACTTCCACTTTAGAATTAATTACAGCAAAAACTTTAGGACACTGATAACAATTGCCTATTATTTTTAACAAAGTATATTTGTACATCACCTGCTACTTGAAGCTTCGAACAAGAGGGGGAAGGTGAGACTTTTTGCAACGATATTTTGGTTGAAATCTTGAGTAATGATCCATAGGCACATATAGTGGCGGACACAGAATTTTTATTAAAGAAGTCAAAAAATTTTAATGCGCAATAAAAATAAATTTGTTAATATGATAATGTATTATAATAATAAAATTATTGAATTTAAAAAATTCACAATATTACTCTATTATTCTTCAATTTTCAGTCCGAAATTTATCAAATTATAATATTTTTGTTTCAAAATATAGTATTATTCTAAAATCAAAAAATAAATTATACTCTGAAGATCAAAAAATTTATACATAACAGTAATCTTTATACATTTCATAATATTTACTTCAAAACTATTAAATGTTAAAAATGCTAAATTTAATTTTAAAATACACTCACTCCGTCTCTAAATAAAAAACTTTTTTTTTGCACGCATATTAAGAAAAAATTTACTTTAAAACAAATTATAGGGTAAATTTGAAAAATTTTCAAAACAAACCTTTTTTCTATTCCCAATATAATTATACTTACTGTATATTCTAAAACAAAGTTGAGGGCAAATTCGATAAAATATTATCAAAATAGTAGTACTATTATTAGAAAGTGGTTATTTATTTTGGGACTTCCAAAAAAAGAATAGAGATCATTTATATAGAGACGGAAGGAGTAATATTTTAAAAATCTATTTAATAAAGTGACATATTATTTATATTGTACAAAAGAGTCAAGTTTTTTTTGCTAATATTAAGGTTGCATATTTGATTGAAATTTATTCCACAAAAAGTTAGTTTTTCAAAAGAATTTTGTTTATAATATTCAACTGATGATAAAATAAAAGTATTGCAATGATAACTTTTAAAAGTAATATTATTATATAATAAAAATATTACACAAATATAATCTATTTTGCATAACATACCTCAATTTTGAAATTAAAGTCTTTTTAAAATTAAGTAAATGTATTTTTAATTTTAAAACGATAAAAATATTCTATATATAATTATTATTTTTTAAAGTTCAGGGGGGCGTAGTCCCCTCTCGTCCTATGGTGAATCCGCCTCTGGGCACGTATATCAAAGGAATGCATGTAATATTATATATAATTTCTTGTTACAATATCACTCACCTAAAGTACTATTCAAGAGAAAGATATGAGGTTAAAACAAGAAGTAGAAGATTTTAGAAATCAATTAGTTGTCTAGGTTAAGTAATTGATAGTTAGGAGAATTCAAGAAATTTCTACAATTTTCTTGCTTGAAGATTGACTATCATGCAAATATCAACCGTGCATTTTCCATTTTCATGCATGTATGCTCAAGTTTTTCATTACTTATTTTTTCTTGATTGCCCTCTACGAAATGCAATGTAACTAATTATATTTTCTCAAACGCTCCACTCCAATTAATATTTCAGCGTCAGCATCTAATTTTGAGTTCCCTAAATAATCATTCAGCTGGTTGAACTGCGACGACTTTACAGCAATTTGTACTAGAGATTGACTAACTCCGAACTTAGGGTAAATTGAATTTAAGTAAAGATAATTGTGAGATTGACACGTAAACCTAACAGTAAACCTAACAAATGAATAACTAAATGAGTCATACATAAATAAGGGATAACCATTTAATATATAATTTTGCTATCTATAAAACCCATTGAGATGAATAACTAAAAATAACGGTAGAGTACCGTTCAAGACATAAGATTAATCAAATATAATTTTTAAATCAGTGATTTATTGGGGTTCTTGAAAACACAAGGCTAATAGCTTGTCAATTTAATTAAACTGCTAGATTAGTATCAAGTTTCTAACTTTATGCGTAAGATACATATCATCCAAGTTGGGGTTTATCAAAATATGTAGGGAGTATATTGTAGTAGTAGTGTGTGTATGTGAATATATGTATGCATGTATACATACACGTACGTATCTTTAGGTTTAATAAGTGATATTTTTCTACATATATATCTCAAAAATAAATAAAAATATATTTTATATGTCTTAGGTATCAACATATGACAAAGACCAATGGCACTCAATACTTGAACTACACTTTGTCAATTGACTCCTTTTCTTCAGGGCGTGAATCATGACCAGACCTATCTTTTAATCTTTTGGATGTATCATATATATATAACTCAATTTGAGTTCAATCCATGTGACAGGAGTACCTTAACATGCACTCTATCAAGATTCAATGCAATATAGTCTAGTTTATTCCTCGGAAAGAGAGATTGTATATGTAATTTTATATATAGTAATACTAGTTTAGTTTATATATGCATGTAAAGAACCTAACTAGCTTGAAATTAGTGTGTTTGTTTGTCATTAGCTTAAGACACATAAAATATCCATTTCTGGTATGAGTTCTTTAAACAAGCTAGCTAGTGAAACACATGAAAGATAAAACTAATTAATAATCATCACAAGACAAACTTATGAGTCTTCTTTCCTCCCTTTAGCTTTACAATATATCTTTAACTTATCTTACCCTCCCTCCCCTGTATATATGTATGTATATGTGTACATATAGACACACAGAAGTATGTTACAATGTATGGCTCGGGGACATAATTTGCACAAAATATATCCTTGATTATTAAATTTAATTAGAAGATTTCAAATATATGTATATATACATAGACACAATCATTAGTATGCAAGATATTTATCTGTGTGTGTGTATATTGGCTAAAGCAAAGATTGCTTGCTAAAGGAAAAAATGAACAAAGAAGAGGGAGAAAAAAGAAACAAAGACGAATAGACGTTTATTTTATTGTAAAGTTGGATTAACCAAATGTGTTATTTACACTCAGCCACTTTTATATATGTAATTGTGTGTCATGGGTGATGCTTCAAATGAGCCACCAGCATTTTATTTTGGGGTATGAAGAAGCCACCAGCATGACTTTAGCAATTAAGAATAAAAATAATAATAATAATACAACAAATCATTTTCTAAACATGTTTCTTAGCTGTCTATGAACCTGATTAGCCTTAAAGCCCAAATGCATTCAACTAATACTGACTATGATTTATGTTATAAAATATTTTTGTCATCTTAATCTCCTCGAAGTTTTATTCTTAATTAAAGTGTTAAAAGTATACAACAATCTAGCATCTTCTGTAAATAAACATTTGCAAGTGACCTAGTAAGCTGTGGCCACGATCTGCAATTTGATATTGTTAATAATTATTATTATATTTAATATTCAATAGCACTTTTGTATTCTTCCAAATTGTGCTTTCTTATAGGGGCAAGTGGGTATACTTATTTTATTGAGCTCGACTCAATTAGGTATGTTTACTCACCCTGGCCGACAATATGTTCTATGTTTTAAAATTTTAAATATTTTAAAATGATTCTCACAGTTAAAAGGGTATCTTTCAATTGAATGATTAAATTATTCTTTGATCTTTTCCAATATCAAATTTTTTATAATATTTGTTTATAATACATAGTACTATCAATTGTTTAATTGATTATTTTAATTCCATTTAATTAAGACAAATAATGTGGGACTTTTTTATTTGTTGAGACTTATATATGGTTGTGATGGGTACCTGTTTGGTGTGATTTTGGTGGTCTCCATATCTTTTGGGAAAATCATGAAGTTTTGACATTATGATCTTTAAAACTAAAGAAATAAAAGATCTTCACTACCGTTGGAAATAATGTCGTTTACATACTCTATTTATTCTAATTTTCTTTTTAAAAAAATACTAGTTCTCGGTCAATTTATGAAGCAAAAATGTACTTCTAACATACTCTTACCATTCCAAAATTAGAGAGAAATTTTTAAATTAATAATTTTTAAAGACATTTTTATTTTCCAAATATATCACCATTATTATATTGTTTAGTAGTAGTTAAAGTTATGATAAAAACTACCAAGTAGTAGATGTAGTAGAGTTAATTAAAATATTAAAATTATGAAATGATATTTAAGGAGCTCTATTACTTTTTATAATTCAAAAAATGTATATCTAATTTTAGAACAACCAAAAAATAAATATGTATCTTTTATTTTGGAATGAAATAAGAATCACGTAAAGTTATGAGTGTGGAGTTATTTAATTCAAGTAAATAGCAGAATATGTTACGCCATTAATCAAGAATATTTTTGAAATCCAAATTAACTTTAAATATATTCGTCATAAACATAAATCTTTCCTTCTAGAAAAGAAATAATTATGGAGTATTTGCATATGACCCTGTCTTCGTTCCACAATCCATCAGATTAATACAAAAGTGAAAGGAAATCAACCCCAAAAAAAAAAAAAAAAAAAAAAAGGTGAAAGGAACGACTAGAGGTATTAACGTAAAAGTGCGTTAAGAGAATTTAAATTGGAATTTGATGTTTAATGTTTATGTACGTACTCTATTTCTACACATTCAACATAGAAGATAATTCAACCATATCTGAATATACGAAAACAATTTCAAAATGTGAAAATATTAACAAATTTAAAGATTAGATAATAGTGAAAACAACCCAAAATTATTTATTGAAGATAATTATATAAGGATTAAGAAAAATGCGTAATAATCCATTTTTATAGTTATATCTCCAAGTTTCATATTCATAACTCTATAATTTTTATAGTTTCATATTCGCTATTAAATTATAATTAACGTTTTCAAGCCTGATAACTACTCACAGTCTTTTAATTATTTAATATTTATATTAAAAGTAAAATTTACAAATATGAAAGTGTGTCCGATTAAAAGGTATACTATGGAATTACCAAGAATATCAATAATTAAAATAAACCTATAGAGAAACCAAACAAGATATAATATAAAACTACTCGGTATATTACAGAGTAATTTGAATGGGCTAAAACGATATGTTCCATGAATCGGATAGACTCCGTACCACATTTTCTTTATGGAAAAAAATAATTGTGTAGGTCCACTCTTGTACAGAGTGGGGCCAAGGAAAGGAGTATAAATGATAGATTAAGCTTTTAGCACGAATGGAGAGGAAGCGTCCACGTCGCCTTAACCTAAACCTCGTACACCACCTCGCCGACGATATTCCCTCTCCCGATTATATCAAACCTTTCCACCCATTCAATTCTCTCTCCACTCACTACTTCTCTCTCTCTCTCTCTCTACTTCTGCTCGGATTTACTAAGCCCTTTACTACTTTATACGAACTACCCCATAAAACAAACAGAGCCCGAACAAATTTATTGTTCGGTTCATTTATAATTTGTTTAATTTAGTTTGTGAAAAAAAAACTGATTCGATGTTAAACATAATTTTTCATTCGTTAAAAATTTTAAAAATAATTTGATTCAGTTTAAATTCAAAAATTTGATTAGTGTGTATTGTTTGATTCGAATCAATTCGTTAGATAGTTAAACAAACCGATCTTGAACATAATTTTTTATTCATTAATGATTTCAAATTCGATTTGGCTTGACTCGTTTATAAAAATCTTCAACTAAACTCAGCTCAAGTCGTCTCGTTTACAATCCTAATATGAAACGTATCATTGACTTGTAAATTGGGTTGAATTAAATTAAATAATTTTTAATTAACAAATAAAATATATTTTCAATATTGAATTGTTTAATTAGTCAAATGAGCTGAATTGAGTTGAACACAAATCAAACAATACATAATTAAAGTGGACACACGCTAATGCGTGATGTGTGTCCGATTTTTATAATTAAATTTTATAAAATGGTTCAAAACTTATTATTTTCCTTTAAAAAAGATAAATCTATAAGGTGAATATAAATACGATAACAGGGTTGGTAAGAATGAGTAGCACATTAGAAAGATAATTTAGATTGCAAAAATGAAATAAAGGTGAAAGCAACGTAGTTGCAAGTAATTGTAATCTTATTCGATTGGCAACGTTTGTGGCCCATGTGCAGTTTCTGTATTTATTATTTATTGTTTTAATGATGACACCAAATTGCTATACACTTTTTCTAAGGTTCAAAGTCATAATCAATAGAAGATAATTAATAGATAATAGAAGAAGATTTGGGAGTATAATTTTAAGTTGAGTTCGAGTAAATGTAATTCAAAATGTTAATATGGGAAAAGGGAAAACGAGATGCATGGAGTTAATTTTCTTGGGGCGAATGTAATGACATTCACTTTCCTGTTTATATTTTACTTAGATCAAGTACTATTATCATAAAACAGTATTTAATCAATAAGGGAAAATTATTGGAATAGATAGAGTACTACTATTATTTTCCCTTTTTTGGAAGGGTAGATAGTAATCTAAGTAAGCTTTAAGACTAACAAAGTTTTAGGAAAAAATCTGAACTTTTGATTTAAAATAAATAGATACATTATTATTCGTCGTTCCGATTAAAAAAAAAAGTACTGTTGATCGTGGTAGCTGTCAGTTATAGTCAACCAATGTGTCCAAGAAATATTATGTTTCTGAATTTCTGTAGAGTTGATTACTGATTCTTATATATCTGAAATTCTTAATTTGAGTTTTCGTAAATAATTCAAACTCATAGATATTCTTACTTAATATGGGTTTAAAGAATTCTAGGTTATAGAATTATGATTGTATCTGAAATGGAGCATTTAATGTTTAAATTAAGTATGAAAACGTTATTAATGTTTAAATGAAGTCATAATGCGTTGTTTATTTTTAGGGGAGGAGTAAATAAATTTCATTCTACTGCCTGGTGAATATATATTTGAATTTAATACGAATGTTTGGTTCATTACAAATGTTCGAATCATTAAAAAGATTAGAAATATATGTTTAAAATTATGGTGAATTCGACTTTTTCTCACATGTCAACTGATTTTATCAATCTAAAAATAATAAAATTTGTATTAAATATATTTAGTTGGTAACACAACAGTATATTAAAATTTAATTAATATTTAGTTGAATTTTTCTGATGATTATAAGCCTTATATTCGTGTCAAAATTTGATCACAATATAATTTTTATTTATTTATTTTATAAATTATATTAATCTAAATTTTTTGTGTATTATTATTTGATTCTAAAAGTTAAAATACATCGTATAATTTTAAAACAGATGACATAATAAATACTCATGTCATACCTATTCAAATTTTGGAATTGCGTAAAAGAAATAAGACTATTGAAAATTTGGGTACAAAGTACTATAAATTTGGTAAAGCAACGTGTGCTATTATGAACCTAGGAAATATTATAAATTTGACTACCACTTCAGTTTATAGTACCTCGATTATGGCATTAAATGGTATACACAGAAATATGTTTGTACCAAATGTTGGAAGGCTGTCATATAATTATTGCGGAATAAAGAAACTCCCTCTTACTACCAAAAGTAAATAGATGTAGTACTAAAAAATCTAACTTGGAACAACTTTTAAGACCTCAATTGCGTCAACAAACGTTTGATATCGGGTGAGTAAAAAATAAATAAAATTAATTAAAAAGTCTAGCTCAAAGCAATTAATTAAATCAAACATTTAGTTACTATATTCGATTAATATTTAAAAAATACAAAAGATAACTAAAATTTAACAACTAGTAAAATATATTTAACTTTAGTCTCAAAAGTATAAGCGTTATTAACTAAGAAATAATTAATATTAATAAAACTTTAAGATATCAAATATTTATTGAAAGAGTAATATTGTTAATACTTAAAATAGTTTTGGTTATCAAAGTAGAAAAAGAGTATTTTAAAAGATAATATACAATATCACAAAATAATATTAACTGGGATTAACAAAAGTTTGAAGTTAGAAAACAATCCAAAAATATATTTAAATCCTGTCATTTATGAAATATCATCAAAAATCAAAATTAATTGAATAATAATTATATTTGTGTTGTAATGACCGAAATTAAACTAAAATAAACAATTAGGTTGTGGTTACATATTGTAATTGCATCTAATCGTAACCGTACTATTTAGACCTTTATCACTCATTGTATATCTAATACACAATATAGTTTTGTAATATCAAAAAATAAATGTTGAACAAATTCATAGAGATAAAGAAATCTTTAAAATTTTAGATTCAAGAAAATAATCAAAATGACAAAAAGTTTATACAGAAGTAGAGGACAGTTAGAGCAGTCCCTTTGTTTTTGGTAAACCAATCCCATTATTCCCATATATACAGAGTAATATTACGATGGATGTCTATATATATTAGTACCAAAATTAGTTTTTTCCGGTAAACTAATCCCATATATACAGAGTAATATTATGATGGATGTGGATATCTTTATATATAAAAAGTCAAACAAATATTTTATTAAAAACATCTTAAATATGTATCTAAATAACGAATTATATTAATCTAAAATTACTTATCACTTATCACTGAAATTTAATAAAATCACTTATCGTTTATCTAATTAAAATTTAATTTGTAATAAACTACAATTCTTATGTAATAAATCAATTTATGTAGAGTTCTAAATTCTTAACTTTTTATTATAATAAAATTTTATTAAAATATGTACTAAAATATATAATTATGAAAAAACATGTAAAAAAGCTTATTAAACATATGTTCAAATAATCTAAAAAATACTTATAAAAATTTGAAAAAGAAAAAACTAACTAAATCCAACTCAAATATTATTATTATTTACAATAATTAAAAATATACAAATTAGTTTAATTTTTATAATTATTTTATACAAATATATAACTATAAAAAACAGAACTCATACAAATACGAATAATAAAACTAGTATTTATTAGTACCTAAATTAACTGATTCATATAGAAGTAATATGTTATTGGTCCAAAGATTTTATTTTATAAATTTTAATTAAATACATAAAAATGTTAACTCAATTAGTGAGACCATCAAATGTTTTTATTAGATTGAATGTTTGAATTTTGCTAATTATTTTTTTTTATGAGTGGGTAATATGTAAGTATCACGATAAATTTTTAAAAAAGTCGATCACTCTATCTTAGTTAACCTTAGATTGAGAGGATTTCCACTCACCTAAATTTTTTGTAGCAAGACAAATAAATAAACGCCAAAAAGTGTAACTTAAAAATTTTGCAAACATTCCGAATATATATCTAGATTATTTGAGTGAATTTAAATTGATACAATTTATGTACCACTATAAGGTGACGCTTGAGTTGTGTCAAGTCAATATTTGATTATATATAAAATGCAAATTTGAAGATTTAATTTACAAAGTTAAAATTTATAAAAAATTTGTGAGTAAAGATTTATATAACTTTATAGTAATTCTAGTTTAAAATTCTTCAATTTTCCTAAAAATAAAAAAAAATCCTTTTAAGCTTCTAATTTTCCAACAATTAGATATTAGAACCCTTATATCTAAATGAGATTTGCTTCGGTCTAAATTTTAAAATTTTAAATTTTATAGTGATAAATTATATTATTAAAATTTAAAATTTATAAAATTTAAGTTAAAATAAAAAGACATATATCGTTCAAGTAACTTACAAGTTCGATATATTAAGATCGTAAACTTTTTGTGATAATTGGTATTTGTAGTTATACTTAAATTAATTTTTTTTTTTTTTGTATTAAGTTTATCTTTCTACGATTAAGTGAAAAATACTGTTATCAATAACTAATCCACAATGTCACGTCCCTGTTGACAATATGAATTCACATTTAATTAAGAGGGAGCAGTTGGGAAGTATCATAATGAAAGAGGAGATATGTATATTTGTTAAATCTAATATATAAATTATGTAAATCTAAGAACTTAATATACAAGGTTAGAACTTCAACCCAATATTTTAAAATTTGAAGAGATAATGATTCGACTCTGACTCCTAAAGGGTAGTCCTCCATCCATCACAACTTCATTTCTTTTTTTTCTTTTTTTTTTAAAACCAAAATCACATCATTTTGAAGTTGTAGTATGTTACACACATTTGTATTATATTACAGTATTAATAATATTTTACACTTTACACACTCATATACTCCTTCCCCTACAAATAAGATACACTCTTCACACCTTGTTTTAATTCTAATGCCAGTCAATCCCAAAACTTACATAATAAATTGGACAAATTAAATAAAGAGAATAAGAGAATTGAATTATAAATTATTTTTATTTTTGAGTTAGATTAATTAAAATTATATCTTGATTATCTTTTGTTTTATTTTAAAGTTCTTAATCAATGCGATGTAATTCTAATTAGTTTAGCTAAAAAAATGAATTATAACTCATTTACCTTAATTTCGTAAATAATTGTTTATTTTTTACAAATAAAATTTGAAGGAAAATAAAATACTGTGATCTTTTTGCTAACTAAACAAACTCTATATCAAAATATGAACATAAAATATAACTAGCTTCTTTGTACACTCTTAACACGCGTGTGTTGTGTTGGGAGAAATAAATTTTATTTAAATTTTAAAAAAAGACCCCAAAGAGAAAAGATAATAATAATGAAAACAAACTAAGATAAATTTGACGATTAAAAGGAAAATCCAAAAAAGATAAAGATGAAACTATCTGCATTAAAATTTGACAAAAAAAATATTTAAACCACAAGAAATTAGGGTCGTGACTTCCACATTTTAATTTATGCTTTGATAACTGTATTAAGGTCTTCTGGACTTTATCAAATAGATGATCGGCGTTAAACTATTTAAGCAATGAAATAAATTTTTAAAATTGAAATTATGAGAGATTGATTTAAACTTAGACATATTTTTGTGACACGTACGAAAATTGTTCGAAATAGGCATGAATTTTTACGTCACACAACATCCATATTTCTAAATTCGGAAACTTAGAGCACTCGCATCAATTTTGTTAAATTCAATCTGGTTCTTTATATTTAAAATTTTTTAATGAAAAGTGAAAAAAATATAAGTTGCATCACTATCTCTATTTCGAAATTAATTTGATGATTGTGAAGAATGTATCATTAAATCTTTAGAATTACTATTCACATTTATTAAAATTACAATATTATTTTATAATCCTGCTTTAGTGTGTGTATATATATGTGTGTGTGTGTGTATATATTATTTGTATTAAAATATTATATATTAATTTAATAGAAAAACTAATATTTATTTATATTTAAATCCATTAATACAATTTTATATTATATTATATTGTATTTGTTATATATTATTTCATATCTATAGATATATATAATGTTATAATATTATAATATATAAAACTAATACATAATATATAAATATTAAATTAATATTATTTATATATTAATATTATATGTTATAATATATAATTCATATATACTAATATTTTAATAATATATAGTAATTATTTTAAATATATAAATGTGATATATATATATATATATATTATACATATAATATAATTTATTGTATAATAAAATATTATCTATTAATTATAGAATTAACTAATGTAAATAATAAAAATTTAAAATATAGTTATTTTATTATAATATACTATATATTAGTAAATCTGATATAAATGAAATAATTAAAAAATTTATATATATAAAAAGAATTATACATAAATTATGTAAAATAGAGAATTTGATAACAAAAAGAGGTCGGGATCAGCTTGGCAGTTAGTACACAAAAAGGAGACACCACATATATACGGAGCGGGTGACGAGGGACAAGCCGACTGTTTCCGTCTATGAAACCACCGGCCAATAACTAAGATCGCTCGGGTTGGATAATCTATCAAATATATGCAAATTATTCAAAGTACAGTACTACTACTACTCATGTGTGTGCCGCAAAATTTAGAAATTAACGAAAAACTAAATAAAGCTAGTAAATCTCAAAAAGTATTCCAAAATCTGAAAAAATCTTCTCAGTAATAAGTACTCCATGACGACCGGAAACCGGTACAACCGGTCACCACATAGAGGAGAACAACAACATAAAAGTGCAGCTGTCTAGTACCAATGCAATACAACACAACACAACACAATCTTCTTCTCTTCGGTTCATCTCTCTCACTTTCTCTGAAGCATAACAATGGAGAATCCGCCATTATTGCACCTTCAACTGTTTTAATTCAAGCGTCTTCTTCTTCTTACATCCTTTCATTTTACTCTGTTGTCGTCTTCTTCGATCAGCAACTTACCTGTGCTATGATCTTGCTCCATATATACATACATATGTGTGTATGTATAGATTGATATGGTTAATCGTCGATTGTTCTGTCGTCGTCGTTCGGTTTAATTTTGGATGCTGCTTATATCGAATCGTTGGAATTGTTCTCTGAATTGTTAAAACTAGTGATGAATTGAATAGCTAGTTTATTGTGATTAATTTGCACAATATTATTTGATTAGGTTTGTGGTGGAAGAGCAAGTGTAGAAATCATGTTAGATCTTAATCTCGGCCTCGTAAACGATGAGACTGAAAACACAATGAGGATGATGGTGATGGAAGAAAATGATGGAGGAATGGAAGAATCAGCGACTTCGAACTCATCAATTGTGAATGCCGATGGTAATTCCAGCAATGCTGGCGACGAAGACTCTTCTTCCGCCGCCGCCGGTATCTTCAACTTCGACATCATGAAAATCGGCGGACTTCTCGGCAACAACGATGGTGGCAGTGCTAGTGAAGAAGGTAATCAGGTGGATCGGACACTGACTCAGTCCGAGTTCGTGACTCGGCAGCTGTTTCCTGTGACGGATAGTCACGGAGAAGAAAGCAGTACTTCGGGTTCAAATTCTGCACGGCCTTGTAATTGGAGCACTGATCTTTCTTTCATTCAACTTCAAACTCAACAGCAACAGCAAAAGCAGCCGGTGGCGAAGAAGAGCAGGAGAGGGCCGAGGTCTCGGAGCTCACAGTACAGAGGAGTCACCTTTTACCGGAGAACTGGTAGATGGGAATCGCATATCTGGTTGGTTAAACTTTTCATCTCAATTTTAATGAATTATTGAAGTTTCTGAGGATTCAATTTGTTGAAAATGTTGATACGAGTATATGTTTTCTTCTTATTTGGGTTGCAGGGATTGTGGGAAACAAGTATATTTAGGTGAGAATTGATTGATTGAAGTATACCATTTTTTTGCCGGTTAAGGTGTCAATTTCTTGTTTTACCATTTATGGCAAAAACTGATGAAGCTTTTACTCTTTGGTTGGGTTAGGTGGATTTGACACTGCTCATGCTGCGGCTAGGTAATAATTTTTTTAAAAAAACTTATATTTATCTATGATTTATTTTTGTGGTCCTAATTGTTTTACTCGTGTTAATTGTATCAGAGCATATGATCGAGCTGCAATTAAGTTTCGTGGTGTTGATGCAGATATCAATTTTAACCTTAGTGATTATGATGATGATATGAAGCAGGTTTATTTCCTTTCTGTATATATCAAATTTTCTAAGTTTGTATAAGGAGACGAAATTTTCGTGGTCACATAGATTAGCCTCACATTTGGAGTTTAGTATATTTGTCTCTTTATCCCATGAGGCATCTTTGAACAACTTGGCAGGTCACCAATGTTAGGTTCTTATTTTAAACGTGATGGAAATTTGCAGATGAAAGATTTAAGCAAGGAAGAATTCGTGCACATACTCCGTCGCCAGAGCACCGGTTTTTCAAGGGGAAGCTCGAAATATAGAGGAGTCACACTCCATAAATGTGGCAGATGGGAAGCTCGGATGGGCCAGTTTCTTGGAAAAAAGTGAGGAACTATTTATGTATGCATTATTAAGGCCACAAGCCATGTATATATATATATATATATATAGCTATGTTCAATTTTGAAAAGCCTTGTTTGAGATTGTTCTTTAGTAATTTCGATGAGATGCTTTTCCATAGTATGGAAAACATAACTTAGATGCCAATTTAGAAGAGGAAATGATTGAGGACCACATTTTCATCCTGGAGATTACGATGGTTCCATTGCAGGTATATTTATCTTGGGCTATTCGACAGTGAAGTAGAAGCTGCAAGGTCCTAATGATCATGAATTTCACACTCTACCTGATTCTGAAATTTTTTCCCTTGAATTCTCAATTCAATAGGGTGTGTGATCCAACAATTCTCTCCCTTTTGATTTTCTCCAAATTAGGGCTTACGACATGGCGGCTATCAAATGTAATGGAAGGGAGGCTGTCACCAACTTTGAGCCAGGTGCATATGAAGGGGAAATGATTTCTGATGCCCACAATGGAGGTATTTTCTGAACACCGTTGATTCGTTATTTTGTTTAGTTGCCTGGCAGGCAGATTTATTGCGTTGTTGGTTCAATGAGTGAGGGGATGTTATATGTTCTGTTTGTTATTGCAGGTAGCAACCACAATCTTGACCTAAACTTGGGTATTTCAACCCCTTCAACTGAGAATGGTCCCAAGGAAAATGAACATGCAGGGCGTATCCAATGTTATTCTTATGGGCCTGAAGCTAGGAGATTACAGGTTATACATACAGAAATCTATAAAGTCCTTTTATGTGTACCCTTGCTTAATTGGTTAATGCTATAATAGTTCCATGAAACCACAGAACTGGTGCTTTTTTTTTGGGTTGTAGAGGTTGAGAAATCCTTCATATTCTTTCAGTCATTATCTATACATTAATTCATAAATGTAAACTCCATAGATAAACATAGATATATGGTAAATGCAATGAATAAACAATTCCCTTGTGCTGTGCAAGAACAGATGGAGAATACTTCTATGTCGAGAGTGGGTAATCCAACTCTTAATGGTCTAACAGTAGCATCAGAACAACCACCATTATGGACTGATGTGTATCCTAATTACTTTCCTGGCTACAAGGTAAATTCTTGAAACTTTTTTTAACCGTGTATGATATGCAAATTGCCCTTTTCAATTTGAGCTCAACCATTCCATATCTATTAATAACTACTGGACTTTCCATAATTCATGATGAAGTTTAGAATAATTTGACATGAACTGTTGTTGGAGTCCACGATACAACAATAAAATGACTTATTGTTTCAAGAAAAAGCTGATAACTTGGTATAATCACACAAAATTACATGTAAGTATGTCAAAAACTGTCTGATGGTCTGGAGAAAATTATTGTCTGCCATGGAGAAAATCAGTTCCCTCAGATGAAGGTCAAGATCAGATTACATCTTTAGTTGCATCACCGTTAGGTTACCTTGGATCTGACTAATTGAAATAAAGTCGACGAAAGTTAGTAATATTTGACAATGTGGCAGTATACGCCCACTTAAAGTTTGTATATCTTGAAGTATATTTCAGAGAAATGTGTTATATGATGAGAAAAGCTTTAACAAGCATGGAACAGAATTATGGAAAACTTTTGAATGTAAATTTTGTTTTCTGAAAGATATGATATAGATATATATGTTGGTGACAGCATTAGTATCTAATGTGGTAGAAATCATTTGACAGGAAAGAGCAACAGAAAATCTAGGTTCCTCCTCATTAGGACCTCAAAACTGGGCATGGCAAATGAATGGTCAGGTCAGTCCCAGTCCCAGTCCCAGTCCAGTCAGGTTGTATTCTACTGCAGCATCATCAGGATTCTCATCATCTCCGACGACGACTATCACTGCATTTGCGGCTTCCACTCAATCAAAACCTCCTAATCACTATTTTCCTTCATCTGCCGTTAACGCTCCTCACTACTTTTATCAGATGAAGCCACGGCCAGCTCCGCCGTAAAAGTTCTGCTCTTTGTATGTGGTGGTGGATTTTATAGCCGAATATATATAGCAGTGTTCCCTGCAATCTTGCACGGAAAAATATTTGCCTATAGCTAAAGGCCTGCCTGGTGACTAATCTTGTAAATCATTGCTACAATTGTAGATTTTGTTATTTAATAAATTTTTATTTTATTTTTATCTCATATTTCTGCTCCAATGAAGTGGAGTTTGACAATTCATTATTTAATCATCTTATTGGTTGTTTTCATCCCTTTTGCTGTGATTTGTTTTGTGGAGCCGGAGGTCGTGATTAACCATGTGTTATCAAGTTAGGATTTTTATTATTTTTTTCCTGCTAAATGTATTTACCAAGAAATGTGGGTTCAGCAACTAAAATGATTGAGTTGAAATTGGACCGCTGATAAAATGTACACTTGTTCGAGGCATTAAGTGCATCCATAATGCAGATGATCGATGTTTAATGTGGTGATTGTTTAAGGACAATGTTATCTATAATTTTGTTGCAAACGGCAAACGGGAGAGTACCGTCATAAATAACAGCAATACAATCAAATGTCTTTTTGATTACTTATTGCGGAGGATGTAATTTCTTCAGCCTCAAAACACTTTCTTTCTTTCTTTTATTTATTTTAGTTTTTTTTCCTTTTTTGTTTGGCCTATGTAATTACAAAGCTCGGTTCTCTTTAGCTTTGATATGAATCCATCGTTTACTATCGACTAACATAGCTTAGTTGTACAAGTAATTTAATGTGTATTAAATGCGTTTTATATGTTCGTATTATTTTTTTATTATAAATTATTTAATTGAGAGAAAATTCCTCTGACACAGTCATTTTGAGAGTTTACAGTAATATTTATTTATATATTACATAAAAAAACAATTAACAACATTCGAATTCGTTGAATTTTGTGGATTGATGTTTATTTTTAATATTAGCTCTTACTATTTATCATCTAAAGATCATCATAACAATTCTTCCACGCATCTTGACCAAAGTATTATTCCCTATTTATTTGATGGTTATTAAAAACAAACATCAGTCCTTAGTATTGTGCATTAGATATATGAAAAGGTCGACCTTCTTATATCGTGTAATCTCCCCTCAACTTGAAACTTTGGTAATAATAATAATAATAATAATAATAATAATAATATATATATATATATATATATAAACTACTTATAATACCAAATAAATAATAGCATTAACACATCTATTATATATGTAACAGAATGATATTTGTTTATTATTTTATTTTAAAAAATATATATTATTCAAACAATAGTATATACTCCAGTTTTACTTCAAAAATACCATATATGAACAAATTAAAACTGGTTGGTTGAATAACAATATAATAATAATAATAATAATAATAATAATAATAATAATAATAATAATCTCGGAATAAATATGGTAGTTGTGCTGTCACTCAACATTGATCAGATGAAATTGAAATCTCAAAAATAATTGACGATTTTTACTGATGAACGAGTCCACATATATATGTAGATAGTTGCAATGGATAACAGAAATGGTCGGGGTACCACCATTCCCTTTCCATGGGTCAAGTCTGTTTAATAAGACATTTTAACTGGAAAGGGAATAGCCACGTCGATTAGTACTAATGTGAGGGTCGGAATAGAATAGGAAAGAAGCCAACGGAAAAATACCCACATGAATCTTGACAAGGTATTAAATGTTACCGTTGTGGTCACACCCTAAAAACATTTTTATTATTTCAACCATAATTCTGCATCTTGTTCTGCAAATATCAATTCAAAATTAATACAAAATCCAATCCAATCCTTTTCTCTCTTTCCCATCTGCGAATTATTTATTTGTCTTATTTGTTAGGAGTATTTTTTCAATTAATTAATAATTTTTTTTTTTGTTATATAAGAGTCATTGCCTAAAAACTTATATAGATTCACACACTTATCAACTATATTATATAATTTTTTATTAACTTGTATTATTCAAAACTCTGAGATTCTCACTTTTCAGATAAGATATTTTTTTCCTTCTAATATTGATTGAATTTAGTGAATGGTTTTTTAATTCCAACAACTTTAGTAAAAGAATGAGAATGCTTATTATTATTAATACGATTATTTTTGTTGTTCACAAGGAAACCAGATGCATTACATAATAACAAACCGCTATAAAAACTTAAAGATGAACTTTTCATATGATCTTGTTTAAAAGATAGATTGATGGGACTTTTTTCTTTTCTTTTTTTTATAAACAAAAGTGTAACCTTTTTGTTTTAAATTTTTGAGTAATATGTTTTTTTTTATTTGAGCAAGCGCGTCTCGGACTCTTGACTTCCTTATACAAGACACATCGGTTATTTGGACGGATAAAAAAAATACTTTTTTTCGTGTGAATCTTGAGTTTAAATTTGTTAGAAATTTTTAGTTTTTTGATATCATTATTGAGTGATCTTGTACCTTCCACCTAAAAAATAGTTCAAAAAGTGATATATTCTTTCACGTTTATAACATGACCATCGATCTATTTTATAATTAAGGTAAAAAAATTTCAATATATACACTTGTCATGCAATACAAATTTAAAAAATAATAATAGAATATGTCATGTCCCTAAATAAGTCATATCGACTTATGTAGAAAAACAAGCGAGAGAAAATAACATATTACGTAAAAATTAAGAAAAAATCTATGGAAGAACAACAATAGAAATAATTATGAATCCATCAGCTGATTTGAAACTTAAACTTTCAATCAAGCTAAAGGTCGCAGAACGTGGACGGTGCGAGTCTAATACGGACCCGAATATGCAAAATTTTATCAAATTTGATGTTTGTCAACCTTGGAGAAGAATTCAAACTTTGCGGTCTGCTCGAAAATCTTTTCTTGGTACTTCCATTTTTTTCATTTTTCATGTTATAAAAATTCATATTAGTATACTCATGTGATATTATTTTCTTCATAATTTTAAAATATCAATATCTTATCTTGTAAAAGAAGATAAGAGATGATCATCATGAATTATCTGGACACAATCGTTTATTATAATGATATCTATTAATAGTTTTTCTTAGTGAGTAAATATTAATATTAATCTTGAAAGATACCGTTAACATACCATATACTGAGAGAGTTTCTCATCACTTCAATTTTCAATTAAAAAAAAAGACTCAAAATAATTATTATATCCTATCACTATCATATGTTTTGTCAGTAAATTTACAATTAAGAAATTATACTCACAAAAAACTCAAAACTTATTATTCCCAATTTTTATTTTTATTTTTTTTGATAAAATATCACTAATAAACAGATCAATTTTATACAAAAGAACATTTCTTTTTTTTTTTTGAGGTGGGTAGGATATAAACACAAAAGATAAAAAAATTAAATTATTAAAAAAAAGAGTTAGCAATACTGTTTTCTAAACAAGACGAACTACTTTATGAACATCAAATAATTTAATAAGACGGATATGGGGCACAAGATCCTCGTAAGATCTCATATCCTATAATTGGTCCTCCTGTCTTAATTATATGAACAGCGCTGTGGACCTTCTTCTGACTTTATTATTAGTGAAGGTGTTGAGTTTCAATTTTATTGTAGCCTCTCAAAATTAACTCACAATATCTTCTTCCTTCTTTTTTCTTCTTATGGCCATTTCATTTCGCACATGTTACAATCTCTTCGGAATATAAATAAATACATAAATTAAATCAAACATCAACCAAAAATAAATAAATATTCAACTTCACACTTCCTCAACTACATAATAAGAGTGGGGTCGATGGATAAATTAGTCTATCTATTTATACTTATTATTATATACTCATAATATAAACTTAATTTACTGCGTGTATTTATACATATTTTATTCAGTTTGCCGCAGTCTATTTTTTTTCTTAATTTTAATCTAATTAAAATTAAAACCAAATTATAATAAGTTTTTCCTAATGCAATTTTCTAGTTTAAGTGCAATTCTAAAAGTTTAAGATTCCTTAATATATATATATATATATATATATATATATATATTATGCAAATTTTCAATTTTGGGTTATAGTAATTCTTTTTATATTATGTAATATTTTTAGAAAATCTAATCATATGGACGAAAACAAATTTAAAAAATTATAGAGTATGCAAAACTTCATAAATTTTTATGATGTGCATCATAATTTTTTTAAGGATACAAATTCAATAAATTTTCGTGAGTACACTTTTGTATAATTTTATGTAATTATAAAAATTACTCTACGTATCACCAAAAATCATGAAAATTTGCACATCTTCATATTTTTTAATGCTCTATCCATTTATAAGGTTAGATTTATTGAAAATATTGCAGAATACATAAATAAATTATTACAATCCATTTTTAAAAAATAAGCTCCAGCCTATTTCCCGCTTTCCATATATATATATAAGAAAAAAGAGAATTGAGGTAGAACTCATTTTTATAACTCTACTCACTTGTGCTATGATTCGATTTCCATAATATATTAGAAAAATCTAACTGTACATATTAAAAGAGCATACAAAAATAAACTATATGTATTTTTTTTGGAATTTTTTTGAGCTCTTTTACATAGTTTTTATAATCATATAAAAATCAATATATGTTAGCCATTGAAAATATATAAATTTTATATAATTATTAAAATTATGCTATACACTATGAAATGATTTGAAAATTTGTATACTACTCAATCTTTTGATACTCTTTCAATCTTTACGATTAAAATTTTTAGATAAATTATGAATTTATAGATATAAAATTAGTGAATAAAATTTAAAATGTGAACTATAGCTTAATTAATTGGTCGGGGTTAAATGAAATGAGATGATAAATCTCATATCTTATTTTAACATTATATGGTTCAAATAATCGAATTATATTAAAATCGAAATTGAACAAAATATTAGTGATTCAGGTGAAATTGACATCTCTAGCTTTTTCCTTCCAAAAGTGACACCAGTATCATGTGTTGACTCAACATTCTTTATTTTCCTCTCTGATTTTCTCATATTTTTCTTGTTTAAATAGAATCAAAATACTTTGTAACTCCAATAATTCATAATTCTTGTGTTTAAATGAAAGGGAATTAGCTATCAGATAATAATCTCATGTATGTAACAACGTGGGTAATTTTATCCATGATATATATTTAAAAATGTTTTTAAATAGAGTTTAAAAAATTACTTAACATAACTATAATACAATCATAATTTTTTTTATAACTTTTAAGTTTACGACGATGATTTGTACTTTAAAATGGACCAAACCACGCGACATTGTCTTCGACATAATGGATGCCGAGGAAGACCTTATGAAAGATTTAGTGTAGGCAGCACATGGTGTGTCATAGAGTGGTGGATCATCGTAATGTTCCCTATACTTGTTGGTACGTACTGTATTTGGGCCCTGCCCTTCTTTTATCCTTTTCAAGTTTGGACAAGTAGCGGTTTTGGGTGATGATTCTTTTGTAGATATATATATATATATATATATAT
>CM025787.1:31298918-31369715 GCA_014636745.2 Centella asiatica
TTTTTTTTTGTTATTGATTAAAAAACAATAGATTTGAGGTACTAAATTAGACAACAACTTGGTGGGGGATTTTAATTTGATGCTGATTCAGGAGTTTTGTCTCTATCTAGTGGAGCATTTGCGAGGTCTTTTCATATATTAATTAATTTAGACCAACCTACCGTACCTCAATAGAAGTGATTTCTGTTTCAAACCAAGATCGAAGGAGTACAACTCATAGAAGAGAGAAAATATACTACGTAATAAACCATCACTAGCAATTTTCGTTAGATATTAGATATTAAGTAGATAAATATACTAGGATTTTGTGTAGGTTACATCTAAATGTTGCTTATATTAAGATATTTATCTAATTACGTAATTGATATTGTGATGTTAACTTTATTTAAAATTAAAAAAAAAACTAGGGAAACTATTATGTTTTAGAAAATTTTAAGTAATTTATAACGATTCTGGATATGTAATTTTTTTATTAAATTATGGTTACATGAATATTTAAATTTTAATCCGTTTGTTTTGTATGTACATATAAAGAACTTGATACAACATATATGTGATGAACAACAATACTTACACAAGTAATTTTTGTGTTTTTCTTAAAAACGTGATTACTTTAAAAGAAAAGACAATTATATTAATAAAGATCAATAGTAATAATGAATTAATAATGACAAAACCCTATCACATAGTATTCATATGGTTAATAATGAATCAAGGAAAGAGAACAAAAGCCAAACAAAAACCAAGTCAATAACAACTTAAAAACGTGGTCAAATTAAACTCAAATCGTCTTGAACAGATCATGGGCCATGCCTAAGGTTCATGGGCCGTAACCTAGTTCTTTGAACATTCTATCACAAAATTGAATAAAAGTCATGGGCCGTGACCTAATTTCTTGAACCATTCTGCATCAAAATTGCAGGATGTCATGGGTCATGGGACCTGACCTAAATTTTTTCCTTTTTTGTTTGTTTTTATGAGCAATGTTGATATTAATGGTACATGTTCGAGTAATTACCAACTCATTTAACAACAATCTGTTACAGGCCAAGATGTGTGTTGGAAACAAATTGTCAAGAACATAAAAAACATCTAAAATCATCGTTTGCGACAATCAGGTAATGCATGCCGATTTAGAATTTGAGAGAATTTCCAACCGTTATTATGCCAATTAAAATAATTTTCAAGCATTATTATAACTTTTCAATCTTTCATATTAAATTTATGTTATTATATATTACGTATAATACTATTTATCTGTTTAACAAAATTAAAACGTGGATAGTAACAATAGGGCATCAGATGATAACATAATAACATAAATTACACAAAAATATTTATAATTATTTTCTAACTACCAAGAATTATTTATAAAAAAGGGCACCAAACTGATAATTTTCTATTAGAATTTCTTACTACGATTTCTTATGTCCGTAGCAGCGTACGTTATTGTCACCGAACATTTTCTTCTTCTGCTGCTGGAACTTCACTTGTCAACGGAGAATACAAAAGTAGAAATATTTAAGAACTTGGAGTTCAGCTTAGTATTAAAACTGGCCAAGCTATACAGGTAGTTAAAGATGGGAAATATGTAAACCCAAAAAATAAAAAATAAAAATAAAAATAATATATATATATATATATATATATATACACACACACACACACACATATATATATATATAACCAAAAAACTAACATCTAAAAATCTGCACAGATCTCCAGAAATGTGTATTTATGCATAGGATATCCATTTTATATACCCAACTTAACTGAAAATGAAAATCATCACAAACAATAGAAGTTAAACTATAGAATATTAAATCAAAAGAAGTTAATATGTAGATACCAGGTAACAAAAGCTTCAAGACAAAAGCTAGAACCCTGAAAATCATAACATACAAAATATACATACAGCCTCAATCCTCCAGAACCTTTGAAATTGAACATTAATTTACTGCTTGATCAGGTAGCCACATTACTAGTGAAGCACGACTAGAGCACCTCGGACATTCTAATAACTGTTCCATTTCCTCGGTTGATAAACTTCCCCTAGAGTGTATTATCATCTTCTCCAAAACCATAACATTTTTCAGAAGAAATTTTGGTATTATTCCAAGCCAATTGTCATTTAGTCCTCGACAATTATGAAATTCGACTACCTTGAGATGAGACAGAAGTCTGATCTGGGCAACCATTCCTTCCACATCTGCACTATCTTTATGAACAAAGGACTGCAGCAAGTAGTGGCATATTTATAAATATGGTGTGTTCATATCACTTAAATTATAAACAAGAAAATTAGTTAAAATATTCCAGAAAATAAAGTACTATAAATGACAACGAATCATCAGTCATCTCAGCAGCTTAATTCTAATTTATTGAGAAATAGTTTATAAATATCTAACTATAACAGGCAGAATTTCATAAAAAGCTCTTGGAAGAAGATTACATACCCGACCATGAAGGAATTGCCGGAAGACATACCCTTGAAAGTAAGACCGTTCAGATTCACGGTTTTCAGATTCGGCAACTTTTATAGTAGAGTTCATTTTCAAGGAATTGCCACAAAAATATGTTAAGAAAGGGAATGGTATTTATTTTAACTCTGTCAACGTCATTGCAGCGAAGAAAGCAAGAAATGATCATCAAAATGAAGCCGAGGGATCAAGGTCCACTTAAATCTCCATTTTGTTGACAATACACTTGTTTTAACTGCATCTTTTGTTGGAAGCAAGCAAGGAAAGGATGTGACCCAGAATAGCTTCCGGAAGATTTCCAAGCACATCATGCCTACACTTTGAGCTTCTTACAAACACAGCATGCGGCTCGTGACATTGTCTAGAAATTTGGATTAATTATCTGCTAAAACTGAACCATAATATCAACCCACCAAACCAACACAAAATCAGTATTTCTATTTATACAGATATACTCCGGTCTCAATTTTAACATCTATCAACTACATAAACACAGTCATAGCAACCGGTTGCACCATAAAATGCTTTCATTTTGGAAGATTATTTCTTGGATCCCATCTTTGATTTATCGGTTTAGTACCTGGGAAGGACAACAATTGAAGGCATGATCTATTACACCTGCTTCCACTTTTAAGTTACTACTAATTCAGGGCATCATGTTCGGGAACAACTTTTAGGTTTTAGATTAAAGTTAAATTTTAACTTTTAGATTTTAAGTTTAAAAAATAAAAGTAACTCCAAACACTTTACTTTTGTATGTTAACTTAAAATCCAAAAGTTTTTTTTTTAAAAAAGTAGTTTCTGAACATGCACTAAATTGTTTGCATTCCCACTTTTTTCTACTTAAATGTTAACCTAATAAAATGTGAAGCAAGTGTTGATTATCTTTTAACTTTTAAATAGAAAAATCAAATTTTAACTTGAAGTTGAAAAATCAAGTAGTAGTTTCCCAACCTAAATTTCACTAAAATCACATGAATAACCCTAAAATTCAACCATATAAATGATGAAAACAAGAAAAATCCAAATGGGCACGTATATTTTTATTTACTTTTAGGCATAGATTTACTATTAAGTTTGCTTCAGAAAGTTCATCAATAATTTTACAAAACTTATATCTCCTTATATAAAAAAGAAATCCTCCCAAACAAATCAGTGTGATAGACTATAGAACAGAGAGCAAGCAGTGAAACAATTAGAACCCAGAAGCATAGCAAGAAACAAACAAGAATAGATGGGTTGGGGCTACTGACCTATATATGGACGGGGCTCGAACCCGTAGCTTCCGTCTTGACAGGGCAGTACCAATTGAACTACAATTCCAGGACTAAGGGATCTAGCAGAAATTTTGCTTCTTTTTTATTCCTCCGGGTATTTCTGAAGGACAAGGGGTTATATTATCTCATGGTATATTGGCGCTAATTATTGGGCCGGGTTGGATTTGAACCAGCGAAAACATATTGCCAACGAATTTACAGTTTGTCCCCATTAATTGCTCGGGCATCAATCCAGGAAGAAGTTATTTGAGGTTTATTGATAATCCATAATTAATTTTTTTTCGTAGTACCCTACCTCAAGGAAGTCGAATTCTCGTCGTCTCCTTGAACGAGAGATGTCCTGAACCACTAGACAATGGGAGCATATTTTCTTTCCCGCATTTTGTTTTTTCTTCAGGTAATTAACAAGCGACCTATCATCAAACTTAAGTGTAGTGATCAAAGTCCGCTTGTGCCTCCATTTAGTAGACAACAAGGTTGTTCTAACAGCATCTTCTATATAGGAAGCAACGAGAATATGTGACCAAGAATAGATTCCGGTAAACTACCAAAGTTATCGTTGTCCCCTGAATTTGTTACCTTGGAATTCTTTGTTGCAGAAATTTCTGACATTAATATGATATTGCCCAACTGATATGCTTGGTGGAACTTATAGGTAAATATAAAGACCGAAGACAATGAAAATAGAGCTTATTTATAAACTACAAGGTAGAGTAATGTCCTTTTGGGTAACCAGAATTTGAAGGATCAGTCTCCATGTAAAATCGTGATACATTATCCACAAGAATTTCAAGGGTTTGTAGTACCCTGTAATCTAATGTGAATGAACATTATAATATACATTAACAACATTCATCATTCATCATTCATCAAGACAATACTACTGCTATTGTTTTAAGGGTTCATTAATGTTGTTATTTTTGATAGAACACATCATTACAGTGCAACAGTGATAATAACATTTTCTTATAAGAATATGGTAAACCAAAACACTACACAGAAAGAAGAGATCTCAAGGTCTCTTCTATAGTTCTACCTATTACTTTGTCATTCTGCAGCCCTTTAGCGTTTATTCGGAGGACCCAACACCCAAATGTTCAACAACATTATCTTTCAAACAATACTGAAGCACGTATAGAGGGCCTCGGACATTCTAATAACTGTTCCATCTCGTGAGTAGATAAAGAAGTAGGAGATTTTATGATCATCTTATCCAAAACCATAGCATTGGACAGAAGAAACCTAGCTAATTCAATCCAGTCGTCATTCAATGCAAAAAAACGATGAAATTTAATAAGCTTCAGATGTTTTGGGATCATCCTTTCAACATCTATCGTCTTCTTGTACGTAAAGGACTGCAAGTAAACAGTAATGAAATGGTATGGTGTGTTAAATATCACTCAAGATATGGCTACAAAAGAATTAGCCAAAATGTTGTGGACAAAATTCATGTTTAATTAAGAGCAGTACCTATCATTCAAATCAAAATCCTACTACTCCTAGTTTAGCTTTAAAGTATGCATTAATTATACAGCTATAACTAGCAAACATCTCACCAATAAAATTCACAACAAAATCTCACATACCTGACCAAATGTAAAAGATTCAAGAACTGGTGCAGCATAAAGCAAGGCCATCAGTGTTTCGTCAATTTTCCCATCTAATAGTTTTAGGTTTCTCAAATTTTCCAACGGGGGCAGATCATTCCGTCAAACTAATTCAGTCAACTTTCGATACTTGGCTCATAACATTAATATAAATGGAGGTGAGGGAGGTGAGGGACATCGGAAATACTAAGTCCCTCGCCTTCCTTTTCCTCCGTTTCAAATGTAACTGATACAAGTACATGTCCTGAATGCTGAAACATGCATGTATGCAATTATATAGTAAACATATATACCTTGAGTATATCAGATGGAATAGTTAGATACTTTGCACTAGAGAAAGTTGTAAGAAGATCAACAGCTGTGTCACGTAACGAGTTAACAATCTCGGATGAAACCCCAACACTTAAATCCACAATCGCAGACGGGACAGTTTAGGAAATATAAAATTATAAAATATTTATATTTGTAAATATTTTATATTTCCTGCTATATTATAAAATATAATGTGTTTACATAATACAATATTATTTTTTATTTCTTTATTTTTTCCCATCGTTACAAACTCAATGTAAGTAATCCATACTATGAACCACTTTTAATTGTTAGAAATTTTCACATTAATTAAAAAATATCATTAATATAATGGCAACAAGCATTTGAGTTAGCAATCAACTAAAATTTTTAAAAATATTATGAATTCAGTAGTATATGCTAATAATAATTCAAAACAATTTTAATACTTCTCCTCAATTGTTTTATAAGGCACTTGTGAACTCATTCTGGTACTGAAAATGGATGTGCGCATGTATGATCACATGTATCTCTCATTTGTGTTACCATTTGAAAATTGAAAAGACAATAAATGATATGATAATACTCTATATAAAACATAATTTTTTGCATTCGACAATTGTATATATTAGTCCATGTGGGTTTTTAGCTTGTATTTTTTGCAGTTGACTCTTGTTTTCTTTCTTTTCAATCTCACCTCATGCAAAAATTAGAGAAGTTAGGATATAACCCCACATTTAAAATGTCAATGAATACTTTTCAACAATTTGTACTATTAATTTCTCCCTTCCCCAACTAAAATACAAACAACAAAACGTATATCATAGTGAATTGACCAAATACCAAATATAAGATACTCTACTATTTATTTCATAAAAACGAAAAAAGATTACATTAAATGTATTAAATTCTCAAATCAAATTTCAGAATCTTAATAGCATTAGTTTTTCTAAAATGTAACAACATTAGTACAATATCACTTAAAGTATTAAACATTTATAAACAGAAAACCCAACAAAATCTTGTTAAGAAAAAAACTTTACAAAGTATATTTTAGAGTAATATTAAAAATTCATCTAAATTGGTTCATAAACATGATAAACAATCAAGTATACCATGACACTAAAATTATAGACTTAGTACAAATCAACTCAAATTTTATTTGCTCTAGAAAATATAACATAAAAAGTTTATCACTTGACATGGTGAAAATTAGAAAATAAGTTTCAAATCTACTACATTTCTTCACAGATTAATAAAATTAGAAAGTGAATTATTACTATAAAATTTTAGATTTAATGATTTTGATTTGTATGCTTTGTATGTTATTATAGTTTATTACTAAATAAATTCTCTGTCATATTTTTTGGGTCACAATAATAATTTATATTCTTACTTCTTCATTATTCAATTTTTTAATTACTTCCATGAACTGTATAATCTTAAATAAAATTTATTTTAAATAATTTTAACAATATTAGATAAAATATGAAAGAATTAGAGAGTTTATCAAGTTTCTACAATTTTAAAATATAGTTCCCATTAAAAGGTTAAAAAAATACCCATTAATTTTTAATTTAGAAAAAGAAATAAAAATACCCACTTTTCCTAAATGTTGCATTTTTAGTAGTACGAAATAGTTAAAATAAAATTGTGATAGAGAGATATTGTTTTCATTAATCAATAAAATAAAATAATACCAAGCTTATCATTTTCATGGGCATTAAGTTTATATATTAAAATGATAAGCTTGGTATTATTTTCATGGGCATTAAGGATTTTTGATGGAGGAATTTCTGACATTGTTGATATTAATTGCTTGAATGATATCGATATGGTTGGAATGAAAACGAAGGCTTATCAGACCTTTTATAGAGTTTATTTTCAATAAAAGTCCTCTAAGATTTTGTCATTGATTATTATTGGTAGTTTAATTAAAGAACGTTAGAGACGTACATTTGGGTTTAGCCATTTGAGATTAAGAGAAATTCAAATTATAGAATTCCTTGGGAACTCCAGATGAACCCAAACTATATGTCTACCATAAGGACAACCGTATTGACTAATGTCAATGTTAATAGCTATCCGAATAATTTGAAACCACATGCCAATTTTCTATCTAATAAAACTAATTAGATCCTTAAAAATTTAAAACTTGCGATGATTCAAGTCTTGATGATTACGGTTGTTATAAATGTTTGAGTTTTAGACCGTGACCTCCTTTATAAAGTTAAAAAATAATAACATACAAAAATTAATTAGATTAACTTTCATTTAAGTCGTCTATTTGAGGTAGAGACGTAGAGTAAGAGCTAGTGATACATGCACAGCCCAAGTATCTGTAACTACATATTAATAAATGTATTTGTTTTTGAAATTTTAAGTTAATTTCTTTATAATATATTTATGAGTTGATAATTTGATATTTGTGTATTAATTAATCCGTATATGTTAGCTAATCTTAACCATTAGGCTACGGCAAGTTTTGATTTATCAAAATACTGAAGTGCAATTCAAGACTAACGTGTTGATCTGGAATGCCGGAAGACGAGAGACCAGGTGGCAAGTGTTAAAGATATAGTTCTGCCGTTTTATGTATTTAAAATTGTCGTCTCACCAAGCAGCAGGTACAAATGGTTTTTTGAGTTTTAAATGCAGTTGTTAGATTTAGATTGCGCTGTAACATTTAAATACACTTGAACAAGCTCAACTAACTTAATTTAAAATTTAAAAACAAGTTAAAAGCTTCGGAGATCCGTCAACTACGATTTATTTTAGTACCGCGTATTTACTTCTTAGCAACATAATATTTTGCAAGAGATGGTGCAATCATATTTCACTTTTGGTGTTTATTTGGAAAGGAAAATTTATTTTCCTGAAATCGAATACAACTGGATCAATATTGAATTTATCTAACATTTTTGTAGAAATTGCAAAAGTTGAAATTTTGACACAACAGCGTTGATAGATTTAAATAATAGTTGGCCATAACCGAGCAATAGATAAGGCTGAACAAAAAATTAAAATAACAGAAACAAATGAAGAAAACGATCACGCCAATAAAAACCCAAAACTAAAGACTATTGATAAGTTATAAGAGAAAATTAATGTAACAAAAACTGCTTCTAGGATACGATACATAGAGACACTACCAGTTTCATTCATCAAAACACTACGGTAATATACATGGTAACACTACAGGTAAGGGACGTTGAGGTCTCTCAAATATCAGTTCTTTGTCTGCGCAGTTTCTTGTAAATTCAAGAGCCCCCAACAACCTAGTAACCAGCCAACCACATTATCTACCGAACACTATTGAAGCACGACTAGAGCACCTAGGACATTCTAATAACTGTTCCATTTGTTTAGTAGGTATGGAACCATGCGATTTTATGATCATCTTCTCCAAAACCACGGCAGTAGATAGAAAGAATCTAGCTAATTCAATCCAGTCACCATTCCAATTACACCAGACATCAAATTGAACTACCTTGAGCTGAGACAGAAGAAATTTGGGAACCATACCTTCAAGATCTGCATTCTTGTCATATTTGAAGGACTGCAAGTAACAGGAAATGTTGCGTCAGTATCATACAAATTAAGGGCAAAAATATTCAACAGAGTGTTAAAAACAAAATTTTAACTCAGAATCTTACTCCCCATTCAGTTAACATATTCCAAAAACAACTGAACTGTAACAACAAAATAATTTATAAATAACTGGCAGATGAAAATCAGATACCTTTCCAAAGATCAAAGATTCAAGAACTGGTGCAGAAAGCAGCAAGGCCATCAGTGATTCGTCAATTTTCCCATCTACTATATTTATATTTGTCAAATTATACATTCTGGGCAGATCACTCTGTAAAACAAAGTAATTCTACTCAACTGTGGAGACTTACTAATGTGGAGTACTTATATTCCATACATCAGGAATTAATAGAAGTGCATGTCTTCTAGGCAGAAATAACATTATATGCAATTAACTAGGATACCTCAAGAGAATTAGATGATATCTTCAGATTCTTGGCACTAGAGAATGCTTTAAGAAGCTTGACCATTCTATCATGTAACGAGTCCTTATGAGCGTATGATGAAACCTCAGCAAATAAATCCATGATTGCTGTTGAGCCTGTTTGGTATACATGTGGAACTGAAAAACCATGACATTCAAAGGTAGCTAGCCTTGGCGCACACATCTGGAGGAAACAGTAACAAGTGCTTTGACTATTTATCAGGTCAGGAATAAGATCATCTCTGATAGTCAATCTTGCGAGGTTTGGAGCATTTATATGGATACTTGTGCCCTTCTCCCAAAGACAATTTACCAAATTCATAACCTCAAGAACACTGAAATGAAATTCAAAGGCACTCGCAGACTTATGCAGAAATATAACACCATCAAGATTCATAATTCTGAGACTTGAGAAGGTGACAGGTGCTCCAACTTTAATACTACAATTCATTTCTAACTTCAATTCCTCTACAGCAGCACAACAATACATTAAGCAAGGGAAGGCAACTGACTTTTCCAAGGTACAGTTAATTTCAATTTTTCGAGCATCATGCCTCATTGCAGCTAAGATCCACGTAGAGATGTGATTTGGATCGTAGTCATCATTCCAACACCTAAGCTTAAATTCTTGAATTGTTGAATTGCCGAGGAGAACCAGAACTCTTTCCACAAAATTCACGAACATTTTCTTTCCACTGTTCAATTTTCTCTTGGGGGAATGGGCAAGCAACCGATCGTCAAGATCAAGCTTGGTGATCAACGTCCATTTGTATCTCCAATTTATAGATAATAAGCTTGTTCTAACAGCATTCCTAGTTGGAAGCAAGGATAGAATGTGACCTAGAAGAAAATCCGGTAATCTACCAAGCCTATCAACATCCTCTGGATTTGTAACTTTCACATTCTTACTTCTACGATTCGACATTGTTAAAACCAAAGGGGTACCATTCAACGGCTCACACTAGCTGGAAATTTTACATATAAATTATCAGATGCAAAATTAGCACATGGATTTTAAGAAAATTTCACTTCTAAACGAGATTCAATAAAGCAAGAACAAAAATAGACTAAATTCCTACTAAATTAATTAATTCGTTAATTTTTCCCCTTTAGAATACAACAGCTAAAGCAAGAACATATTAATAAGAAAAATCGTTCTTTACCGCATAGAAAATATCATGGAGGATCCGATCCGGTTTTCCAGTATCTAGTACTTCAGTAATCACAAAGAGTGGCTTTCTCTTTCTCTCGAAATTGAGGTCAAATACATACATAGAGATCTTTCATCACTCACCATCAAGCTATTAATTGAACAGATTAGTTTTTTTTTCTTTTTTTTTTGGGATTTGGGAGGAATTAATGACTTAAAAGATGGAGAAAAACCTAGATGTAGAACATGAAACCAAGGATACAGATACGGAAGTACGGGGCAGTAATCGTCCGAGAGAGCCACTTCTCTCTTAGGGTATTTGTTTTCCCCTTTTAGGTAGGGCATATTTATTTAAATAGTCGAATTTTACACTCATTCTCACGATTATTTGTGAATTAATATTTGTATTATTTTATTTGAATAACTATAATATCATAATTTGATAGGAGACAATTTTTAGTGTAAATTTAGAATCCTAATTTAAGAAGAGGCAACTTTTAGTAAATCGTATTAGCATAATGACTAATTTTATAATTATTTTTTAAAACAAGTGTGAATTTAAAGTATAAATAGATTTATTATTTTTTCTTTGAAGTATCCAAGAGCTACTTCTTCATCCTTAATTAATAAATAATCTCTATTTCAAAAAAAAGAGTAATATTTATATTTTTATGAATATTAATATTACATATTTAATTAATAATTACATATTTAATTAATAATTACATATTTAAATCATAAAAAAATTTTAAAAATTTATTCTAAATATTCAATTAATGATAAGATAAAAACATTATAATGACATTGTCGTATAAAAAAGAGTGAAATGTCAAAAATCATAATTGAGAACCCAACCCCTTTCTAAATCTAATCCTTTCATTTCTTATTCACGATTTACTTATAAAATTACGTTTGGTTCGCTAAAATGAAATGACATGAAAATTAAATAAATTTTATACTATTTATTAGTTCATTTATACATTTTTTCTTTCAACATTTTCATAAATTAATGTATATTTTAAATCATATCTATCAAAATAAAACTTGTTCATTCCATTACAATCAAAATTTTATACAAATATAGAGTTTCTCAATTCACATACAAACGAAACTTAGCTATTACTTCGCGGAAGACGCGAAGATTTCATGCTTTCTCGTCTTTAGACACTCATTAAATTCGTACAATCAAAATTTTTCTTAATGAATTTCAAAGACAAACAAAGCCTATGTACTGAAATTCATTAGACTATCTTATATTCTTTATAACTACCAACCCCTTCCTCTGACATAAATTTATAAAATTATATTAAACTATACGAGTTTTTTTAAGAGTACTTTTTAGATACCGTCTAATAGTTAAAAAATAACCAATGCTTATTTTAAATACTATACAATTTTAAACACATTAAAATTAAAGGGCAAGCCCAAAAAAAAGTAAATAAACAATGCTTGTAAGGAAAATAGTCCTACAAGAAGAGGAAAATATTAAGGCCTCATCCATTTATAACTTATCAGTCTACAACATTTCACATTAATTCAACAGCCTTCAACAACAACCAGATGATCAACCACATGACTTATCGAACACTACTGAACATCAACCACAATATTTACTGAACACTACTGAAGAACGACAAAAACACCTTGGACATTCAAGCAACTGTTCCCTTCCATTGGTAGATAAAGAAGCACAAGATTTTATCATCATTTTCTCCAAAATCATAGCGTTAGTCAGAAGAAACCTAGCTAAGTTTATCCAATCATCCTCTGAAATATAAGAAAGATTGAATTCAACAACCTTGAGATGAGACAGACGACACTCGGGAACCATCCTCTTAGCATCTGTGTTCTTGTCGTGTGTAAAAAACTGCAGGTAACACAAATGTTGTATAGAGCAAAAGAATTAGTCAACGATGGAACTTAAAATACGACTAATAGCAAAACCTATCATTTAATACAGAACCATTGCCCATGATTCAGCTATAAAATATTTAACGGCTTCATTAGCAGAATTTTTATCGATATTTTATAAGGAAATTACATACCAGACCAAAGGTCAAGGATTCAAGAGCTGGTGCACGGCGGAGCAAAGCCATCAGTTTTCTTCAAACTTTCCATCCACTACTTCTATTTTTTTCAAATTATTCATTGTGCGAAGATTATCCTGTAAAACAATTTCAGTCAACTTTAGAGAGTTTGCTTCACAAAAGTAATATTTCAAAGGGTGTATGGGAAAGTGAGGGGAAAAGTATGAACTAAGTCTCAAATACAATCTACTAGATTCAGTGCAGTTGACGTGGTACTTACCAAGCCCCTCACATCCCTTCTCCTCTATTATAAACACAAGGAATTGATAGAAATACGTGCATGTCCTCAAAGCAGATACAGTCTTGCATGTATGCAGTTAACAAACATACTTTGAGGATACTAGATGATATGGTCAGGTTCATCACATTGAAGAACTCCGAAAGAAGCTTTTAGACGGACACGTGGAATTGTTGGACCAAAATATACAAAGGTATCTAGCATAGGAAGGGCCATGTAGAGGAGACAGCCACTAGTGACACGATAATTTATCTGTTCTTTCTCCCCATCTATAACCGTGAAACTTGGAAGCACTGGAGCATTTATATCGACTGTACTGTCATCCCACCAACAATTTACCAATCTCAAAGTGTTGAGAACACTCAAAGAAAGGCTAAATTCACCCACGGATTTATTCAGAAATGTTAACCTGTCGAGGTTCAAGATCTTGAGACATGAGAAGGTGATTGGTGATACAACTCTAATACTGCAATATATTTGTAACTCTATTTCTTCGATAGTACCACAACAAAACGTTAAGCAAGGGAAGGGTACAAAAGCTGTCAAAAGCACAGATAATCTTTATTTTTCGAGCATCATACCTCATTGCGGCAAGGATCCATGTAGAGATCTGCTCCGGATCATAATCATCATTCCAACAATTCAGCTTAAATTCATGGATTGTTGATTTGCCGAACAGAAGCAATACTCAAAATTCACAAACAACATTTTCCCACTATTTAATTTTTCCTCTGGGATAACAGCAAGCAACTGATCATCAAAATCAAGTTTAGTGATCAAAGTCCATTTGTATCTCCATTTAGTAGATAATAAGCTTGTTTTAACAGCATCTTTTGTCGGAAGCAACGATAATATGTGACCAAGAACAGATTAGGGTAAGTTACCGAGCCTATCGACCTTTGAACTTGTAACTTTCGGATTCTCACTATCACAAGCCGACATTGTCACAACCAATGTGATAATGTTCAGACCTCGGAGGCTTACACTAGCAGGAAATATACCTAGATAATCAAAAGCAAAACCTAAAACGTCATGCGGAAACGTATTATATTCAGATCCTAAACGAGATTCAACAAAGCAAGAATAGTTGATTCAATTCCTACTCAATTAATTAAACCTTTAACCTGGAAACACTACAACATAAAACAGCTGAACAATTTACTGAAAAGAGGAATCAACCTTTACCACAAAGAAGACAAATATGGAAGGTCCAGTAGTGACTAAAAGTGGCTTCTCCCTTTCTGTTGGTAATTTAGGTCAAATACATTCATGGAGATCTTCCATCAATCGCCATCGCACTATCGATTTCAACAAAATGATGTGGATTCAATCATCTGCAATTTGACATTTATAGCCAGATTGAATCTCTTACGTGGGTTTGAACTCGGTGGCATTTAGATCTAGAATCTTTGCTATACGCCCTTCAGATTTGTCTGACGTTTGGAATTTATATGTTTATTAAAAAATGATATTAACACTCTTATTTTATAATAAATATTGATGTAAAATAAAGATTAAAAACTAAATTAATACATCAAATATGAGAATAATATTAAATTTTATTTTTATAATTTTTTTTTAATTATTATATGCGATAATTATATCTAAATAATTATAAATATCAAATATACCATATAAAATTGAAGGAACAACTAACACACATGTGCATAAGAATAAAAATTGCTTTCGTTTGATATTCGAGCCATGTTGTTGACCGATAAGTTACGGAGTTTTCACATAGGAAGGTAAAAAAAAACAGAGCTTTTGAAGCGAAAAAAAGATCTCCAGGCTTCGTCCAGTTATCACTCACTTGTCTGTTTGCAACCTCTCATGTTTATTCGAGAGTCTCCACCAACCAAATGGAATACTACTGAATCATGACTACTATGCGTCTGAAAATTTGAGTGAAGTGCGATCAGAGAAAACTACTATCCGTTGCTCCGAATAATATTTTTAAATTTAATATATTTTTTTGTTTTTAATTTTATTTTATATTTTTCTCGTATAAATTATGTTTTATTTGGACAAAATATTAACCGATTCGAGTGATATTAATATCCTAAACATAAATCAACAATTCTTGATGGGCCGCTCAGAACAAAGTCACAATAGTTTTTCTCTTCATCTGAATCGTTTGGGAGCATTTATATGGAGAGTAGTAGTCTCCTCCTCCCCCATGGACAATATTTTAGACGTAAAACCTCAACAAAATCCAATTTCACCTGTCCACTTATTCAGAAACTTAACGTGCTCTAGATCCATGATTTTAAGACTTGAAAAAAGTGATGGAAGGTACAACTTTAGATCATCCATGACTAATTTTGAGTTATGATTTTTTTAATTTTAAATTATAAAATTATGTCTATTAAGATAATTATTTTTTATCCGTTGAGTATTTGTTTGTGATGTAAAATCAATACGGTTATTATGATTGTGACTTTCTTATTAGTAATATTAATTTTTTAATAAAGAATTGCATATAATTGATAAATATTTTTTCATCATTTTAAGTGATGGTTTTGTAACTATATTCACACCTCAACCGCATCGTATATGTATATAACAGCATCCGCACAAAACCGTAATGTTGTGGTTTTTAAATTTAGTATCCGTAATTTGTGGATGCGGATGCAGTGGGTGCTTATATTCACACTGCACTGCACTGCGCTCACTCCTAATTTTAAGGATAATCAATAGATTTGCGCCATAATCTATACATATATATTAAAGAAGTAAGAGACAAAATATATGGTACATACGTATGTAAAATCTTAAAAAATAACTAAGTCCCAAATTCTAAAATAATATTAAATAAGGGACGAAATGTATAGTATGTCTGTACCTAAAATTTTAAAAAATAACAAAATTCTAAATTTTAAAATAATTTCATAATAGATTCCGAAAAGAACTTTAATTTTATAATATAGTGAATAATATATTAATATTGCACTATAATCTCATCCTATAATAATATCATAATAGAGTTCCAAGAGAACTCTAATTTCATAAGAGTGTAAATAATATATTAACTTTGTCCTACAATAATTGTAACCAAATAATTTATGTATGGTGTAATAAAATACACATATTTATAATCAAATTATATTCTTCTATGATATTTATTTTCAATTTTAATAATTTAATTTCAAATTTTAATTAACTAAAAAATTATAAACATGTGTTTAAATAACACAATATTTTCCATTTTACAATATATTATCTATATAAAAAAATATTAATTTGCTAAAATTATTCAAATTAATGTGCTCGTATTGTGTACGGCCTCCGTAGTTTAATAATTACTATGACCTGAATATGTTCATTATCACCATTCAATAACTACATTTAAGAATTTGACTGAAATTCAAATTGAAAAAATAGATGATAAAATATTTCGTCATATAACTAATTTAAAAATATTGTAAGTAATTCTTAATTATTTTTATTTAAAAAAAATATAAGTTTAAAATAAAATAAAAATACTTAATAATACAACTCGTGTTATGTACGGATTTTGAGGTGGTTACAAAAATAACGATAACTATTTTTTTTTTTTCATGAAAACAGTTCATTCTCCGGAAAAGTTATTAACTTTGAACCAAGTAACTTCTAGAATTAATATTGATCAACCATTCATTTCAGAAGAAAATTGAACATTCCGTCCTATTCAGAAACAACTAAATATATTTTTATATACTTTTAAAATAAATAAATCAGAAGTTATATCTTTTCGCCTAAATACTATTTGCATACGTTTTCTCGTGGTTTGAACTTTGATACACGTATCTTGTTTCTTATATTTCTTTCAAAAAATTTATTTACTTAAACTCACATTATTAAGTTTTTAACGTGAAACACTAGAATACATATTTCAGACATCATCAACTTCGTGTTACACACTAAAAGATATGTTGCAAGATAATATGGAAATGCAGCCGCAGGGGTAGTATTTTTAAGATTTAGAGTACTCATAAAGATTTTGCATTTTTGTTAATGTCAAACTGTAGCTGATAAAGCACTGGATCCTTTCTCCATAATAAGATTAAGAAGCAGTTTTCTTGATCGCCAGTTATATCTTCTTCATATCTGAAGTTTAGTTTGTCGGCAAACATTTTTATTAAGCGAGAATTTCTCAAAAATCTGGATGACATGCTCAGATTCTTGAGGGAACGGAGTTAGACAAAAAGAAAAACTTGGACAAAATTTTTTTAAATGAATTTAGACAAAATGTTTTTGTCGATAACCTCAGTTAATTGAATATTGATTAATACATAATCCTCTCATCTAATTTATTTATTTATTTTAATAAAAAGAATAGCTATAGACCATAGTCAGTGTTTTTAGAAGAATAAAATGTTATGGTCAAAGGATAAAAATCCTAGTGAGAACCGGATCAAAATGTTTAGATTCTGAAATGTCCAAGGAATTACCAACAACTGTTGGTTCGATGCCCGAATCAAATAAGGTGAATGTAAGTAAGGTTTCGAGTTCAAAACTTATGAATAGAAAAACTAGTGTTAAAAAGAATTTTTTATTTTTATGAGTCTTTATAGGAGTAATTGAAAATTTAATTCTGGATTAGTAGGAGCATAAATTGATTATCGCTAAGAGGAAAACAAAAAAGAATGTCCAAGGAATAATTTATAAATAGACATATATTTTGATGAATTTGGAACGATAAAGGTGTGATATGGTGTTGAAATATTAAATGATTTGATTATGTATCATTTATAAAATTAACCGCAATTAGTTTCAGAAACTTTCAAACTAAAATTGCATTACCACTACCGATGCACCAGTTTGTACTGCACTGCATCTAAAAGAATTAAAAATAATATCATATATTTTTATAAAATGACTTGCAAATATTTAATGAAAAATTGTTGATATAAAAGTAATAGGGTGAGAAAATTTGTTTAAAGCACTAAAATTTAAAACAAAACGGAATTAAAACGATAATAGCTATTTAGTTATATATGTCATGGTAAGAAACAGAGGTATCGTGCGATTCATGCACCTTGGTTCATACGTAAAAATCAAATCGCAACGCACAATGTACTTGTTCATAAAACTTCAAAGCAAAATGCACCAGAGTACCATTAGTTCAATCTAAAACTAACGTTGTTCAACCAATATCGCCATTTCGGTGTAGTTATAATTCAGATTCTCAGAGTTCAAGGGAAAAATCCATATTAAAAATAGAACATGGCTTAACGCCTTAACCTTAAACGAGTGACCTAATAAAAATTTATGTACACAAGAACTTGTGATTAGTTTCTGTAATAAGAGAGCCTTGCTACTTTAACATTAACGGTTCACAATATGCATATAAATATAATTTGTTAATGCCCATGAATTTATTTAAATTTTGAGAATAAAATGACTTTTATCATAACTAAATTACGATATATTCGCAATAGTTCAAAAGAAGAGAATCTATTATTTATAAACTCCCTGTTTGTTGCCAAATGCCAATAACTTCGAAATGAAATACATTGTTGAAAGTTTTATTTAAACCCTTCCCACATTTGTTACAAGACACATGAAAGAGACATTTCCATGTTATTTACGTTCGGAATCCACAAAATGCCGTAGTTTCCTTTGCTGTATCTATTCTAAAGAGGGAATTTTTAAGAGGTAATAAAGATAAATTTACATCATTATGAATCACAAAATGATAATTGACTGATACGTTGTACCACTTTCTTTAATAAAAAACAATCATTTGTCATTCAAATCAACCAGCGATAGAATCACCAACTTCACAAAAAGTGGAATATTATTCCATCACAAAGGAGAAATCAAGTTCCATACAAGTTGACAAGATAAATACTAATTACTGAATTAAAACGAGTTGCCAAGAGGAGAGCATATCAAGTATAAGGTTAAAAATTTATATATTTATATGAAAAGAAGAGTCACTTCGCAACCGTATCTGCTCAAAACTTGTTGAAATAAATTAACAGCTGCATCAACAAGATGACAAAACCTGAGGCCACTTTCTTGCCTACCTCTTAAGTCAAAATTTTATATTAATTTTGGCAGGCATACAGATCTCACACAGATGTAAAGTTTTACTAACGCACCCTTTCCCTGTGAACTGACATAAACAGTCAAACATCTCGCATAATGCCATGAACAGTCAAACATCTCGCATAACGCCATGAACAGTCAAACATCTCGCATAACGCCACCAGATATCATGCACCTTGTTCAAACTTCAAATGACCAACTTGATGCTTGTTGATCTGCCTGCCTGCCCTGCATCACAAAAATAAATAATTTGTAAATATGACTCAGTATGGTCATGGAAAAAGTGAAGTGGTAATCACTTGTGTCAATGATGCACTTATAATAACTTTATCCGTAAGTATCTACCAGCAACCAAGATCATCTCCAACAATTCTCTATCCAAGTATATAGAAAAACTAGGTTTCACTAGAGTCCAGGAGGAAAATAGTAACTAACCCAAAAAAGTGGGGTGGGGCGGTGGGGGGTGGGTGGGGGGGTGGGATAGATGATTTGGAAATTGAAAACTACTATTACCACGATACAACTGTATAACCTAAATACTGGATTTCAGTGGAACATGTAAATCTATACAGACATCCATGCGCTATTCTACTCGGCTTTATCGGAGATAATTTGGAGATAAAAATGAAGACAATCATGGACAAGTAAAAAGGACGTGATATTAACATGCAAACTTTTTCTTAATAAAGTAACATCATCTACCCTTTACCTGCTGGTTTCGCAGAACAGTTTTCAGAAGGTTCATCCTTCACCAACAGGCAAGTTGCTCAGTCAGATCAATCAAGAGTTAAAAGCCAGACTTATCCTGTTGGTGCAAATTGTTAATTCACATACGAGCACTCTCACCATTTGAACGAATTGACAAGTCAATCCACTGAAATTCAAATTCCATATGTTCGACCATACAAATCGCTGGAACTGGGAACACGGAATTTTGACTCCTCGTAACCAGTAAAAAACTTGTTCATCCCTGTTCTCTCAGTTCGAAGAAGTTCTGCCATTCGCAAGTCATTTCCGCCAAGAACCTCACTCCAACTATCCCAGTTACCATTTGACATAAGCTGATTCCTGGACTGTTGAAGACTAAATTGTGAAAATGGAGGTAAATTGTTGGCACGAGTTTGCTCCATAACCCTCGTTGGCATCCCATATCCATCTGGACGTGAAGAAAAACCATCTCCCATCTCTACATATCTTTGGTTCTGATGTGGAGAAAGAGTTCTTTGCATCAATAACTGAAGTCTTGCCTCATTCTCATAAGCACTGATATGTGCAGGAAATGTAGATCTCATGTCTAAACCAGGGCTATTAAGTCCACCCGGAAGTCTCCCTTTACCTACTGCCAAAATGGCGGGATCCATAAACTCAATGTCCATACTGGTGGTTGCAACATCTATAGGTGATGGTGCTTGATATGTTTTCCTCAACAAGGATGACTGGTCGGGCAAATGATAACCTATAAGAACAATAATGGCAATAGAAAGAACTTATAAATTCAAACAAGTTATTTACACATATTGACAGCCAGCAATAAAGTATGATAACAAACCAGAATGGATGTCAAAAGTCTGTTCCATCCTCTCATGAGAGGTAAAACCAGGAGGCGGAGCTCTGCTAGGTCCGGAAAATCCAGGCGGAGCTGATGCTGGAGTTCTTGAAACTGTTTCCATACACAAGAAAATTGCTCAAGTCAGGAGAATGAGTATCGACCTGTTTGTTTCATCTTAAATTTTAGTGATTATAGATTCTGACGGTGTAATTTGCAATACAAGAATCTAAATTCTATAAAATTTAAGCTGAAACAAACATATTCAATGTCATGTGATATACTCAACTAAAAAGGGAGGATTATCTGAAACTACTCCAACTAAAAGGGGAGTAACTATGTTCAACTTATGTTGCTAAAAACAACAAAAGCCTCGCAACATCTCAAAAGAAATCTCCACAAAAAGTCAAAAAAGGAAGAGAGATTAAGCTTGGATCTCACCAATGAAGCATATTTGACAACCAAGGATTCCTAGAAAAACTAACCAATATGGCAGAATATATGAAACAAATATCAGCAGTCACGAGAAATGCAATAACATTTTCTATCAAGAACCTTCCATGATGACAATAAATGAAAAACAAAGAAACGTAGAATCACCTGAAAATTTGTTAGAATTTTGAGAATGGAAGGTTGCAAATTTGCCAGGGTCCTCCGCAATAAAAGAGAAACCATTGTTAACACCAGCATTATCAATTAGAAAATCTCCATTATTGACAAAACCATTACTGGAAGAGGGACTCTTTAGAGTTGGGCCAAAGTCACTAAAAGACTGTTCAAAATTATTTGATTGATACTCCTCTCTAGCAAAAGAAAACCGAGATTGATGGCTCTTTTGTAATTTAAATGAATTTGATAAACCAAGAGATCCCTGCTGTGTATCAGTTTCACCCAGTAACTTAGCCAAATTTTGAGTTGAAGCTAAAGGCTCATCCCATGGGTCAAAGTCCAATGATAAAATATTAGATATTATACTGCTCTCTCCCATATTATTAGCAGCAAAGCCATCATTATATGCTATTTCACCTTCATATATTCTGGAATGCTTCATTTTCCCGTCATTTGCTTGTTGCATATAAGAAAGGTTAGGACTAATATCCAAATTAGTAAAACTTCTAGCTTGATTTTCAGAGTATCCATTAGATATTACTGGAATACCATATGTTTGAGAACGTGAGCCTTCATCAGCTCTCTTATCTACGAAAATAGGATCAGCATTGAGCAAACCATAATCCTGCTGAGGAACAAAGACTCTAGAGCTATCTGATCGATGAAATGATTGAGATAAACTAGGCAAGTAGCTTGCATGACTGACAACTTGGGGATCCTTGAGTCTTTGAACATCAAAAGATAACACATCATCATCAACCTCATGAGTTGCACTCTCTGTTACTAGTGTTTGTGAGTTTGATCTTATTTCCGTCTGATCCTTTGTAGCAGTATTCTCCTTGGTGGATGCTGCAGTATGTGACGACAAAGTTTCACAGAACTGCTGAGTGTGGTGCTGTTGTAACTCTTGTGGATCAATATTAAGAGATAGCATATCAGAGCATAAATTCTGAACTTTGCAATCTGCAGCCATGTTTGGATCTTTTTCTGAATCAATATCAGAAGACTGTTCCACAGGATCAGATAATTTTACTAAATCTGCCACATCTTTATCCTTTAATGGTGGTGCAGTTAAGTTGCTGTTCGTTAATGATTTAACAGAAAGTCCAACCATAGACGATTTAGCGTCAGGTGGAGTTTGCAGAGTATCTGCATTCACATTTTCCACAGGTTCCAGTGGCTCCAATTTACCTCTCATCATGCAGATTTCTTCATTAAGCTTCTTTCCAGCACCATTATTTGATACAGAGACCTGTGCTGGACTCACTACTGCAGTTGAAAATTCTACTGAAGCAAATTTGTCAGATCTCTGCTTGGCAAGTCCATTTGAATTTGAAATACTAGAAGATAATGGCTGGCTATTTGACACACGCGTTCCCCTGATATTCGTCAAAAAAATATTTAGTTGCCATCTAAAATAGTATAATAGAATAAGAAATGCAGTTTAATAGACAAAGTTGTACCATGATGCTGCCGCTGGAAGACCAGCAGATCTTCCAGAGCTACTATTCGGTGGAGAGCCTCTTACACTACTTGCAGGGGTCTGCCAGACAGATGATCCCAGTATATTATCAGAGCAGATGTCATTGTTCTGCAACAAAAGCCCAAAACACCTCAGTTAAATAGACAACCTCTACTTTATTGTCGGTAGCTGATTAATTTTAAAAGATGTAACATCAGAAGACTGAAAAAAATTAACACTGTTAAAGTAAGATACCGCACATTCTACGTTGTTTCCTTTTCACTTCAAAAACTAAAGCAGTACTTTAAATTACAAAAAAATCATGTGTCAACTGTCCACTCAGGGAAACTTGCTGTTTTCCATGGAAAGAACGAAATATTAGAGAACCAAATATGATGACAGAAAAAAGCTTACATTTGTAGCGCTTTTACTGATAGGTGTTCCCGCTGAAGAACAGCTATTATAGCAGAACTCATCTGCAGGTGGAGGTAATACATTCCCTGAACGACGTTGCATGTCAATTGTAGCACCAGTAATTTGTTGAACTCTACTCCTTTAAAATAACTAGGTAAGTAATAATCCAACAAATAAATCATCAAACCAATCAATACAGTATCTAATCAAAGCACCCCTCAAGTTTTACAAAGTAAACAAGAATATACAGTAATTACACTTATTATATATGTTTAAACAGAAAAGAAGATTTTTTTATTCAAGACTATATGGATCTTAATTACATTATACCCCAACAAACTTGGAAGCCATGTTTAGATCAAAATCCTTGATTATCTTGTAGTTCCAACTATTTCAACTCATTTCAACATTGGGAGCCTAAACCAATTGCCACTGTAGGTCGTTGCATGTGTGAGTGAATTTCATGAGAAACAACTAAAAATGCTCATTTGTTTAATTTATTAGAAGGGCATATATCTTGAGAAGACTCGTCAAACAAACAGGATTTCCCATGTTTTGCAGCAGAAGAATATGTAAAATAATTTTTCTGAGCATGATTACACCTGCTTGAACCTTAAGATGTCATGAACACCTTCAACATAGAACAAAATAACAAGTCAAGCGACATGCACACCAAATGTTCTGAATACAAGCCAGTATAACATTGGCAACCAATTAAATACTGTATAAGATTTAGGAGATCTAGAATGGAGGATTTAGTTTTAAGGCTGTGCTGAAAACAACTATTGTCCAAACCCTCGAAAGCACAGCAAATCTCAAAGACAGCTCTAGTTTGGAGAACAATTTTTTAGCATACATATGACTGCCCTTAACAGCATCAACTAGTTATATGGTGACCAGTTGCCCACTGATTTGCTCAATATTTAATTCTGAAAACTGCAACTAAGAACGATTATCACTCAGTTAAATGCACATCTCGGACATAGAATACCTTGTGTATGCTGATATTACTTCATCTTTAGTGAAACTATCTTCTTGGGTCCCTATTTCATGCAAGTATAAACAGTCTGGATTGCTGCAAGGCTGAGCCAAGGAAAAAACATTCAGAAAAGTGCAAATGAAGTACGGCAAAAAAATCCATAATCCTCTATCAAATCAGTAAAGCATTCATACCAAATTCCTCAGCCATGCATGACAATATTTTGTAGTTCCAAAGCAGGCCCTGCAAGATAAGGACCAGTAAATGACTGCAAATAAACAAGCATTGTGGCTGCAATATATGAAAGGCAAGAAGTTCAAACCTCAAAGGTCTACCATCTAGTGTAAAACCATGCACTGACTGAATGCAACGAACGGCTTCTTCCTCCTTGGAATAGGTAATATATCTGGAAACAAAAGGGATATAATCCACTAACTGATATACTGCTTCAGAAATAGTAAACAGAAAGTTTAAACAATTATCTGTTTGAAATAATATAAACAGCAGAAATTAACAAGGCTGACAATGTCAAATGATCTGTACTTGGAAAAAACCACATAAAAGGATAGGTTTCGAGATTTCAAGAATGCTGTTAGCCTGTTAAGCTCAGCAACTTGACACAGAAAGAAAGCACAAAAACAGAAAATGATAAATAAGAAAATCAAGAGAACTAGGGAAATCTCAGGAAATTCTCATTAACTGGGAAGAAGACAGCTATATATATATATATATATATATATAGAGAGAGAGAGAGAGAGCATATCGCCTCTTTATGATATTTCATATCATCAACATTAAAGTCTGACAATGAAGAAATCAGACTCAGCATATTACTGTTATCTACTTATCCAAAATCCTATGCACCTAACCATCATGCACATTCTCAGGAAAAGCATGAAATGCGAAGCTTAATTAACTATCAATAAGAAATATAGAACAAAGGACCCAATTCATCAACCTGAAAGGCGTTGGACTTTAAAGGCACAGCAAACTAGCGAAAGGACACTTTCACTTACACACTACAAGTATTGTTTGCAAAATGTTGTATGGTCCCTGCTGCTGTACGGGATATAGACACCTTCAGCACCTTTCCATATTGAGCGAAGTACTCTTTTCGTTGTAGAAGCTGCATATGAAATTTTTTTGATGGTTTACCAGAAGGAAAAGTAAAAAACAAAGGGAAATAATAATTTAGTGAAGTACGACACAAAAAGAGGAGAAACACGAACATTTTCATCTGCTAAATTGAGAGGTAACCCCACAATGTATACAAGATTTCTTTGAATCACTCGCACACTGCTAAGTTGCTTTCTTCCATCCGGTGTTTTGCTTTTTGACTTTGACTTTACTTTTTTCTCCACACCCATCTCAGCCACCAACCTGTTAGTGGAGCCAATAATGCACAATGTTAACCAGAATCGTATACATAAGCAAAATTCCATGTCCCATGAGAAAACAGCATAACTGAAAACACCTTTCACACTTCGCAGCTGTCCCAACAATCTTTTCCTTGTTATAAGGCGTTCGACATGCTGGACATCGGCCTTCAGTACTGTCCTTCTCAGCCATATCCATTATGTGATGCCAACACCAAACACATATCTGAAGAATTTAAGATATAATTAGCTTTATCTGACAGTAGTCACTTTGCTTCGACAATAAGAATCACACCCAAGTACACAGTTCTCTATTTCATAGCAGCAGCCAGCAACTATAGGTTCTAAAAATTATAACAATAGTAAATAAGACATTGCAGCTATACGCCATAGATAAGACAAGAACCATAAGTATCATAGCCCTTAGACATCTATCCCTAGCTATTGCTGGTTTCACAGTACTTTATACTAACTGTTTGATCCTTACAGCAGTTACATTAGTTTGATATAGAAAGGCGTGGTATGTATAAGCAAGAAAATTATCTGAGATTAATATACTCTTCTAAAAGGAAGCAGTACATAGTCATGAGATTTGGGTTCATACAGTCTCGAGTTAACCCTCCCTAGTAGCTAGGTTTGGAACTTACTCTCCTAGGTTCATAACAAACTTGAAACTTCTATACCATCTGAAACTTGAAATAGCTATTGAGTGAAATTAACAGAAAATGACTCAAAAAATATAATATTTAGAGTTCCCGTACAAGGGTGAAACAAGCAATCCAGAAATTAGGGGAAGCATTGAGCAGATCCAAAAGATAATCCCACAAAAAATAAAACAGAATACCCTAATGACAGGATCTCATATACCACACCAATAACAAATAGAAGAGGAACACCAAAAAAATGGAGTAGGAATTCGAAAGGCATCCTATAGGAAATAGAGTATTCAGACCTCATAACCACACTTGCAAGGCTTCAATTGCTGATCTGTCAAATCCATCTCTTCAGCACAGAGAGGACAAGTCTTTTCTCCCTCATCACTCATATTTACCTGTACATGATATTCAAAGAACACAAATTAAAATCACGCAATCAAATCATTGGCTTCTCATAAATAGAGATATCAAATTTATAAAAAGAAATTCAGTTCGAAGCACATCAACAGTACCTCAAATTAATAATTTTTTGTACAAAAAAACATTAAAAAATATTGAAGTTCTGAGGACATCGACAGCAACTCAAATTGACAACATTAAACTACAAACTCGGTGAAAATTAGTATTGAACTATTGGAAAAATCAACACCACCTTGAGTTAATAACTAAGTCACCACGGAATTTATAATGATATCAAGATCCACGTTAGACTTCATACCGACTCAATTTGAATAAAACTCTTTTCTTTGGGGGGTACAATGAATAAACTTAAGTAATTATAAAAGCTTCCTCGAGTGGGATAGGGTATGAATTCTTTAAAAGTGGCCTTTGGCCTTAATTTTTTAAGTTATAATTCCTGTTCTTCCTTTTCTTTTTTTCTTTTCTTATCGTTTGACAACACTTCAAGTTACTACATTGCCATTCCCCTAGTAGTTTTTTTTAGTAGTTTATTTTAAAACCTTCATGTGGTAGTATTACGATATGAAATACTGATAGGAGAACAACTTAAAGCTAATTACTGCGTATGAGTACTCAATTTACCTTCCCGAGTAATTTTTACCAAACCAAATAAATTAAAAAATTAAATTTTTTGACAGATAAGATGCACAGATCGAATAAAACATCAAAACCAACGCATGTCTCAATCCAATACAATAGTCAGTGTATAGTCGACACGACAAAGCACAAAAAGTATCACAACAATCAAATTGAATCATACGGCTCCAATACAAAATCAAAATCCGATTGAAACTCGATATAAGAAAACAACTGAATCAAAAAGCAGATCAAACAAAACCAGGAAAAAAATTAGGGATCTAAACAAATGATATAGACAAACCGAGCGGTTAAGATTCGAGCATCAAATACTTACAGTGATGATGGATCGAGAATCTGGCGATGAATCGGAGGCGATTAGATTACGGAGGGATGAACGACGGAAAAAGAGAGGAACAGCCACAAAGACCTTTGAGAGAGAGAGGCAGGCGCTAGAGAGAGAAGATTATGAGGAACTTCGGATGGCTTTTTTATGCTGCTGGGTCTTTCAGAGTCGTTTGGTTATTTATATACGTGTGGGGATTTGAGTGATTGACCTTGAAGTTTTTGTTAATTACGAAACTAGGCCTCTCCTACTACTGCCACTGATCACACCGTGCGGTTGTCTCGAGTTTAATTGGGAAGATTACCGCTAGGCCTAGTCACATAATTATATTATTATTATTCTATCCGGGCCGAAACTTTGTCAATTGCTCTATTTTATGCGTATCAGTTTATCCGACCCGAAACTTTTATTTGCGCTCCATTATCCAATTTACGTTTGGTCAGCAGTTGGTATTCAATTGCTTATTTGACCATATTATTCATAAATACATTGATTTAAGTTCGATAATTTAAGAGTCGCTTGCATATAATGGGAGTTTATAGATTTTTTTATTTTTTTGTGAAAGATGAATATTTATTTAACGTGATTTATTGTAGATTGTGTGAAGATCTGGCCATCAAAAAGGCTATGGAGCATGTTCTTTCTATGTAAAATTTTCAAGTGGTGCTTGGGTGAGATTCGAGGTTGTATTTGAATCGAGGGAATGAGATGAGAAATAGACCAAAAATTAAAATAAATTTTATGAAAAATAGTAGTGAAATGAGTGATGAGAAGAAATGAGAAAAAAAATCACAATGAATAACAAAGAAATGAAATTACATATGGGAGTAATGGTTCATTTCACCACTATCTCTCATAAGAACCATTAATTTTTATAATCTCCTTTACTAGTTACACATGAATTAAATTTATTCTCCCTCTCATTTCATTCTCCTAAATTCAAACGCAACCTAAATGTCATTCGAGGCATTGAATATGGTAAAGTTGGTTATTCTTTTATTTTATTTTTTTGATATTATTTGTGATTGTCAAATTTTGCGTAGTATATATGAGATGGTTGAGTTTTTAATATTCATAAACGTGATGAGTTAACTCATTTCATTGAGTTTCCTCACTTGTATTTTCTTTTGTTTTTGGACGGAACCATTGATTCTTCGTGACTTTTGTTAATGAAATTTAGCATAATATTACGTTTGGATTGAGTAAATTGAATGAGAATGGGAATAGGTCAAAAATTAAAAGGGATTTAGTAAAAAATAGTGATGGAAGGAGTGATGAGAAATAATAAGAGGAAAAATCACAACGAAAAAAAAATGAATCATTTTTTTTCATACTTATAGAATTAAATTATATACGGGAGGAATGGTTTCATTTCACCCTCATCTCCTACACGGTCCATAAAATTTTGTAATCAAGAGTAATTACACGTGAATTAAATTCATTCATTCTCTCAATTAAAACACAGTCTAAGCGTTTTCTAAAGGAAAAAATTAAAAAGAAAGGCAGAATCATTAGCGGTAATATCACACCAACATTGCTAAGATTATTCACTATTTTATTTATGATGTTTATCATTTTCCCGATATAATTTGGTTTGTCAGGGTTCAATTCAACTCAATATTCAATAATATTTTCAATTTGATTATACCTTGAGTATTGTTATATACGGAGTATTAATTTTTGAGATAGACGCTCGTGATACAAATTATAAACTTTTTTTCGTGTCTAGTTTACTTAGCTATCTACTACTTAATTGTGTGGGGTTAGAATAAAAGTTAATTATATGTGCTCATAGTATTAATTGTTTTAATTTAGATTATTTTGTTTTTCGGAGGCAAAATAAAATAATGTAATTGAAACGCAATAATTACATGTTTATAAATGTATCGTTTATCTATAATAGATATTGTTGTTCTATTTTTTTTAGATGTCGATGATTATTTTCTGTAACACCTAGCTTTAAAAAAAAATTATAAAAGTAGATACTGATGTTTCTTTTTTTTTTTTTTGGGTCACGGTTACCAATTAAATTTTAACAATATAATGTTGGACTAGGCAGTTATTTTAAGTTGATGAGATTTAAGCGTTTCAGCCCAAATTAAACCCCTACGAGTTTCAAAATGAATAAGATAAAATAGATCTTGGGTATACATTCCTCTGATTTATATATAATGTGCACTTATACACTTCATGCCTTTTACATTCTTTTGAGCATAATCTATTGAGCTTTTTATTTTTTGTTGCATTAAGGACATTAGTCCCAATAAATAAATAAGTTCTACAAAATCTCACAAATAAACTCCCAGGTAATTAAGTCAAATGAATCAGCTAATTTCTCTTGGGATGCAAGAAAACGAGAATGATTAGTTTTACCGTCAATAGTCTTGTCGACTAATTAATCTTCATACGTCTCACAAAAAAACATGCATCGCTCGAACATTTACCGACTCGAACATTACACAGATTACATAACAACTTCACTGCTTCTACAAACAAATTAAACTCCATATTATTTTCCCTTTTTCCTCTTTGAATCCAAAGTTTAGTTTGTATGGCTGATCGGTGCGGAATGAGTAATACGGATTATGCATTAACCTTAGCTTATTGGGGAATTCTAGTTTGTTATTAACAATTCAACGTAGCAAAATGTTCACATGTTAGAAATTGGTATTTTCGTTTTAGTGTTACGCTTTTAAAATTTTATTTGCAACTGTCACTTTAAGAATTTTAGTATATTATTTTTCAAAATTAATATATATAAATAGGGAGAAGTCATTAATATAGGAATATAGTAATATGTGTATGTACAAAAAAAATTTGTAAATTATATTTCAAATTTAATATATATATAAATAGAGCTAAGTCGTTAATATAATACTGTGTATATACAAGCGCGAGATGTATAAAGAGATCGAGATTTATTTTTATTTTTATTTGTTTATTTATTTTGCAACAATAGGGGCAAAAACCCCATAAACAACAAAAATATTTATCTATTACATAATCTTTCAGTAGACACTTCCATAGAGTCCACAGCAATAAGCTCAGCCCACTAGAAAAAAGATTGTCTATGAGATTGTGTAAAAATAAAGAAAGAACTTAAACATATCAAAATATATTTAGAGTAATATAATTCCCAAATATTTGTGAAAAATGACTATAAATGAAATGTTATAAATAAAATAAAAGAGTATGATCCACACAATAAAATTTTATCTTATTAATTATAGTCATTTGAGGAAGTATTCCAAAAGTCATATGAATACATATATTTACTCGTATTCATATATTTATGGAGAGTTCGATCGTTACTTAGGGAGAGAAAGGTCCGGGAGGGAGTGAATTATAAATCTGATGAAAACATAAAGTGAACTGAGAGATTTAAAGAATATTCAGTATCATGTAAGGCTAATACAATTACTACAAAAGTAACGTGTGCACGCACCCAAAAAAAAACATACGAAGGAAATGGAAAAAGGAAAAAAAAAACCTAATGTGACTACTTGCTGGAAAAAGAAAAAAATAATCTTATGACTACTTGCTGGACATTATGGCTTATGCATGTAAATCAAATTCAAGGACCATTTGATTTTGAAAGTACTACGCTGGAACAAATGTGAGAGTCAATAATTATTTTTCTTCCAAAGAAAAAAGATAAAGGAAATTAATACCTAAAACTCTTTCCTCTTGTGTGTGTTCTCCAACTGACGAGTTATTATAATTTTAATTCTTACTGATTTCATAGACCAATTCATTTGAATAGACTTCGAGAAATAATATCTTTTTCTCTCGGCTTAAATTTAAAAAATTTTAAATTTTGATAATACAAATTACATTATTAAAATATAGAGTTTCTAAAATTAATAAATCAAAACAAATGAGTCTATACTTGCAAAATTAAGTTGTTTGTTTGTAGACTATATATGTAAATTATGTGTATAAACTTTATCTTGTATTACAAAGTTTTAGTGTTTGGACTTGTTATCTTATTATCTTCTATATCATTTGTCCATCCATACGTTTCTTATTTTTTATTCTCTTTTTTCATAACTCGTGTATGTCATCCAATTTCACGTTTATGTTGATTAATTGATTTATATATTAAAAATATGTATAATTAGCGCACTGTCTGGGCGTGTTAGAAGTACTAGGTAGTATTATAACAGGCTATTTCTAATAGCATGTCAAGTGCCACCTACTTCTCGCTGTCCACTTTGATTGTTTATATAGTTCTTTTTCGTTTTTCCTTTTTGTTACATTATATTATTTTCTTTTATTGGTAATATTTAGAGTAATTTTTTTTTGACACCCCTTAATTTTGAGGTGAGATGTAAATCTCATATCGCATGTCAATATTTAATATATATTACAAAATATTAGGTATTTTTTTTTTTTTAGTTTCGTATTGTACATTTCGAATACAATCATTATCATTTATGTTAACGTCGTGAAATGTACAATTAAACAGAAGGATATAATTGTCTAATTACCTCTGTTGTCCAAAACTAATACTCCAGGACGCCATTAAACCTGCAAAAACATATCTTCATCATCTACCCATTCAATTAGGTCATTTTCAGCTCGTTTCAAATCATCGAATGAAGATGTTTGTTTCTACGGATGAAAAGATATTGAAAGGACAGCTTGGATCGATGCTAATTATAAGAAGGAGATTTCTTGGTTTGTTGATTATGAGGTAAGGACTGTATTACAAAAATGAGATAGATATGCTTAGGTAAAAAAAAAATCTTCAAAATTCTTACTTGATTTGGCAAGAGAATGAAGGAATAAGATGTGGTTGTCAGTATTTTAAGTGGATAGATCCTAAGTTGTGCGATCAATCTAGAACAATCATTCTTGGGTTGCTTAGAAAAATAAATACATTGAAATTGGAGCAGCAAATGGAATTATAAAAATTAAGGGAGTTGCATGAAACAGAAATCCACAGGATCGAGATGCACATAAAGTTGAAATACAAAAACTGCACTCTCGAAGAGATGGGTTATGGGGGTGGGGGGGGGGGGGGGGGGGAGTTTACTCTTTGGAACTTGGATGATGATTGTGATCTATTGTCTAAATTGAAATATTGATGAGTATTGATGTATTGTAGTTGTTATTATACTGATGTAATGAATGATTGTAATGAAATAAAATAATAGTGGTTATAATTGAATGTTCAAATGGTTGTTGTAATAAATGAAATGGTGGTATTATGATCATTACTCGTTGTTGTCATGTTTTTACTTGCAAACCAATAGCATTTCATACACAACCAAATATCTCATACATAACCAAATTAGTAGGAGTTCATACATGACTGAGACATTGCAAAAAATTACAACTCAAATACATAACAATCCAATAATTCATACATACGAAATCACTTCCATAACATAACAAGTACCCTACTTTTTATTTGATTCCATCCTTTGTTTTTTTGCCTTTTTTGCGGCTTCCAATTGCCTCAAGCTTTTGCATGGTTTACCTTTCCAAGTGAATCGTTCTCTTTGAATACCATGAAGTCCAAGAGTATTCTGTCCAGAAGGCTTGAAAGGTTTAAATCTTCCACCATGTGTAGATTGCCCATGTTCTTACTCTTGGGTTACTAGAGGGGGTTGTAATGGGATAATTGTATATTGACTCACTTATCCTTGAGCTTGGGCTTGGGCTGACAACTTTTTCTTTCCTCTTATAGCTTTCTTTGGACCCTCACTTGTATTTGGTCTATCATGTGTATTTGGTCTCTTTTGTTCACTTTGTTGGCTTTGGTTATGTTTCTATTAAATTTATCTTATTCATGTGTATGTGTATTACGTACGTAAATATTTCCATCACCATAGGCTCATTTCTAGGCCGTTTTGACGGCCAAAAATATTTTCCAATATGATGCTCACACGTGGATGTCATCTGCATCTAGATTATTATATATACGATATGAATCAGAGTAATATTACATTATTATTATTTTTTTAATCAAATGTCAATGGGTCTCTATGGTGATGTAACGTTGTTGATCTTGCTGGTGTATTTAAGAAATTAAGAATAACCCTAGAATGGAATCTTCCGTTCCTAGACGTGTTCACACGCAGCAAACAAAATTGTTCAAAGTAAATGACATCAGTACCCTCCAAATAAAAAACCTCCCACGGTGCCTTTCCCTACAAATTCAACTGGGTTGTTTCATTTGATCCTTCATCTCCTATTTTATACAAATTATATTTTTTAAAATTGATGTATATATTTGTAGGGGTTGTGAGATATAAGTGACTGATTTATTTACGGTTATAGAATTTAACTTGATATAAAAAAATAAAAAAAAAGATGAATCTCATAATGAATGTAAATAGATGACTGCTAATGAAAATAGTCATTTATTTATCATTTTTTCTATTTTATATTAATATGTGATTATGCAACCTTTAAAAAATGGAGCATGATATTTGAAATAGACTATCTAATTTCTTTTCCTTGTTATCGTTTTTTTCATTGTACCGAAAACAAAGAAACCCACCATTTTATTGAAAAACCAAATATAAATTAAAATGTGAAAAATTAAAATAAAAAAATAAAATGAAAACATGAAACGACAACTTCTTTTCAAATAATTGTTCAGTAGTATATATTTGATCCTTTTGCATGAAATTTCTTATTTGGTAGACGCTTAGCTATAATAAATAATGATATAATCTTTTTTTTGTAAATTATTCTAATGTATGCTCTCTATTATTTAAACCTGCAAAATCACATGCTATATAAAAAATATGAGGTAGAGGGTATATAAAAAAAATTCTGGCTCTTAAATAATCGAAAACATATCTCTATAACTTAAGAGTATATTGAGTCCCATTTTTTACACAAAATTTTTCATAAAAATCACATAATTTATTTGTATAAAATTTAGATATATTTTTGCAGGGACTACTACAATATCATATAGTAGATGAGATCCGTCTCTTGCACAATCGGAACATATCATTATAGTAAATTTATTCGTAAAAGTTTTCTTAATAAAGAATAGTATAAATTCTCTGAAATAATTATGCATCTAATCCTTTCTTCCCATCAAATAAATCTTTTAGACCATTTTTTTATATTTCATATCATATAAGTCATTTATATTTTTTAAGCAGAATTTAATGATTCATTTTTAAAATATTTTTAATTAAATATGATAAAAATTAGTCATTTAAAAGAGAATAAATATTTACTCTTGTATATTAAAAATTACAAAATCATTTTATATAAAGTTAACATAATAATTAATAATTTTTCGATATGTATGAAAATCTCTTAAAAATACTTATATGGCACGCAGGGAGTAATAAAATAATCATACGGACCCGCTAACAGCTAGGTGCAGCCCAAAAATGAAATACTCCATAAATAAGTAAGCCGTACGGAGTACTAATTTTGCAGAAAGGTTGTTTTAGTAATTTGACAAAACCTGGACGCTTTGTGAGTATCGGTCATTGATTTTTCAATTTTCCACCTACCACACTTTTCATGTATAAAATTACTGCACAACGGAAATCCCGATTTTTAATGATCAAACAGCAGCTTCCAAATTTGAATGTAACATCAACCGCACGATAACTCTCATCCAACGGCTCAAACTGCTTCTCTAGAACTTTCTCTCTCCTCAAACCCCTTATTATATCTCGCACTGATCAGTCTTGTGGTGTGCTCGTGTCGCTCTCGTCTCTTTTCTTTTTTTCTCTTCGGTTGCTCTGCTGATTCTCTCTTAAAATCTCTGTTTCCAGGTATTGTTATCGCGTTAATCTTCTTCATTTAGATCTGTAATCTTCAACTCTGCTCGGAAATGCTCTGATTTTAGCTCTCTGGTGATGGTATCTATATGTAAAACTGTTTGCACACAAGTAATCTTTTATTTTCTCGGAAATGATGATTTGTGGTTTTTGATTGTTTATGTAATGTTTCCTTTTGAGCAGCATCTTAAATATGTGTTTCGATTGTTTTTTTTTTCTGGTCTGATTTGAGCTCCTTCGATTGTATATAAAGCACTGAAATCTCTGGTTTTATTACAAACTTATTCGTTCTGATAGCGGTTTATGTATCTTATAAGTCATATTAGATCTAAATTGTGAAATCTGGTTCAATGTATGTGTTCATATACTTGTGTATATGTATATATTGGAGCTACATGTTTTACTGATCTGTATGTAAGATGGTATTTGTGGATATATGGGTATACATTTACTAATTTAATGTTGGTTCTGTATAGCTGTACTAAATGCTTTGACTTTAGTTGCGGATTAGCTAAACAGTGTTTGTTTGCATTTTTACTACGAAGTATATCAGATCATATTTGATCTAGAATTTTAAAACTCTTATGTATATGGAAAAATGTGTAAATAGCTTGTTTACGTATGGGGTTCTTAACTATTTTCAGCAGAAAGTTGGGAGACCTTTATTGATATTTCTGTAGTTTTTCCGATTCTAAACTCTTTTCTTTAGATAAGAGATTTGTTCATCTGCAATTGATGATATCTTGCTTTGTTATAATTGTCTGAACTATGATGTGGGTAAGTAATATGCGTTAAACACCTTGTCTTTGCACCAGAGTTCTGTTTAGATCTTATCTTTACTTCGTGAATTGGTTAAAAAAGTACATTTAGCATAGCCATTTTATTAAATTTATAGAGGTGGACATGTTCGAAACTCAAGCTCAACATAAGATAATATTTTGTTGTATTTGTAAATACGGAGTATGTATTTGTCGTTAACTTCATAGACTGACAGAATAATGGTTGATTTAGTTGTAAAATCGTAGCTATGGGAAAGTGTTACCCAACTTTGAGCGAGGAGTACAAGGCAGCTGTTGACAAATGCAGGAGGAAGCTCAGAGGTCTTATCGCTGAGAAGAACTGTGCTCCATTGATGCTTCGGATTGCGTATGTATCTATATCTTTATGTTGTGTTTTTGTGTATTCTGACAGCTTCTATGAGCAAGTTTATAACTGATACTTAGAATAATATTATAATTATAATTACATCAAAAGATTTTCGTTCTGTGTTGGAGAATGCGTCGTGTCTATTGGTCATGATTTGGGACATCATGTGATATAACAGGTGGCACTCTGCTGGTACCTATGACTGTACAACTAAAACCGGAGGTCCCTTTGGAACCATGAAGCTCAAGGCTGAGCAAGCTCATGCTGCCAACAATGGCCTTGATATTGCTGTGAACCTTTTGGAGCCTATTAAGCAGCAATTCCCCATTCTCTCCTATGGCGACTTTTATCAGGCAATCCACTTTCTTAATGCACATGTTTTTGATTTTAGAATTTGGGGTTTTAGGTAGTCATTTATGTGTTATTGGATGAACCTGCTGAACTGTTTGTTAAATCGAAATTGATGTGCTTTCTTTCCAACATAATGCAGTTAGCTGGAGTTGTTGCTGTTGAGGTTACTGGAGGACCTGATGTTCCATTCCATCCAGGAAGGAAGGTTGGTGAAGTCTTTTATCTCTTTTTTTTGTTGCCAATTATACTCGCACCACAGCTACATGTGTACTTTTAGGACACTCAATTTTTTTGGCCTCGATAATTTTGTAGAAAATGTTGCGGTTATTTTATTGAGTATTTTTATGATTAATCTTGAAATAGTGTTGCACTGCTTTAATGATGCATGTTCCTTGTCGTCATGTATTGTAAATGACAAGTTGGAATTGAATATGTTCAACGAAGCTATTATGCTCTTTACAATTATTCAGTTAAATGCACCTTATGGTGATCCGATGGTTCTGGTAATATTAAATTGATCTGGACTCCTTATCCAAACGCATTTGTCTGTCTACAAACAATATAATTTATTTTCTTTGCTTTGATGTATGATGCATAACTCAGTAACAAGCGAACTCCAATTGTGAATAAGTAAATGCCTTTTCTCAACGCCAACACACACAAATGCATCACATGTTTTCCCCGTTTTTTGTGACTTTTGTTTTTGTATATTGTCACACACGTTCTTACACCTGGGTGCTTTTTCTTTATTGTTGCCTTTTCTGATTTTTGATTGAGCTCTTTTACCGACCTCATAGGATGTAGAAGAGCCACCAAAGGAGGGTCGCCTGCCTGATGCCACACAGGGTAAAGATGCATAATACTTTTTGAATTTGTATTTTCCTGCAATTGTGGAAGGAAATTGTACTCTCCCTTGCAAAATAAGGGCAAGCCTTTCTATTTGATAATGGCCATTGACCTTATTCCATACAGTGGAGGAAGTATAAGTATGCAAATGATAAACTTCCACAGGCAAGTTTAGCTGCAAAATTGGTAACTGTCAAGTATACCACTAACTATTTAATACATTCTTTTGCAGGAAATGACCATTTGAGGGAGGTGTTCGTCAAAACAATGGGACTTTCTGACAAGGACATTGTTGCTCTCTCCGGTGGCCATACCCTGGTGTGTGCTGGCTTCAGTCTATTTAATCACTAGATATGCCGTTGATTCGTTTTTGTAGTTTTTAACCTTGATTTTCTTTGGAATTCCATCCCTACAGGGAAGGTGTCATAAGGAACGTTCAGGATTTGAGGGGCCTTGGACCAGCAATCCTCTCATCTTTGATAATTCCTATTTTAAGTGAGTCCTAAAATAGCAACACCTTCAACTTTATTTATTTCATTTCTTAGTTTCAAGTTTCATTTCCATGTAGTAGTTATTTTATCCAACTTTATAATTATTATAGTAGTTATTGTAATAGTTATTTCAACTTTATAATTATTATTTGTCCAACTTTGTTAGGGAGCTACTATCTGGGGAAAAAGAAGGGCTTCTGCAATTGCCAACTGACAAGGCACTTCTTAATGATCCCGTCTTCCGCCCACTTGTTGAGAAATATGCTGCGGTTTGTATTCTCTTACCTGCAGCCATGTTTTATTTAACCATTGTTGCTTATATTTTTCTGATGCAATCATTAATGTGTAAGATTGTTTCATTTAACTGTTCGTTGCCCTTTCAGGATGAAGATGCTTTCTTTGCCGATTATGCAGAATCTCACATGAAGCTTTCAGAATTGGGGTAAAATTTTTTTGTTTACTAATCTATTTATGATCAGCGCTTTTGACTTGTCTCAATGTGGTTAAGACGACATTTCCTGTTAGCTAATATCGTTTTTTTTCTTCCTCTGTGTTTGTGTAGATTTGCCGAGGCCTAAGCTATTTCTGAAGAAAGCTTGAGAGGAATGAGGTGCCGTTTCTAGTTTCTTCTTCTGGTTTATAAGTTTTAGCAATTTGAAAGGTGGTTGGTGGAATCGTAGTTCTTTTTGGTGCTTTTGATGGTCTTGTGGTGGATACGAGACGTAGTATTATAAGTTTATTTTGTCAGCACTCAGCACCTTCCAAATACAATAATTTAGTTTTAAACCTTATAAACCTCTCTATTTTTGAATTGCTTCAGACCTGTTGATTTAAGGCTTGTACTGTATCATGTCTTGTAAAATTTTATTATCTTTCGGATGAGCCGAAAAATCTGTTTTGAATCTGATTGCAAAACTAGATGTAGTTGCGTTCTTTGTCAATTTCAAAGTTTGGTAATGTTGAACTTCAACCGTAGGCTCAAATTTTATTTTTTAGTTGCATCTAAATTAATTGTATGTTTGGTTCATATAAACAGTAAATTCCTTCTTCTTCATTTTTTTTGGAACGAAGATAAAGAGCATTTTTAATATTTAAACAAGAATATAATATACGTATGTTTATATATATATATATATATATATATATATATATTTCTAATTTATTATAAGTAGTATCCATTTTAGGGGATCTAGTTAGAAGGGGATAATTTTTCAGATTTTACTCCAATAATCTGCAAATAACATCAAAATTCTTGAAATCTATATTAGCTGTGAGCCGGAATTGTGCTAGCAAAGTATGGAATTATCAGTATATTCTCAATTCCATATATGCACATAATGTATATTTTTATTTTATTTTTTGAAGTGTATAGAAGTGTTTTGCTCTTTTTTTGCTACTTGCCGCAACATTCGTTCCAAAAAAAATAAAAAGCAAAGAATAAAAATTGTTAAAAAATAAGAACATTTACACAAGTTTTTCCTTGTAATGATATATTTTTTAAAGTTTGTCATTATAATCTTTAAATTTTATTTTTAATTCAAGATTTATAATAATTTTCATGAGAAAATCTTATTACTTGTATATTTAATTATTAATTCAACATACAAAATTAATATTTATTAAAAGTTCAAATATGATTGTTTTTGTAAAACGGAAAGAGTATACTTATAAATATATTTCTATAGAGCTCTAACGCATTGATAATAGTATAATACGACGATGGAAAGTAAGACGCATGTCAATTAATTGAGGGATGTGTATTGTACCCAACTTTCAAATGAATTTTTGGCGACCCGTCCGCTTTCCATTACTCAATAGCCGTCAGTGCGAAAGTGATGCTTTAACCCTAAAATTGTTGGCATGAAACTTCCGTTTTTGTTTCAATCTTCATCTGAGTTTATATTTAGTTCATAGATTTTATAAAAACGATTTGATGCATCAAATCAAATGCAAAAGAAAATTTGCATATGAATCCTGGTTGTGTCAAAAGGCCGAAGGCGAGCATATAATGTTTTTGGATATGAGTTTGAACATTATGAACATTATTCTCATTAATAAATGTTCATTTTAGAGATGGATTCCATGTTGGCCGTGCAGGTGTTGAAACACAGGACATCATGTGCTTCGTTGGACGTCAATCTGCTCATGGGAGTTATTGGATAGATCAAGGAATGTGCGAGTGTAATATGATTTAACTCAGGAATCAACATTCATTTTGAGATATCAACGATATGGGATTAATTTTTCTGCACCCAAATGGTACAATATCCTCTATTATAATTCTTAAAATTTTGTCACATAATTAATTTCTTTTTTTAACCCCTTATATTAAGCAAGAAAAATCCCTTGTCAATTTTTTACCATTTGTAATAGAATATGTAACTTTTTTTTTGAACAAACAAGTTGCTTTCCTAATGATGTACCGACAAGTTATTTGCAAACTCGTTTGAGTCACCTAACCTAACATTGACCTTTTGAAAAATTGCTGAAGGCAAATGATAAAAAGCAGTGCAAAAACACTCGTGCCAATATCAAACCAATATATACTAGTATAAAGCGAAATCTCAATCAAAATCAAATGAAAAATGAGTTCCCTTTTCCCATTATCTTCATTTTCATTGCACATATGACGTGTGTTGTATCTTTAAGGCATGAGCAAAATACGACTCGCGCGGCGACTATAGAAGAGAAGTTTCATTAACATTACTAATTTGCACGCAAATTCCCTTTATGTACATGTACTTCTCATATCATGTACGGAGTATATTGTAAGAGAATTAATATGGAGATTTATTCAAAATTTAATGGATGTATTTACTTATACAGTCAAATTTATATTCATTTTCACGAATTATTGTAGATTATGTCATTTTATTTATGTTGATTAACTCATAATTTGGGAAGGAATATCCTTTAGTGAGTCATATTAACAAAACAACAAAATTTATAATGATTCGTGAGAATGTGTGTGGATTTGACTGCGTAAGTAGATTAATGCATACTTTAATTTCCCCCCAAATATTGGTATAGATCTAAATAAATTTATTTAAAAGCTACGTAATAACTATTGCATTTTTTTTTGTTACAAAAAGTTTAGGTGAGGGGAGACTTCTCTAGTTCAGGGTGAGGTATGCCATCAGCTTTTTTGAAAACTTACATTAATATTTACAGATTATCCCAGAGTCAGACATGTCATCACTCTTTTTGAAAATTTACATTGGTTAGTATTTACAGATTATTCACTAAAAAAACTCGAACTTTCAATTTAATAAAAATGTTTGTTGAGTTTTACCGGCTGAAACAACTTTCCTCAGCAACTATTCCATTTTTTAAGTTTAATGCATATGCTATAGACATGTTTTATGGGGTCTAGATGTTAAAATAAAAAAGTTCATTAGAAAATTTTATTTGATAGCATATTAATTTGAAACATAAATAATACACATGAATTTGAAGCACGTGGAGTTTGCTAAGTATTATAAAGTTACTACAAAGTTATGTTTAAGATTGTTACTATGGTACTTGGGCATGACCTGGTCTTCAGCGGATTAATTAGATAATGTTTTTATCTAATTTAGTAGCTACAAATATTTTGATTAAATAATGTAGACCGAATTAGTTTTTGTTTATTAATATCATGCTTTGCTACCAAACAGATGTTGAGGAAAACAATATAAAAATCTCGTATTGCAAATAACAACAAACCAAACCAAATATTACATGAATAAGTTTGGAACTACCGTACATATTACTTTAAAGCTCATGTTTGTTGACCTTTTCTTCTTTCCCCGGAACTTTATTTTTTCTATAGAATCATACATTCATACTTAATGAGTACATGACAAGTTCAAGAATATATAAAAGATTAATATCCAAACAATATTATTTTATTATACTCTTTAGGTATACAGGTCGTGCAATTGAGATGATAAAGATATTCTTTTTTGGTTACAGAGAAGATAAATTAATTTAAATAACGAAACATATTTATTATTCTCTCTAGTCATCCAACAACTATATATAATTTGAATTAATAAAATGTATCTGTAAATTTTCGTTTTAAAACTATAAATTATTTGTAAGTATATAGAGTTTTATCATTTTTTGTAATTATTGTGGTGTACTTGTTCTGTAATTTTATTAAAAACACATGATAACCTTAAATAAAATAAAATGAAAGATAGGATATTCTCCATAATCCGTATATGAGAAGATTTGAATAATTTCCAGATAGGTGAGCCCTAATTATCTACAATTATTGTACATGAGGCGGAGCACATGACATTTTTGACTCAATTAGTTTTGAACTCTATTTATTCATTTCTGAATAGTTATTTATCAAATATGAGTTTGTTGCTATTGTATTTTTAAATTATTAAAACTTGTAAACTACTTAATTGAAATGATATTCTTTAAATCTCAAAAAAGAAGAAAAAATGTATAAGAAAAGAATGATATTCTTCCGGATGTGGTTATGTGAGACTTCAAAAAAGAAAGAAAGTATCACCAACTAGTTACGGAGCAAGTGTAATACAGTCATGCGGGGTAGTTGAAATCTGTTGCACAAATTAACGTCTCAATTCTCATCTATTTATTTTTAAAATTTTTTAAGTTGACATATACTCTCTCCAAGTTGTTCATTCCGAACATTTTAATTATTATTTAAGGTAGAAAGTAAAAATTGCTAAAATATAAAATCAAGTCATATAATATCATATAAATGTACGGTGAAAAAATGCATAATCACAAAAGAGTTCACATAATCAAAATATTTTTTATTTTAGATTTGTAAATAAGTATGCTTAATTTTAGATTTTGATTCATCTTCATTACCCTTTACTTCAATTTTCTAAAACAATGTTCGAAAATTTTTAACGAAAAAAAATAATAATATAAAATTTTCTTTTCTCTCCATTTTTTTTCGAAAGTAAGAAGATTATTTTAAATAATATAACTAAAAATTTTATCTCCAAAACAATCTAATGAATAATTTCCTTTCCTTCGATCTCTTTTAAAAAAACTCAAAGAGGCTTTTTAGATTTTTCTCTCTCCCTTTTTATTATTTTTATTTTAAAATTTAATAACGTGTACTCGGTATACTGAATAACTTTCACACTTGACATTTTGACTTTTATTAACATGGCAAATTATTGTATTTTAATCAAATCAATCGATATTGGAGATTGAAGACCGTTGAAAAAAACTCCAAAACAAATAACCACCGTAGATCAATGGCGGCCGCATCCTGGACCGTCCGATGTCCCCCTCGCAAACACGTCATGGCGCGATTTCTCGTCCTCTTCCCCCCTCTTGCTCCGAAGACTCTCACCTTCACCATTTTCACCACGCCCATACCCATTATATATCATCACTATATAAAAGTGACAAAAACACACATCTTAACTGGAAATAGAACTACTATATACTTGCATATATTGACAAATATTGGGATTTATTTTATACATATTTATAATTACCCTCGATTCTAGCTGTAATCTGTGTTTACAGCGAGAAGGTGTTTGATTTTAGAGAGAGAGAAAAGGGTTTATGGCTAACGTCGGAGATGGTCAGTACGCCGATTTTCCGGCGGTTCCAACCCACGGTGGTCAGTTCGTTCAGTACAATATTTTCGGGAATTTATTCGAGGTGACATCTAAGTATCGGCCTCCGATCATGCCGATTGGTCGAGGTGCTTATGGAATTGTCTGGTATAGAATTATATTTCATCGATTTGTCCTTAAATTTTGATTTGGGTATCTCGTGATTTCGATTTTGGGAGGTTTGACTTTTTGTGTGTTGAATTATTGTATGCAGTTCGATATTGAATACGGAGACGAATGAGATGGTTGCAGTGAAGAAGATTGCAAATGCTTTCGATAATTACATGGATGCGAAGCGGACGCTTCGGGAGATTAAGCTTCTTCACCATTTGGATCATGAAAATGTTAGTTTATTTTTTGATTTTCAGATTAATTTGTAGTTTGAGTAATTTGCATCGACTGTTAGTTAATACTCACTCAACTTGGTGAATTAAGTCAATACTTATTGAGCTTATTTGATTTCCCTGCTTACTGATTCAAGCCCTGAGACAAATTTATCCATTTTATGATTTAGAATTTGTCTTTGGTCAGAAAGTTGACTATTACTAAGTCTGCCCTAAATTTGAGTCCATTTCTATAAGTCAAAGTTTCACCCTTAGTATGATAAATGGTCATTTAAATTGCAGTTTACTATTAAGAACTCATTACAATAAATTGGAACGTTCCTCCATAACCCCTCCAACCCACCTCATGAGTATGCTATTAATAATTTATTACAATATATCCTAAATCTAGTCCCCACCATCCTATTCCACGAGGTTGGATTGCCCAACCTAAAAGTCGAGTGAGACCCTATTTATTAGTGATCTATCCCACGAGTCTGCAGGTTCTTTTATTGATTCCACGAGGTTTGATCGCCCAGTCGTGTGGGACCCTATTTATTAGTGGTCTATCCCACAACATCTGCAGGTTACTTGATTGATTGAAGGTTAACTTTCATTGTATGAAATCCAAAAAAGGAAACTTGAAGTTGCATTGTTTCCCCTTAGTTTATTTGTTCAATAAAAGTATAAGCTTTAGAAATTGGTAATTCGAGGTTCCTTTGTATTTCAGACTTCATAGATTCATCATCATATAAGTTTTATTAAGTATCCGACAGTTATTGCTTCCAATTTCCTATCAGCCATATGGAGTGTTAAAAATGGAGCCCCCATCTTATTTTTGTTATAAGGAATTCTACAAAATTCTGTACGTTCTATGTGTATGGATGCAAGATATTTTTGTTGCCATGTATGAGTTAGAGTTCTATTTCCAGAGGGCGATTATAGAATATACAAATTGATTATTACTCCAATTTTGAGGTCATAGTTACTGATTTTGGAATTGTAACTCAGGTCATAGCTATAAAGGATGTGGTTCCTCCCCCTCTGAGAGGGGAATTTACTGATGTCTATATTGCTACTGAACTGATGGACACTGATCTTCACCAAATTATTCGTTCTAATCAAGGTTTATCCGAAGAGCATTGTCAGGTAATACTCGTCATAACCTCCTCTGTAATACAATTTTGGACTGAGAAATATGAGCAAGAGCTGACATCTGTTAGTGGCCATCAAAATGTTTTGCAGTATTTCTTGTATCAACTTCTTCGAGGACTAAAGTATATTCATTCTGCAAATGTAATTCATCGGGACTTGAAACCTAGCAACCTCTTGTTGAATGCAAATTGTGATCTCAAGATTTGTGATTTTGGTCTTGCTCGACCAAATACAGAGAATGATTTCATGACAGAATATGTTGTCACTAGATGGTATAGGGCACCTGAACTGCTATTGAATTCTTCTGATTATACCGCTGCCATTGATGTTTGGTCTGTGGGTTGCATTTACATGGAGCTTATGAACAGAAAACCTCTGTTTGCTGGTAAAGATCATGTGCATCAAATGCGGTTACTGACTGAGGTAAGGCTAATCCAACAAAGTTCAACTATTTGCAAGTTTTACTGTTAAAATTTCTACATAAACTTTCTCGGTGTAAGTTATACTGGCTTAAAATTGTCTTGCATTCATATAGACAGTGGGTTACGCATATGAATTTACATTTTGTCGGGACTATATTAACATGTTGAAGCACACAACTGATTCGAGTTATGAATGCTGATAATTTCTTGTTTTCTTTTAGGTTCTTGGCACACCAACTGAATCTGATCTTGGATTTGTTAGAAATGAGGATGCGAAAAGATACCTTCAGCAACTTCCTCGACATCCTCGCCAGTCATTAGCTGCACTCTATCCACATGTCCATCCTTTGGCCATTGATCTCATTAATAAAATGCTTACTTTTGATCCCTCTAAAAGAATTACAGGTAATTATTTTAGACAGAAAACTTTCCTTTCTAGACATGCCTTTATGTGTCCTTTTTTGCTTTTCAATTCTGGTTTGTGAATTGATTTAAATTAGTTTTAGAGTTTTTATTAGAACTTCTTGTTAGATAAAAAATTCATTACTAACATGTGAAATAAATCTCACTAATTTTATGAGTTTCAATGTGCTTATATTTCATCCACATTTGTATTCCATTATTATATTTCAATATGTTCTTTACTATTGCTACACTTGGTACTACAGTTAGACTTTAGCTTAGGATCTTGTAAGCAACCGGTTTGGTAGTGGACTGCTCTGTAATATTTCAGGTTTAACTCGTAGTATCCCTATAGTCCTATTACATCAGTAGAGGAATGGTGATGAATATATTAACTTTGATAACCATGTACTGGCTTATTACCTTAGCTTACCCTGAAATAGTACCCATGTATATTTGTCATCATATAGACCTCGCATGTTTCAACTTTAAATTTTAGAGTTTATAGATTCTAATAGTATAATTTATAGTGTCAAAATCTAGAATTTTTAAAATTTACGCCGAAACAAACAGCACTATAGTTATGGTATGACAATGAACTAATGAGGTTCAAGTGAATTTGTTGTAGCATGTTAAAAGCTAAGATTAGCTAGGACCTCTGTTTACTAGAAATGGAAATGAAAATGAAAAACAAACAAACAAAAAAGAATCTTCTCAGCAGTTTGCCTCAACATGAAGATCAAGTGTTTTAATTATCTTGGCTTTATCTCTGAATGCAGTTGAAGAAGCACTAGCCCATCCTTACCTTGAAAGATTACACGACATAGCTGACGAACCAATTTGCTCAAAGCCATTCTCATTTGAATTCGAGACACAACATCTGGGAGAAGAGCAGATCAAGGATATGATTTACCAGGAGGCCTTAGCTCTCAATCCACAGTATGCATAAGGTTGATACTTTTAAGCGAATCTGCGCGACTCTTTTTTCCTTTACTTTTTATACAATAAATCTGTTGGTCTGAGTGCTTCATGAAAGCAATACGACTGTGACTGGAAGATTGTAACAGGCATGGCAAAGCACTGATCGTGTGTTTTTCTTGTGGATCCAAGAGAGGACTTTGATCTGGCGTTTTCTCTTTGCTGCCTTGCATTTCAACTGACAGATAAAAATCAAATATTATGCTCTCTCGTTTCTCTGTTTATTAATTTTGTCATTTCTTTCATTATTATTTTTTTCTTTTTCTGGAGGGAGTTCCTTTTCTTCAATTCATTTTTGAGTTGTATTTTTATGGGAGCTAGGTTTGTTTGAATGCACCTATACTATGTACATTATTGTATTGAATGTATCTTCGATACCTGTAACACTGTCGTAACATTGTTTAATGAGAATTACCGATTGGTTTGGAACTTTGGATTGTATGTTGCAGCATTTGAGCTAAAATTCCACCTTATAGTGAAAATTACTATATTTCTTTTTCTATTGATCCCACCTTATAGTCATCTCTATTTTATAGCAACTTTACAAATGAAATGTTTAATGTTATTAATCATTGCTATATGTTTAATTTGATCTAATTAACTGTAATTGCTTCTCCTTTTTTTTTTTTTACATATGTTAATTAATTAAATGTAATTGTTATACTTTTCTGTTTTAGATATTTCGAGGACCCATCACTTATCCTTTAAATTCATCTTGAGGCAATTTTAACATCTACATCTTTTTCTACTATTAATTAATAATATAATTAAGATGCAACTCAGATAATTGATGCAGATTGCTTATTGGAGTGCTTTTTGATGGTCACCTATTGACGTGCGGTGTCCTGCAGTTCCGACCATATAATTTCTAATTTCTATTGACAATTCTTTGATAAAAATAGTAAATATGTCGCATTGCTTTTATAGATCGTATGTTTTTTATTCTCTCCGTCTCAGTATTAATGAACGCAATCTTTTTGTTTTAATCTTGTGACATAAATTTTAAAACACGTTAAACGCCTACATATAAATCATATCTTTGAATTGAATAACTTATAGTATAATTTAAAGTATGATTTTTTAAATCTATATCTATATTTAAAGAAATGTATGATACGTACATAAAAAATAAAAAAGTTAAAAAAGACAAAATCCCAAATCCTAATAAATTTCATAATAGAGTGAATAATATATTAACTTTATCCTATAATAATTTTAATCAACTAATTTATCCAACTAATTTATGTATGATTTAATAGCATACACATATTTATAATCAATATATATTTTCCTATGATACTTATATTCAACTTTATTAATTTATTTTTAAATTTTAATTAACTAAAAAAATACAAACATATATGTAATTAATACAATATCTTCCATTCTAAAATATATTATCCATATACTAAAAAAAACTATAAAACCATATAAAAAACACAAAAAAATAAAGGTTATGTTTGAATTCGTTATTAAAAAATCACGCAATCAAAAACAAAAATAAGATAAAAACACTTAATAATATATATACCAAAATAAAAAATATTATGAGCCTGAAACATATATTAAAAAAAGATGTAATAACATTAACAACTGATAAAAAAAATTACATATACTAAAATAAAATAAAAATTACACAAGAATTATTTCAGATAATTATTTATAAAATTATATATACAATCATTACATTTATGAATTTGTCTGAAACTCAAACTGAAAAAATAGATAATAAAGTGTTTCATATATAACTAACTAACAAACATTATAAATAATTTTTAATTATTTTTATTTTCTCTAAAATAATACAAATTTAAAATAAAAATAAAAACGGTTAATAATATAACACGTGTTTCTGAGCAAGTACTTTGAATATAAGAATAGCTTATGAGTCGTGACTCAAACTCTAGGAAAATACTGTATACATTATAGGACGGAGGTGACATATAATTTGGATAAGGTGGTTTTATATTTTTTCTGTCTGTTTGTATTAGAATATCTTTTAAAAGAAATTTCTAAGTACACCAAGTTTAAACAAAAGAAATAAGGACACACCTACGGTTTACAATTTATACTCTCTCAGTTCTACAAAAATAAATAAATAAATAAAATTTTGATAAATATTAATATTGTTTGTTTGATTAAAAATTACACGTACAAATAATAAATTTGTAATATAAATGTTAATTTAAAATAAGATAAGAAGATTGTAATGAAAATTTTTACAAAATATTATATTATAATGAAAAAATTATATAAATATTACTATTTTTTAAAAGCAAATTTTATTCTTAATTATTATTATTATTATTATTATTAGTGTAACGGAGAGAGTAATAATCATCCAGATTATGATTATTTTAAGTAGGTCCCCTATCCAATCAAGGTAACATTATACAGGATATTAATTGTTGTTCTTTCTTTCTTACTTTTTGTTGTTGTTGACAGAATGTTCGTTTCTTCCGACACCAAACATCGCAACACTCCATTAACATTATGCAACAATATGAATCATAACTGAGTTCAGATCATAATTCAAATATTTTGTTAGTACGAGCGTGTGATTAGCTTAAGTGAATAAAATACATCCGTTTGATATTTAAGTTGGAGATTAAACCAAAGGTGTAGGACAAAATTTCATAAAGTAATAATTGAGATATTATTAGGAGTATTTACCGATCGAAAAAATATTCTCTTAACTTAAGCAACAATATGCATTTAGATAGAAATTGATCGTAAAGGTTAACACATATTCAAATATTATTACTAAGATTCTCTTAATTTTTATGCTAGGAGTGCCTCAGTATAAATTGTCGTAAACATCTAAACTTATATTTAATCAAGTCCATCACACAAATTATAAAGTGGTTAATAAAGGTTCGGTGGTTGTAAGTGGTATATATTCTTGGTCTCCCTAAAGTATATATTGAGTACTAGTGTACTACTAATAGTATTAATTATTTGGAACTATAATATTATAAGCTATATATATCTTGTTCCTTTTTTTGGTTCACAAAAGAGAAAACTCTATATATAGCGGGCATCTACTTTTAGTTTGTTTATTTTCAGTTCAATGAATAGGAATTAGGAAACTGGAGAGACATGCAGGAGTATGCATTAAGTTTCTTCTCATTCATTATTGTGGAATATTTTATTATTACTATAAGTAAATTACAGGTCACATGAAAGAATTCTTGATTAATTTTAATATATAATTGAACTGATTTATTTGACAATCCAAATTAATAAAAAATATATATAATTACTAGTTTTATATTGAAATTTAAAGAAGCATCATTTTATGAAAGCTAAAGGAGTACTACTATCGTAATTTGGACGGAAAATAGTACTTCCTCCCTCCCTCGGTACTTAAAAAAATAGGTTACGTTGGTATACAGTACTTTTGTGAAAATTTATGTTTATAAATTGATTCAATTTGTATTTAATTTTAAAACTCTAACGAAGTAAACTTTTTACTCCATATTATTTAAAAATCTTGCCATTTTAATTTTAAAATTTAATAAAGAACACATGTTCGCATTTCGAATTTCGTAAGTACGATATGCACCCCTTTTTGCTCGACTCAGTAAGCAGTGAGCAGTACTTCGTCCAGTCCTCACTGCCTCACTTATTGTATGGATATATTTTTATATTTTTCCCCCCTTTCGGGTTATTGATACTTTTAGTAAACAAATTCTGTTTTTCTTTTTTTTTTCTTAAAAGTAATGAATATATTTATTTTGTACATAAAAGACACCACTCTTTCTGCATGCATATAAATCAAATTTAACGTTCATTTTATGTTCACTTCTATTGTGAAATTTTAAATTTTTATTGCTTAATAATTACTTGAAAACTGTTCTTTACATATATTTGATGTTTGGCATGCGTGTCTGACATTCAGGTTTCGCCTGAGCTTGTGCCGACAATAAGCACACGAATACATAATCATAAACTTCTTTATAAACAATTGATGGAGTATAAAAATTACTCACTCCGCGAAAAAAAAAACATTTTAAAAAGTTATTTGGTATGCCAAAGTATATGAATTTGATTACTTTGGATCATAAAATAGTTAATATGACAAAATATATTAAAATTCTAATAAAATAAACTCTTTATTATACGAAGATATTATTAAACTCTTGCCAAAATTTGAATTTTAAGATTTCAGCATATAATACAAACAAAATAAAATATTACTTCTTATATAAAACGAAAAGGTTAAAGTATTTCTCATTTGTGACTCAATATCCTCTTTACTTAATGGCGCAACTCTTTTCTTCAAAGGTTTCTTGGGTAATTACTAAGGAGTCATGCCTAGCTGAACAATTAAATAAGTCTACTGAGAGATATTATATATCACGACTAATACGAGTAGTTCAAACAAATGCCATGAATATAAGAGATCTTTAGTATCCGCAATGTCGATACAATGCTAAAAAATAACAAAATCGTACCGTTCCGTAAATTTTTTAATAGTGAGTATCGATATCTTTCACCTAAGTCGGCTGTATGTGCTACGCAAAAATTTTCTCCGCCATAAAAATTGACCAGCAATAAGGTTGGGCAATGGTTTGTTGTTCCGCACCAATTTTGGGCTTTTGTTTATTTATTTGAATCAATCCATTTTTTAGTGGTGAAATGAACATTTTGGATAAATGTGACATAAAGTAGTGCTCCTTTTCTGGGTAAGATAATGATTTATTATTATAAATGAAATGATAAAAGCGGAGTATATGTCCAACTCCTCCTCTGAATGAAATGAACTATTTCAAAATAGAATGAAAATCATTTCATAGAAAATTTAATAAATAAATGTTATCTTGAAGTAGCTTAACCCATCCCGAATAGCCCATTCCTATCAAGGGCAGCTAATATGTGCTTAGAACTAGAGCCGTAAGCCCGTAAACAGAATCTAAAATAGTTGGCATTCATATTCGAAAGCAGATTTTATTTATATTCAATTAAAAATGATACAAATATGAATACATGTATATTCGTATTCACAATAACCGTTTATAATTAAAGCTGTTATTTATATTAAATTTTATATAACATACTGTATATGTTATATTCCAATAAATATGTGGTTTTTTAAAGTTATGTAGGTTTATGGTCTAATATAATTGAGAATGTATAACAAAATGAATATTTAAATTTGTACAATAGTTTGTTTAATTATTGAATGAAAGAATTTTTAGTATATGTCAAACAAATAATTATTTGTATTTTGATCGTTATTATCCGATGAATATTACTTTGTTCGTATTTATACTAAATGATTACTTATACGGATATAAGCGTATTTGTATTTATATTCCACCACGTACCCCGACACATAATTAAATAGGCGCACACGGTCGAGGGCATATATATGTGCAGAGGTGTAAAACCATGATATATAGAAGAAGACAGAGAAGCCTCTTTAATTGCACAGTAAAGAGTAGTGAAGTTAGTTGCTCTAATTTTAACGTACAGAATGGAAATGGAAATAGAGACACCATTTCCAAGCAACAACAATAAACGAGGTGGCTGGCTTACCTTCCCCTTCATCATAGGTATGTATATATCATATATCTTTCTCTCTCATCATATTCATCCCTAATTCATACTATATATAATTACAATATATACATATGCATATATGTTAGCTGCCTCTATACCAAAATAAAATTTGAGCAGTTTCATAAACTGTTCTTTCAATAATGTTTCTAAAATTCGAAAAATTATATTTATTTCCTTTCCTGTGCTCTTCTTTCATCTACTTCTTTGTGTAGGTTGCTTTTTCTTTTCTTCCTACATTTCATATTTTTACAGAATTTAAGATTACGAAAGACCACACAGTACTTAACTAAATCCAAAATAAAAACAATTGTCGTGACCGTTTGTTTTCTGTTTAAATTTTAAAAGTTTTAGATTCTGATAGCATAAACTACGATATTAAACCAGATATATCTGACGGTTGGAAATAAACAGGGAGTACGGCGGCGCTGACACTTGGGGCGGGAGGATGGATGAGCAACCTCATAGTTTATCTGATAGAGGTGTTCAATGTAAAGAGCATCGATGCAGCTCAAATATTCAACCTTGTTAATGGCTCCACAAGTTTGATTCCTGTCCTCAGCGCCATCATTGCCGACTCTTTTTTCGGCTGCTACTCCGTCGTCTGGATCTCTTCTTTCGTCTCTTTCTTGGTAACATATATATTGTATATATATATTCTGAAAAGAAAAGTTATAATTTTTTTTTGGGGGGGCTGTGGTTGTGGGGGGTGTTAAGATATTTATGCATGGTTTCAAATTGGTCATGTTCTTCTGTTGTTGGTCTGGATACCTCATTGGTTCGGTCTATAAATTTAGATCATATTTACATTCTTCTTCTAGCGCTTTTGGTGGCTAGCTATATGTGACATGCGGTTTTGAAATAATCATGTATTAGGTGAAGTGTAAAAAAAGGTGATCCACGACCCCACCAAAAAAAAACAAAAAAAAAAAAAAGAGGAGAAGAGGGCACTCTTTTTTTCCCTTTCTTTTAGGGATACTTAGGGCATCATTACTTACAAATTCACAAATACATTATTATTACTATTTTGAAGAAATAGTCATGACAGTTTTAGCCAAGAATACAAAAAACGTTGGACAGACTCGATCAGGCGGAAAGAGATCATTTAATGTCTAAATAGAATTTAATCGAAATTAATTAGAGATAGACGGAATAAAACGTTAGATCGTAAAGAGCCACCTAATTAGCACCTTGACAAAGAATTAATGGATCTAGGGAGATTTTTACGTGAGTGGTTTTAGCTAATTGAATGTCATGAAGCATATTGATGTTAATTTGTACATATATGTGCAGGGCATAGTTCTTATATTCCTAACTGCGGCACTCCATTCCTTAAGGCCACAGCCATGTGAAAATAACTCAATCTCATCATGTGAAACCCCCTCAAAACTACAATTATCAGTACTATATTCCGGTATAATACTTGCAACTATTGGAATAGGTGGTCTTCGCTCCACTCTTACAACTATGGGAGCTGATCAATTTCATAAACCAAAAGATCAAACTGTTTACTTTAATTGGTACTTTGTTACCACATACGTTGCGGCTATCATTGCTTCCACAGCATTTGTTTACATTGAAGAAAATGTGGGCTGGGCAGTGGGGTTTGGTTTAAGTGTTGGGTTTAGCCTACTTGGCTCGGCAGTTTTCTTGCTCGGAACTCGGTTCTATCACCGTCCGAGGCCGGAAAAGAGTCCCTATATCGGCGTTGCTCATGTCGTCGTGGCGGTTATTCGGAAAAGGAAGGTGCCCCTTTCGTCCGAAAGGGAGGATTTTTACTATGGCCATGATGGAGAGGGGAAGATAAAAGAGGTGGATTTTGCTCCTACAAAGAGCCTCAGGTAATAACTGCGCTTTTCCTCTTCATTAGGCCGAATATTGCCAAAGTAATTAATATAGTGTTTTTTCTTATCGATTTAATATTTGATATGTAAGTCATTATTTCACATGATATTAAATTTATTGTTTGAAGGAAAGACCTATCATGTAGCTTACTATTAGGGTTTTCGCTTGCCGCCCTTGCGATGCACTACAGCAAGGATATGGCGAACCCCATAAAAAAAATCGATATTATTGAAATAACGCAATATGTGTTGCACACAATAACATATAATGGTTTATATATCTGTTTGGATACACTATTATATTGTTACTTTAATAATATCTAATTTAATAGGTAGACGACCCATCGATTAATGCATGATATTTTTTATCTGTTTGATTGAAGTTTATGAAGTCCTCTAGTCACCTATATAGCTACATGTAAGCTCCAAATATCATAGGAATAGTTGATTTGACAAAATTAATGAACAGTAGAAATTTGAGAATCTTCTTTTGAGCTGTCGACTTCTACAATATTTTAGTACTTCTTGATGCCCTTGTTTGATATGTAGCTCTGATTTGGTAAATGCGATTATCTCAAGTTTTATCCTTTATTCACCCAAAACGCAAATCATATTTGTTCCACAAAGATGTAGTCACACTCTACCACTACCAATAATTAAGTGATGAGCTAGAGAGATTGACACACATGTACTTTTTCTAGCATAATCTATCCATATAGTTACAAAAGTGCTAGAGCCACGAATCTGTGGCCCGAGTAGTCCCCAAATGGGAATTAAATTACAAATAAAACCCCTTCCCCTACATTCATGGTAAAAGAAAAGAGGATAAAAATGGAAAATCAACAAAAAATAAAATAAAATATAGCTTTCTTGACTTATTCGGACTCCCCCTTCGGTGAGCATAGTATTGCTCATATAGTTATCGTTAATCATTCTACATATACCATCATTAATATTGAAATTTGGGCACTTTGGCATTTACTATATATGTGAATGTAGATAAATGGAAATGTGGAACAATATTATTATGACAGGAAAGAATTGTGTTACTTTTGCTGTAGGTAAAGTGAGTGGATGAAATAGTGCCCATTTATATGACATGATTATTTATGTACACCCAAGTCAACACAATTCTTGAACAAGGTGGTACTACTCATACTATGTTGTAGTGGGCTGTGGGCACATCAGTATATCACTAAAAAAGAGAGACATATACTCTCTGATCTCCCACTACCAAAGAGTTTTAATTTTCTCTTCTTAGAAATAAAACAGAATAATCAAAATACATACCAGCAAAGAAGTTGTATATAGTATACAACTTGATAATGTCAATGCTTTGTATATGTGTAACATGAAGCAATATCCTCCCTTTATTTATTTTTATTTACTATTTACTATGTATTATTCAATTTAAATAAGAGTCTGATTGTGTTGCCGTAAGATAATTCTGCTAGAATCATATTTGACTTGCTGGTAAATATAATGCACAAATTTCTACTAAATTTCACTTAATTTGGATATTCATTGTCCAACTAGATTTGACTCGTTTCAAATATCACATTCCTTGGCATTTCCTATTATTGAATTCAGGTTTCTAAACCGCGCAGCACTTAAAACCTCGGAAGATATCAACTTGGATGGCACAAATTCGAACTTATGGAAAACATGTACAGTCCAACAAGTAGAAGAACTCAAATCCCTAATCAAAATCTTCCCATTATGGTCGTCTAGCATATTTTTAGGCACCCCTATTGGCATTCAAACCAGCTTAGTAGTCCTTCAAGCCCTAACCATGGACCGCAGCCTCGGCCGCCACCATTTTAAAATCCCAGCCGCTTCCATCACGGTATCCATACTCGTTACCACCGCCGTCTTCCTCTCAATTTTTGACCGTTTAATTTTACCAATGTGTCAAAAATTAGTTGGTAGAATTTTAACGCCCTTAGAACGTATAGGCGTCGGTCATTTATTTAATATAGCAAGTATGACCGTTTCGGCTGTGGTAGAATTGAAAAGACGAAATAATCCTCCATCTGCTGTCCCAATATCAGTGTTGTGGCTCGTGCCACAATTGGTCTTTATGGGAATTGGTGAAGCGTTTCATTTTCCGGGACAAGTGGAATTGTACTACAAAGAATTTCCGGAGTCTATGAAAAGTTTATCAACGGCCATGATTTACTTGCTTATTGCGATTGCGTTTTATTTGAGCACCGCGTTGATTGATGTTGTTCGGAAGGTGACCGTTTGGTTACCGGATGATATAAATAAAGGGAGATTAGATAATGTGTATTGGATGTTGGTTGTGAGTGGAGTTTTGAATTTTGGTTATTATTTAGTTTGTGCAAAGTTGTACAAGTACCAAAATGTGGACAAGGTCGAGAAGGATGAGAGTTCTCATGTCCAAGTGAGTGATAATGAACCAACTTAAGAAATGTGGAGTAATAATATAATCTCTCTCTATCTCTATCTCAACAAAGATAGCTATATGTAAAAATAATATTTATTCTAAGAGAAATATTTATATTTACATAAAATTTTTATAATGATGTTATATTTTTAAATTTTTATCATTACAGACTTTTTATTTTCGAGATTGTGATTAACTTTAGTGGTTACGAGCATTCCGTTATGACCTAAAGGTCAAGAATTAAAACTCATTTTGCCAATAATAATAATTAAAAAATCACAGTTTTCTTGTGTTATCATTAATTGAACATTCATAATAAATGTCAAGAAAAAAGATATTATTTGAACATATAATTGTTAATGAAACATGCAATATTATCTGTAAAAAAAATAATTTATTATATATAAAAGCATCAATTTTGTTGCTTTTAATTCATCTGGTTTTATTCGAATGGACATTTCTTTTTTTATTAATGAAAGTATCAAGATGCTTTTATATTGTCAAAAACGATAAGTCATGGACATTTTAAAATAAATTTATCAGCTTCACGTTAAATAAATTTAAATTTTAGGTCAAGGAGAAATAAATTTAAAATGTCAGTTAAAGATGACTTGTACTCGTATCTATAAATCCCATCAAGACAACTACTGAGAACAAATATTAAATTTAAACAATATAAACGAAGTAGTTATATTTTACCAACACAATTAAATTAAATTAAATCTCGTTGGGATATATAACACCAGCACAAATCAACTACAGTATTAACCACAATATGAAATAGTTCCCATCACAAAAAATAATGATAATCCGAATATAATCATCACAAAGAAAATATATCCATGTGCAAACACGGTGGCCCAAATTCGTCCGAGAATATGCGTATACAAGAGATGAAGACGCGTAAGTCTTCTGGGGCCCAGCTAAACACAATAACAACTGTCTTGGCCCATCAACGACTCATTAGGTCCATATCCTAGGACCATGAATTTCATATATTGCCTATCCCATTATCTTTAATTGTCTTTTTTAGCTTTTTTATTTTTCTCTATTATTTAAATGTCACGTGCTTGAATAACTACCTCTTTTGTGAGGCCTTAGACTTAAAAAAACAAATTACGGAAAATTAAAAAAAATTAGAATAATGTCTAGAGTATCGTGACGGTTAATCTTATCATAATAAAATTAATGTAGTCCAGATTTGACCGTAGTTTCATTGGTTATGAATTATCTTTTCTAAAATGTGAGGAGTTGCAGAATTTCGAATCTTGCACGCTAATAAAAAAACTCAGGAAAGTAGTTGATGATTATGTAAGTGTGAGTTGTAGAGTGTTGAACTTTACACACTAATAAAAAAAGTCTGCAAAGTAGTTGATTAGTGTGTGAGTGTGACCCCTGTGTAACCATAAAAATAAAATTATTACATTTGATATTTCTTATGGGTTATATTGTTACTTTTAATGGTCAAATACACCTTAACAACGACGTATAAAACTTTAGATCGATGTAGATCATACAATAAAATAATCAAATTTTATCAGTTGAAAACAATATTTTTTTCATTTTAAAAATTAATGAGTTGTTTGAGCAAAAGCTTCATGTCCTAATTTTTGATAGAAAATACTTATTTCTTTCAACTTATGAGGAAAAAAATGTGTTCCACACCGATTGGCTAGTATTAGTTTAATTTATTCAAAGATCTTTTAGATTCTGTTAGTAATTTGGTCGCACATTGATCGATCGGAGATCCAACAACTAAGACAAACATCAATGTTTTAATCTTCGCTTTCTTCGTTTTAATTTCGAATATTTATAGCATTGAGTGCTAGATTGCTTTGTATAGTCAATAATTACAAAATAGAAATATTAATACCATTTCATAGTACATGTGAAGATTCATACGATGAAAATTTAAAAGGGAAGGTTGGATTTTTTTTTTTTGGTGAATAAAAACTAAAACCTTACAAGGTATGTGACAATTTTAGAATTTTGAATTGAATTGCGAAGAAGACAGAGGAGCCGTACATATATGACACATTCTATACATACATTTAAAAGACATAATGTGGTACTTCATATTTCACAAAAGAGTCACCTTTAAAGTTTTTAACATATATAAATATTACATATTTTATTAAAAGTTATAGATTCAAATAAATTTTTTTTAAAAACATAAATTTTTTTTAACTTTTCAATTAATGATAATAAAAAAAAATGTAAACGTACCTTTCTTTTTGACGTAAAAGACGGAGTATAATTATTGGAGAACCACGAAACTATTCAGAATTCTAAACCAACATACGTCCACACATGAATAATTAGATTGCGCCTAAGAATGTGTGTCTAATCTAAATATATATAATTTTCGTATGTTTAGAGACAATTTAGTAATTATATCCGTTTATTTTTGGACAAAAAATGTCCAACACGTATACAAGACTTGAAGGAGGATATCCAGGAAAGTTAATCAACAAGCGTGACGAGCTAAAGGTAAATGTTTCTCGAATACTTGGACAGATTTGGCCTATGAACTATGTTGGGCCTTCTGTATTAGGGAGATTGACGTAGTGAACCTTGTTTCAAATTCAAAAAAGACATTTTTACGAAATCTCACGCAAATTCAATAGACCCTCTGTTTTCTTTATTTTTCTCTTTCAAAATAATTGCACTGAATGAATTTTTTATCATAAAAGAATTTTTTTTTACATATATTAATTTAATCGATCTGTAATATATCGATTAGTATTCTACTTGACTTCTCTCTGACTTATATATACAATCAAAATATAGTTCTACTTGCATTCGAAAGACTCTAAGCATTTTCTGTAAGGATTTTTAGTAGCAAATCTTTGGTGTTTTAAAATTTTCCAATTTCACTCCTCATCGTTTTAGTTGCTACATTATTTTGTTTTGATTATTCAATAAAAATTGGCAGCAAATCAATTAATAGTACATCAGTTTCCTTGTGTTCATATATATACACACACACACACAAAACTACACAAGTGACCATATATATATAGACAAGAAGTGGCTATAAAACATCCAACTATATAGCCCTTACCAAATCATGACTCTAACTAACATGTCTCTTCAATCTCTTTATGCTTAACATTCTCTATGCGTCCTAAGCTGTAGAAGCTGTTCGGATATAATTATATACATGTATGAATTTTAAATATCACGTAAAAGATTAATTACCAAGAGTAAATTTCATAAGCATATTAAAATCATTTCGAGCAAAATGAACCTCCAAAATCTATATATATAAATCTAGAAGAAAATTGATAACTAGTAACCTAGGCATATGCAATAATGTTAATTTATCACCTTCAAAGTCCGATATATCTCTTATTTTAAAATAAAATTGATAAAATCTTCCTTTACGAAATTTGAAAAAAAAAAGGAATTAAGAATGAGATGCATTAAGCTCGTACCTCGTACGTTACCAAAACCAAAAGCTTGGAATTTTGTAAGCAAGGCATGGTCCCACATTCTATATATGGATAACGGATGTCTATGATTCACAACTTTCCAAATCCAACACCTGTATTTGCTAATCAGCCACCCCTGTTACTATTATAAGCATTATCATTACGAGTAATATAACGGTTTCCTCTTCCGTTAAGGAGTATCATTGATTCCGTTATAACGGACTGATGGATGTCATTTATATGACTACTGTTAGTCTGTGTTTATGCCGTGACTCCTCCACCGTTTTCCGTACTAAATTGAGTATGAGAGCACTTTTTCTATTTCGCTAGGTGTTTTATTTTATATTATATATTCTTATAAATTAGTATATGGAATTATGGTTACCCAATACAAGGGACTAGAAAATATTTTTAGAACATACCATGAAATTTGAGATTTTATAATATGATATGTATTACGAATTGATACAAACAAACTCATCCCATGGAGTATACATGAATAATGTTATTGGTGTTTCATATTTGAAATTTAAAATGTTTATTTGTCAATTAAGATATCGCCATGTGATTGTAATTATAGATTTTTACGATTAAATTTGTCTTGAGATTTAGTGATGTAAATCTCAAGGTGAGTTTGATAATTAAGATTTATAATTATAATTTTTATTACGTTAAGTGTTGCAGTATAAAGTGTGTGAGTGTGGTGCGGTTGCAAATACACATATTGTTATTAAAAAAATCATGAGATTACTTAATTAATTTAATTGATAAAACCCAAACAATATATGTTTATACTGTTTAAATTCGAATTCGTGACCAACAATATCTCTTAGCGAGCAATCAAAATCTCCCTATAACAAAATTTATTGTTTTTGTTGGGTTGGGACTTGGGAGCATAACTTAAATTAAGCTAAGGTAAGCCACATTGATATGCCATGTAACATAATATGTATGTGTGTGTATATATGTGTGTGTATGTATGTATGTATGTATGGCTTCAAGTGTACGCTAAGCTAAACTCCCTACTAGCTTCATGCCATATGGAATATATGTAGTTAGCTAGCTAGCTTCCACATTTGCCATCATCATTTCTTCCATGGTGCCCCTCCCTACCGTTTTTTTACTAAAACAAGATTTGATTAATTTATATGAATTTTCCGTAAATTTAAAATTTTACATTCATATGATTTTTACACAGATATTGCATCATTTGATGTACTTTTAAATATAAAAGCCACATATAAATTTAGTAAAAGCACATTTAAAAATAGTGATTCTCGTAACATAACTGTTTGGACCTCCTTTCCGATTCCTGAAATTGAATAGAAATATATAGGTACGTCGGTTAACGTAAGTAGCCGATCTGAATCAAGTAATGAAGTAGATTACCACAATTTGAGTATTTAAATATTTTTACGTGATGAACATTGCAAACTTACTTAATCACACCTTTTTCACTTAGAAATTGCTTGTTATATATATATCGTTATTTGTTTGTAATTTATTGGCATATATCCGATAGGTGTTCTAATAAATCGTTGCATACAATATATTTTATATAAGAAATTTGCAAAAGTTCATAAATATAAAGAAGATTGATGAATTCCATTGTAAAAATAAAGAAAAAGAATAATATAATTATTCACGTATTGAATTTTTGATAATATCTGAATTTCTATAGCAATTTTTTTTGTGTACTCATCCGTCCCATGCTTGTATATATAAGACGAATGTGTATAACAAAAATGTAGGTTAAAATGTTGGAGTTATCAGATAGGTAGGTAGCTTCAGTCGTCCTTCAGCTGCAGAATCTATAGACGTGGGAATGGGAATGCCCAGGATTATTCTTCCCTTGAAGTTGAAGATGCTACCAAATGTTTCTTCCTTCTGATCATGGCACAGTTTTCCATTTTTTCTAGCTCCACTTTCACTTTTTTCTTCAGTAATGGTTTCTTTGACTGGACTTATCATATGTTTGACCAGTCAACACTATTGACTCGTCCCTATTATGATACCACCCAATGGCCCCACTCTCCATGGCCCACTTTCAGAATATTGCGACCCCCGCCCAAAACCACCAAAAAACAAAAAATAAAGTGCAAATTTCCCAATTGGAGATATTAATTTATTAATTCTTTTATTTTTCTAACGATTAAATATAATCTTTCTTTTTTTTTGGAAACATGGAAGAGGCAAAGCCAATTTCTTAGGATCCGAAAGCAAATCAGAGGTGGAATCAATGATTGTTTGTTGATGGATAATATGCTTGCTTGTATATGTCGGTGTGTGTGTATATATATATATATATAATTCATAACAGTTTCGAATACTATCTATCGTGGTACAATTGCATTGATTTTCCCCCCACTGATCCAAATGTCTTGGCCCTAAATATTTGTTACTCACTCCTATTGGTAATATAAATAAAAAGAAGATTTAAAGTGCATGGTCTATGTAGTATTAGCTTTAAGATCGATCATCTTTATGTGATTGGTTGATTATGTATCATTCAGTGGGTCGCATGTGTTGTTTTGCTTCAAGATAAGGAAGATATTTCATATTTGATTTTTTTTTTACCTTTTTTTTTTGTGCGGATAAATTACTTAATTCCTAGGGGAATAATTTTTTGCACAAAAATTATTTTGTAAGATTTTGTTATAAAAGTGTATAAAGATAAAAGATGTTGGTTGACCACATTGATTAAATAAAAAAAAGAGTAATAAAGTTATCTATATATCAAATTTTTACTAATTTATGAATTTCTCTTATAAATTTATATATATATATATATATATATGCTCTTCCCAGCCCTAGTATTTTCTCATGTTCTATTGACTGATTCTTACTTAACTTAATTATACATTAGAAAATTCGTACAATGTTACATTAAAATACCTAAAAAAATTCGAGTTCATGATATCAAAATCGATATAAAAGATGGGCGGAACTATTATAAATAGTATGGAGTAATTCATATTTAAGGTAGTCGTTATGGTACGTGAAACAATAAATTTCACATTCGTTAATATATAAAGAGCATTCATATATAAATTGTAGGTATAAAAAGGATATCAAGATTTTAATAAAAAAGTTGGTAGATAATATATTAATCGTCACTCATAAATGCTATAAAAGTGTTGAGGACGTTACTTTGACAATATCAAACAATGCAAAGAAGAAAACCAGTATGTGCAAACATTTAATTTACATGATAAACTAATTTTGCTATAATAATTAAAAATGACATCTAACTATTCAATTTCCATTGTTTTAATTTGAAGGGTAAGATAGACATATAACAAAATTTTCTTAAAATGTGACCATTTGACATGTATGATGTTAGTTATATATATGGAAGCATATGAATTGTCAATGACAATTTGATTTTGCCTTAAAATATTTTGTTTGTTTTCATATTTAAGTATTGTCGATAATATATTCTTTTCTTCGGTTTCAATTAAACTGCTAGGCGCACTCAGTACATTCCCATTGAGGTGTCAAAACGCTTGTGGCGACGTTTGCTTTCCAATTAATAATTAACGAAAATGACATGCATTGAACACCATACATAGATATGATGATTTGCGGACAATTTGTCTGCTATCTACATGCATGACCAAGCATAATTAATTTCATTCTCCACATTTGTATACCACCATTGACACACATAAACAAACACAAACTCACATTTTACGTATGAAAAGACTTGAAAAACTCTTTATTCTTGAAACCATAACCTTCTTATAATTTACCTTCACAATTTAAATCCGGAGTAAACGGACAATTTTTCACTTTCGAAATCCCAAAATGATGTGTACTATTCTTATCATAATAGGCTCTAAGAACACATAATTACATCCTCCTTCCGGATTCATTTTTTTTTAAATCTACGTAATTATTAAAAAATGGTATTCATGTATCATTTTATAATAAATGATTATGTAAAATTAAATAATTATATTTTTTTTATAATAAATGTTATAAAGATTAAAAACTAAAGTGCATTAAATGTGAGATATTAACTTTTAGATTCAGCTATATCTGAACAAGTAAAATGATCAAATATGACATATAAAATTGAACAGAAAGAGTATAAAATATTTTTTTTTCGTTCTAAAATTAGATATATATTTCTTTTTTTATTATTCCAAAATTAGAAATATATTTTTATTTTTAAATTATAAAAAGTCATGAATTTCTTTAAATATCGTTTCACAATTCTATTACTTGAATTAATTCCACTACATCTACTACTTGATGATTTGTACCATAACTCCCGCTACTATTAAATAACATGATAATAAATATATATTTATATATAAAAATTATTTTTAAAAATTATTATTTTAAAAATATATTTTTAATTTTAGAACACATAAATAGTTAATAGGACAACGTATGAAATAGCTAATAGGATAAAAGATTGCGGAGTGTTTAAATTTATTTAAAACAATAGTATTATGCATTAAATAGGTGATGTGCATACGTAGGTCTTATGCAAATAGTGAGTTTCATGGTCACTCATACAATTGATGGGGAGGAAGAGAGGACAAAATAAGAAGAAAGTAAACAAGTACAATAGTTTAATTTGTTTTGTTAGGTGGTTTCAGTGGATGGCATGACAATAAAGTATGTCCAGTGGTGTTCCCTGTGATTATCACTTGTCAACATCCAAACAAAGCTTCACACTTTCTCCTTCCAAATTTTATTTTTATTTTTTATTTTAAAATTTTATTTATATTCATTTTCTTTGACTGAGATTTCATTAATGAATTTGAAAAATTGATAGATTCTTAAATCACCTTGCATTTGGGTTAAGTGGGCAACTACCATATAAAGTATTGTATATATCCGATTGCGTATGTATCCGTAAAATTATTTTTCCTCTCATATAGTCTCTCTGTTTTAAAATTAAGAATATATATATATATATATATATATATATATATATATATATATATTTTATTATTATCTTAAAATTAAAGATATATTTTTATTTTTACACTATAAAAATTATGATGTTCCTTAAATATTATTCTACTATTCTATTACTTCTAACTAGTGCTCCTATATCTACTACTTAGTGATTTTTACTATAACTATCACTATTATTATTTCAAATAACATAATAACATGATAAATTTAAACCATAAAAATTATATTTAAAAATTGTTGTCTTCGAACTGTATATGTAATTGGTATAATTTTTTATTATATCCCGTTATAGCCTCTAAAATATAAGATAAAATTCTACGGGTTGTCTACCTGTCTTAAAAAAACATATTATAATACTCTTTCTCTCCACACATCTCTCCAGAAAATTACTCTTGGGCCTGAGCTGTATTCAAACCGACTCAAGACATATACGTCAAAGATTTCCAATATTCTCTTTTCCTTGCAGATTATCAAAACCGCCGCACACATATGATACACGTGAATACTAATAATAATAATAATTATTATTATTATTATTATTATTTTCTTTTTGATGTTCCTAATAATTTACCTTGCTATATTTAATAATATGCAACTAAAGTTGCTTCGACTATGAGATCAATTTGTACATATGACTCAATGATTACAATACATGAGAGACTTTATCACTAAAATATCGTGTTTAGTCTACACCTGAAGATTTTTTAATGTTATTTATCGATGGAAATATTTTCAATTTTTTATTTTTATGTGTGGTGTATAACAAGATCTTGGTATCATGTAAAATTATTGTTTCTTGGATATATATAATAAATTGATTATTACATAGTTATACAAACCATACAAAGGAGCTGGTCGAAATCCCTAAGATTCATATACTGTGCCGTGTTTTAGACCTTCCCCCTCAAATCATACAAATAAAGAAGGGAATCCTGTTGAGTTTTCTTATTCTCTTATGATTTGCATTGCATGGATGAAGTTTTCTCATATATTTTAACGACGTCCGTAACATATAGATGAATATAATTAGAAAAGTGAGTTATACGTGATTATTTTTTTTATCATAAAAAATAGTGTATATAAGTAAATGGGATCAGTTGTTACGCTTTATGTTTTATTTTCTTTTGAAGTTTAAATTGGAAAAATAAAACGAGATAGAGAATGGAATCGAACTAAGAGAAATATATTGTTGAATAAGGTCACAAAATTTTATAATACTTGAGAAATGTTAGTGGAATAAATAATTTTTTCTATATATAATTTCACGTACTTCATGAGTAAGGAAAATAAATTGAAGAGAATAAATGATTTATTATTTTTTCTTCATTATAATTCTTTCTCACGTTCCTCCTTATCTCTCTTGTTACCACAAATTTTCACAAAATTCATTCTAATTATTTTTAACTATTTTAACTCTTATTTCATTACCCTAATCCAATCGAAGTTTTAATCTCTTTTAAAGTTGCACATGGCCGGAGAATCGGATTGGATGGGAGCGGATGAAGAATGCAGAATTGTTAAGGTCCACTGGCCACCATTATTCATCATTATTAAGTGTTCCCTTTCCTCAGTCCCTCGAAATTGCACTACATATATACATTGATCCATTTGTTACTGTTACTTGTGATGTTGCCACACCTACACACATCCAACAACAAACAACAAACAGTATTGTATGTGTACAGTGATAACCGTGTTGCTAATTTCATGTCTATATATTACTGTACAATTCAATACTGTTGGAGCTAGTTATTCTAGTTCGATCCAATTGAAATAAAGAAAACTTCACCACTTTTCCCCTCAATTATAGAGGCTGGGGATTATCATCTACTAAAAACACTCACACCGCATCATCAGCCAAATACCTTACAATTAACTAACTTCTCCGATTCTCACCTTACTTATTTTCTTATTTTCACTCACGAGATTGATTATTTTACCTCTATAACCAACTCAATTTTCATCATAGTCACTCTCTCAATTGCACCCACGAAACTTAATCTCTAAATCATAATGAAGTACTTCTGACTACTTAAGTTAAACCATAACATTACATTACATACATCTATGTATATTCTCTACCATCTTTACTAGATAAAAAAATTGAAAAACTTAAAATTATCATTACAATTTCTAAAATAGTGAATTTGTTAATAGATTTAAATAATGAATCTACATATAAAAATTTCCTATTCAAATCTTAACTTTAATATGTATAATAAAAATGCTAATGTAGTTTATAAAAAATAGAGATTCTAAAATTTATAAAATAAATATAATTTAATTTATAAAATAAAAAAATTGTCAAAAGATTCGTATCTGAATGACTAATAACGAGCAATTCATTTTGTAAAATATTCTCTCGTCTAAAGTAATAAAGCTTTCTTTTATATCGATACTTGTTTCTGTTGTAGAAATGTAGACCAGTGTCAGAGTTGGTATTTGAGTATTACTTTACATTTTTATTTTCTTTTGTATATATATAAGTTGCTACTTTATGTTTTTTCATTCAATCGCTAAACCCATACATCCATCTATACTGTAAAGTCCATATTTCGCTCTAGGTTGTCTCATATATTAAACTTGTTACTCCATCTGTTTAAAAAAAAAAAAAAATTAATTACTATTAATTATGCATTTTTAGCCAAAAATTAAATGTACAAATTATAAGTTTTTCTCATAAAATTTGTTATGAATTTTTAAGTTATGACGAAATCTATAAATTTATAATTAATTTTTTTAATTTATAGCAAAATAACAAAAAAAAAATTTAAATATAACCCTTTTTTTGAACAATTTTTTTTTCAAATATAAATTTTTTTTTTGAACGGAAACATTAATTTTTATCAACGATGTAGAGCATCTGTAATTACTGCCTTACTGGAATTTTAGGTACATTACTAACTTCTCTTATTTTTTTCCCTTCGTTTTATTATTACATACGGAGTAATTTATGTTAGCCGAAGTAAGTTACATCAGTAAACAAAATGACTATCGAAGTATCAATCATTGTCATTTTTACTCGAAGTAACAAATATTGAAATATTTGTTAAAAATTTAAATGTTATTATTTTTGTAAAAAGAAAGAAGTATTGATTTTGGCAATAGTCACGATTACTTGGTTTTTTTCTAAAAATTAAAAATAGTCAACAGGCGTGTAGATTCTTTAGTAGTGGCCTCTATATGTAAAACAATTCAAATTAAATGAATTTGTGAAGGCTATGACCATTTGTTGCGGATTGTTTCGTACAATTTTAATTGATACTTTGCATTGTTTTTACTTCTTTAATTAATTAATTAATTTTAGGTTATTTATGCATTTTCCTTTGTGATTTATATTAAAATTTTAAGAAAATATGTGATATCTTAGAAGATACAAATTGGAATGGGGAGTCATTAGTTTCCTTCTCGGATCATGTATTAGATTTTATTTAAAATTTTAGAAACAGAATATTATTCTATCAACTTTAGAGTGAATAAAATAGTAAATTACAAAAACAAAAAAAAAAATAAAAATATGATGACAGAATTTCCAGCAGTGGGACCCATTCATACATCAAATTGTTTGAAAGAAAAGAAATGGGGAAGTGGAGAGCTAGTGTATGGTACTATTTGTGTATGAACATGAATATGAATATGAAATCATCCAGCCATACATCCATCATGGCATCCATCCCAAGAAAAGATTTGATCTCATCTGCCATCTGATCTGATTGCTTTATCTGCGTGCTAGCCTAACTCACATCGATCCCCACCCCCCTCACACCCCACCCCCACCCCACCACACTCCATTCCTTTGTAATCATTACCCCTACAACCTCCTCCTCCATCCAGCAATAGATTACAGATAATAATTAATAATATATACCATAATTCGCTGATGTGGCCTGCCTTATTCACTAGCTTCTTCCTCTTCTTCTTAGGCCGTTAGCCCCCCGACAACCCCCACCCCCTCCCTCTCTCTCTCTCTCTCTCTCTCTCTCTCTCTACAACCTTCTATATATAAACTTACATACATGATACACCAGCACTTGTTCTCATCAATCATTTGATTTCTCTCTCCTCTTTCTTTCTTTCTCTTTCTCTCTAAACATATAAAAGCAATTACTGCTACTAACACTTCTAATCTGAGAACGAACAAGTGATCAGGAGTGAAAAATATGCATGGGATGGATCATTCAACTGCACAACAACAACAGGTACTTTTATTTTTACATATAAAAGCTAGATACACCATAGAGAAAAAAGCTTGATAGCTCAACTTCACACACACACACACACACACACACACATACATACATCTGCATCAGTTCAAAGTTGTTTTAACTTGCCCTTACTTTTTTAACTCAATTCATAACTTGTAATGATTGCCCTTTTCAAAGTTAATCCTGGATCTAAAATAAATTTACTTTGAAATGTGGTTATTTTAACCAAGATGATATTTCAATTAGGTTTTATTGTCTTTTGGTTTACTTAATTTTAGTATAAAGTGTATTTAGTGAGGAAGAAAATTAGAAATTGGGTGGAGAATTCAACTAGTTTCTTTGAAGATTTCACTTGATTAGTTGGGATGGGATGTACACAAAACATACTTTTCTTGGCTAATTAATGGGATAATAATTCCTGTTTTTATACTAAGGGTGAGCATTTTCTCTTTGTTAGTTCAACCAGGGGGTTAATTATTTGAACTGCGGGGTATTAATTTTTTGAATTTCCATCAAATATTTCCTTTCTTGACAACAAATTTTCATCCAAATTTTGAGTTCAAAAAATTAGGAAAAAACTACCTAGTTGAGTCCTAATTAATTTTCTACCATGCCCGTCTTAATTAAAATTGTAATGTCAAACTACAGAGAATAACATACATTAAAGAATTTTACCAATACCAATTTCAACCCACAATCTCCTCTATATCTTTACACTTTGTTAGACAATTTTTTCTCATCAAGCTTGCTATAGATTAATCCTTTCCCTAATAAAAAAAAATAGTATAATGGCATTTTCAATTGTGAAGTAAGTTGCTGAACTAATTTACATCTCTTGTTAAGTTCTAATAAAAAATAAATAAATAGAATGCGTTTCAACCTATTTCTAGTCATTTAATTATCTTGATAATATTTAACTGATATGACTTTATCTGTCTTTGTGATACTAATGGACACAATTTTCTATATATTATGTATGTATGTATACAGGATATGGAGATGGCTTCACATCAAACACTAGAAAGCATGTTGGTTTGCACAAAAGCAGGAGCAGCAGCACAAGACAAAAAACCAAGGCCATCAGAACAAGCACTAAAATGCCCAAGATGTGACTCCTCCAACACCAAGTTCTGTTACTACAACAACTACAGCCTCACCCAACCTAGGTACTTCTGCAAATCCTGCAGAAGGTACTGGACCAAAGGTGGCACCTTGAGAAATGTTCCTGTGGGTGGAGGCTGCAGGAAGAACAGAAGGTCTTCATCAACATCAATATCCACTTCATCCAACAATTCTATTAATTCAACTTCATCATCTTCATCAAGAAAT